>JAMJFZ010003224.1:630000-855000 GCA_026225945.1 Cricetomys ansorgei | reverse complement strand
TTGCTATAGCAGGGAGCTGGGAGGGTGCAGGGCATATGAGAAACTTCACACTTGGTTCTCAACCTTGCTGTGAGCCTAAACTGCTAAAAAGTTAAAGACTGTTTGAAAAAAGCTGTTTCATATTCAACTCTGCAAGGTGGCAAAGAGCCTTCGATGCAAGGTTCTTCAGTAGCATTTAGAAAACTTCTCATATTTTCCAGTGAACATGGAAACGTGAACTCAGTCTTCAATCAGCTCAGCCATGACAATCATGTGCATCAGTGATTTAGAAAGAATCATCCACAAATAAATAAGAAAGAACCCTCTTATCCCACCCCCCAGCCCTAGCCATCTTGATCTTTCAGACCAGTGGTTCTCAACCTCCCCAATGCTGCGACCCTTTAACACAGTTCCTCGTGTGGTGGTGACCCCCCAACCATAAAATTATTTTTGTTGCTACTTTATAACTGTAACTTTGCTACTGTTATGAATCACAATGTAAATATCTGATGTGACCCAAGGGGTCCTGACCCCCAAGTTGAGAACTGCTGTTTTAGACCAAAGAAAATGGTCTAAAATCAAAGCTTCAGATTAACCAACGTTTCTCTCTGTAAGTATTTTAGGCATATTAGAGGGAAGCTTTTCAAAGAGAAAAGAGGGTTTTACAGACATACGTTAGTTAATAGTGAAGATTTTCTAACATGGGACAAAATCAAAGAGAATCTAATAAACACCCAGACCTGTCATTCACCTCCAAAATTACCAAAACACCGTCAGTGTTGTTCCAAGCCTCACCCACACCCAGATAATCCCAAAGCATCTCCCATTTCACCCCGCTTACTCTGAATGACAGCATAAGCACAACAACAGAATTATAACTAAGAAAAGTTAATAATCCATGATATAAAAAATCCAGATGGTGTCCAAATTTCTCCAATAACTGCTCTATTTTTGACACTGTCTACGCAGGAGAGCGGCCCACTACAACCTGTCTGCTGTCCTTGGGTTCTCCTGACCCTCCCATAGGCCCTCACTCTCCCACAGCAGCTGAGGCAGCCAGGGGAGCTGGCTCATCACCCCATCTCACCCGAATGTTCAAAGTGTTTCTTCTGGTTATTTTTGTAGGTGGAATGTTCCTTTGTTTACTCTGAGAGCCTCAGAACTGAACCTGGTCCCTCACATATGTTGGCAAAGTGCTCTACCTCTGAGCTGCGTCTTCTGCTCGTAAATATTTGTGTTTTTTACGAATAAACATCATTGACTGGCTTTTCTGTTGTTCAGTTCACAGAGTTACCATTTCCTTCTTGTCTCTTAATTCCTTTTGAAACGAGAAAAGAAACCAATTTCTAACAGTAACCTCTTGTGTCCACCATACTAGCCGTCAACCCCCACTTCACCTCTTAGACAGTGCGTCCAGGTTGACCTTGAGCTTCTGGTCCTTCTGTGTCCATCTCCCAAGAGCAGAGATTACAGGGTGGGGACAGAACCAGGGTTGTGCCCACACTGGGAAATTTCTACCAACTGATCTATGTATTTCGATGATTCTCCTCTTTAGGGTATACCAATAACGTTATGGTTCTACATTTTAACTCATTCATCAAATATTTACAGAGCACCCACAAGGGCCTCTGACTTGTTGAGTCCTTGGTACCAATATAAAGCGGCCCCTCTGGACTCCAAGGCAGCTTTTTTTCCCTCCGAGGTGCAATCTCAAAATGTCCACTAGAGGGCACTATGCTCTGCAAACACTGACTTCCATGTGCTATGCCGGCCTGCGATTTCTGTGTCCTTCATAGCCCACTTGATGAGGAATCCTAAACAACTTGCATTTTGAATGGGAAAAAACAACTGGGCAGCAGCGCAGTGGCGGAGCACCTGCCTAACACGCGTGAGGCCCTGGGCCAGTCCGCGGCACTGAGAAAATGTTAAATAAAGGCCATCATGTGGGTGCAAGGTCAGAGACTTTAGGAGCATTGCTCCCAAAGGGTCTGTGTTCCTCAAAACGCAACAGAGAGAGCCTTCGGAATTTGGGGCTCTTATAAAATTATAAAAGCTAGAGACTGTTTCCACTCAAAAATTTTGAAAGAAAGCAGCGAGAATGAAATTAATGTCTTTAATTAAATGTTTACAGTCCAGTTGTCAGTGTCTCAAAAGATTTCAATATGTTTGAAAAATTAAGAGATCTGATTTTCTCATGCTATCAAATTCCTCAGTCGGCCTGAACAATGGCCAAGAAAGCAGAGCCGGATCGCGGAGAGCGTATGTCTCCTTGGCCTCCAAAGTGTGCTGATCACTGCTGTGGGCAGAGGAGGCAGGCCCACAGATTTAGAGCTCACATTCAAAGGGGAGAAGATGCAAACAAGCGGGACGAGTTCTACAGTCCGGTCCAGAGGACATGTGTCTGGCTTGGTCCCCGGCTGATGACGAGAAAGAAGGCTTGCAGTCCCTGAGGCTGTGTGCCCTTGAATGAGACAGAGCATCCTAGCCCCTTCTCCATCCTCTGTTTGACCCCTCTCCACGAGCTGAGCAGGTTTCCTCTCCCATCAAGATTCTCCTCACCACAGGCCCAAAGCAAAATGGCCAAATGACCGTGAGCCGGCACCTCCCAAACCGGGGCCAGATAAACCTCTCTCTTTGCAAGTTGATCTTCTCAGGTGATTTGTTGTGATAACAGGAAGTGACCAACATGGAGGACATGGTGGAAAGCGCTAAAGGGGAAATAAAAGGGGGCAGCACGAAGGGAAGAGATGTGCAGTGATTTTGATAAAGTCTTTAGTCAAAGCCTTCCGAGACCCTGGCAGCTGCACTGGATCTAAGGACAAGAAAGATGTGGTAGCATCTGGGATGTGCTGGCGAAATATTTCAGAACGTCCATGCAGAAGGAAAAGACAGAGGAGGCGCTTTTTATGATGGAGCTGGGCTGTTAAATCATAAGGAAGGGCGGGGGAAATATGCAAATAGCTCCTGACTTTGGTGGTTCTAAGTTTAAGTTTTCAACGTTGCTGTAGTGCAACGTCAAAGTCTGAGTTCTGAGCTTTTCTGGAGTGAGGTACACAGGGCAGAGTCTCTCCCATGCTGGGCAGGAGCAGCAAGCCAGAGCCCCCAGTCAGCCCTGCTGCTCCACAGGGGACCCTAGTTCAGGTGTTAAACATGTTTGACCTGCAGTCTTCAGCTTACAATATACTTATCAAGACAGAGCCAAGTCGTAATCAAGGGCCATTTGTGTTGATCTGAAGAGGCTGTAGTATGCAAACAGGCAACTGGGGTAACCAGGCGAGATTCCTTCCAGCTTTGTTTGGTTCGTTTTTTCATCCTTTTAAGGAAGCCAGAGGACAACCTCAAATGTCATTCCTCGGAACACTAAGTCCCCCTTTGGAGACAAGATCTCCTTGACCCGGAGCTCACCTACTAGGCTGGGCTGGCTGAGCAGTGAGCCTTGGAGATCATCCTGTGTCACCAGGTCTGGTGCTTTAACATGGTCTCTAGGGATAAAGCTAGCTTCCTCGTGCTTGCAAGTCAAGCGCTGTATAGACCGAAGTCTCTCCCCAGCCCTGTCTAACTGGCGTTCTGAGGTTGAGCCATCCTTATATGCGTGAGTGGGCACGCTGCTCACGGCACACCTGTAATGTATTTCTGGATTAGTTTGCTAACATTTTGTTGGAGAGTCCTGAGTGAGAATGTGCTAGTTTTCCTCCATGGTTCTGTCCTTCTCTGTTTCGTTTCAGGGTTTGGGGAGTCTCGTTGCCTGACTTCGGAGGTGCTTCCCACCCCCTCTCCGGGACTGTACAGAGAGCCGTCTTAATGAGGTCGTGGGATAAGGTATCTTATTTTTCTACTAAAAGTTCAAGTATTCTGGGTAATTATGACTCAGCGTATACTCAGGTCCACTGGAGGAATTTCTACAAATTTGTGGAAGATTGTCTATTTCGTGTAAATGTGAAACCGTTTGGTGGTTTGTCCATTGTATTCTGCGCTGTAAAAGCGTGGTTGTGCCTGTGGTCACGCTCTCCTTGTCATCCCTGACACTGTGTGTGCGAGCTCTGCTTCTCTCCCTGCATCCCCCTCAGAGGCTGTCTGCTCTGTCTTCTCAAAGAAGTAGTTTGGGTTGTGCTTAGTCTCTTTGATGCTATTCTATTCTGTAACCCATTCATCTTTTATTTTTATTGAAATGTCTCTGCTTCCATGAGCATATTTCGATTTTTTTTTTTTCCGTGCTCAGTATCAAACTCAGGACAGGCAGCAGTGTTCTGCCTCTGAGTTACACCCTCTGCCTGCTCTCGCTAACTTAAGTTGGATTTATTTTCTTGTTTGTTGTTATTGTTGGGTTAAGGTAATAGCTCTCAGCTCGGGTTGGCCTGGAACTCGCCATCCTTGGCTTCTGGAGCTCTACGATACGGGTGTGTACCACCATGCCTGCCCTCAAGCTGAACGTCTCTGTTTTAGATTCTCAAATATTCTTCCTTTCTAGTGAATGTATTTACAGCTAACATTTTCCTCTAATTACTGTTTTAGTTATGCCTCACAAGTGTTTCAATGTAATCTTCATAAATATTTATAACTTTCACTTCGATTCTTTTCTTTGACCTGAATTATGCTGTATTTTTTTAATATCTTTCAATATATAGAAGTTTTTATTTGCAAAACATGAGAGATTTGTACGTTATGGGTAAGACCCTGGCAATTTGAAAGTGACCAGGTTCTACAGTTAGGGACTCTTTCCCCTGAGGCAGCTAAAGGATGGTTCCTGACACAGAAAGGCCATGGCGTGGCTCATGGCAACACAGATGGTGTGGGAAGAAAGGGGTCTACTCCAGAGACGCTCTAATGAGGACAGCGACCAGACACATTGGCATCTGCCTGGGACAGCCCCAGGCAGGACCACGAGGAACACTGGAGCAGAGTGGTAGCAAGCAGGCTCTTCTCCTTGCCCAGCACAGGCCGTGGTGGAAAACCTACAACAAGGGACACTGAGGAGACAAAGCACGCTGACTTATTTCATATGAGCTTTATGCGGCACAGGAGCCGTAGGAAGTAAGAAAGTCAAAGAAGCAGGGGCGCCTTGTTGAACTGTCCTTTGAGACAGTTGTGCTAGAATGTGGCTGGAGAACGTAGGGTTGTGCTTATCTAACTTAATAGAAAGTCGGCAAAACCGGTTGGATCCAGTTCTTCCCGAGTCTCTCTGGCTTTCTCTCCCCTGGTACAGAGAGGACGCCTCTGGAATGAAGGTGAATGACCTATGTCAGCAGTCAGAGATTGTTCTGAGGCTACTTTAGGGAAGTAAGGAAGGGGGTGGGAAGTGACCGTCTGACTGCTGCTCCATATTAGGGTGACATACCTGGAGCCTAACCGAGCAGGGCTGCGGTATAAAGGAGAAGAGCCAGCGTGAGCCCTGGGGCTGCAGCTACCACGGCAAGCGCGTGATAGGAGCTACAGGAAGCCATGGTCAGGGCATCCCCCCCAGTCAGTGCAGCTGTGGCAGCTCAGCAAGGATGACAAGGAGGCATAGTCATGGATGTGAACCCTGCCAGACGTCGGCAGAGGGAACCACCATCTTGGCCAGCACCGTACTAGACATTAGAGCCTTGAGTGTCTAAATTCAAGTGTTTTTATTGATTCAGAACTCCTCAGGTGTTCTGCTGATAGTACCTGCAGATCGTGACCAATCAAACATCCCCCATAGTAATCCAACATCTACAGGCAATACAAAACGCCAAGACCTAGGCAGCCCTTTGCCCCACAGTGCACAGGACAATTATCTAATACATAACTAAAAATGAACTTCTACAGCATGTCAGCATGAACTACATTCTTTTGTGATTAAACAAAAATGATGTAGCCTCTCCCAGTCCTGGGAATCATGTAGCCCGCCTTCCCTCCCAGGGCCCAAACTACCCCTGTAGAAAATTATGGGTATGCTGACACTGTCACCTCTGCCCACCAGCCAGTTCCTCTCCCACTTTCAGGACACCTTAGTGCACCTCCATACCACCCTCCCCAGGAGCCTTCCTTGCCAAGCCTTCTGAAAGGTTCTCTCAAACCCACATGCTAATCTTGGGGGATCCTGTCAGTCCCCTAGCATTTCTCCAGGTGCCCGGGGAAGACCAACTCAGCTCCTCATCAGGGAAATTCCAGCTCCTTTCTACACCCAAGCCCCCGCCCCCACCATCCAGGCTATACTCAGTTCCTGATTGTTATTATAAAGCTGAATAGTGATCTCGTGGTCAGAAGCAGCTGGGAAAAGCTGCTGAGTCCAGGAGCACCTCTGGGCATTCGCTTACAGCTTTTCAGAAACAAAGCCTGCTCCAAGGTGACTCTCCTTGGATGCTGCCAGAAACTGCTGATGACTAAGGATTACATGTCTCAAGGGAAAAAGACAACTCACTGCAGTTGTTCACCGAGCGTCTGCTGCAGGGCAGGGATGATGGCTGTGTGGCAGGGAATGACAGCTGAGCCCTTGGAGACCACGGGGAGGGGAACACCATCTTGGTACCCCTGCTGCCTGCTCCCAGAGACCCAGATGCACAGCTGGACATGAGGTCTCTTCACATTCCCAAGTGCCTTGGACACAGCCTATCAGCAACCCATGTGGGTCTCTGTCCTTCACACCCAAAACACCCCCAGGCTGGCAGTCCACGGCACAGCCCAGAGAAACCCCCACGGTCAGCTCCTCTGCCCAGCTCTGGTCAGAGAGCGAAACAGGAGTTCAAGATGGTAAAGACCTTGGCCAAAGCCAAACATCCAGATAGGAGCCTGGGCCTTAGCTCTCCACTCAACTCCCAGCCTTTGTTTCCAGGGAGAGGAACTTCAGTGCTTCAACTGGGGGCTTTCCAGCCAGCATTTGGATCCCATCGCTAATTGTCATCCACCACCCATGAACCCAGTCTTCACTGAAGACCCACGGGTGACCAGTACCACAGGAAACCATCCATCCTCGTGGACAAGAGCTCTTCAAAGACCTTGTCCCACACAATGGGACATCCAGAAAGCAGGGCCTGAAACAAGGACTCTCATTTGGCAGGATGAAAATTATTAGGAAGGTTCCAAAGAAAGGGAGTAGCAGCAAACAGCACAGGGCAGAGCCAGGACACCACGGTGTGTCTCAGCAGGAGGCCCCTCTGTTCAGCTCCCCTGGACACTCTGAGCACAAGCAGCAACACGGCGTTCCATGTCACTCCTGGTCGCCTCCGATTATTAGCCAGGGCCGGGTGGGGGCGACCCCCCAGCTGGGCAGCTGTAAGCCTCGTGTCTGTGTTAGTTCTCAACACTGTGAGCAGATGCCTGACAAGAGGTGAATAATGGAGGGAGGACTTCTTCTGGCTTGTAGTTCAAAGTTCATTCCATCAGAGCAAGGAAGATGTGGCAGTGTCGGAGGCACAGCAGGAAGGCAGGGTGGCAGGAGCAGGGGCAGCCGGCCATGGGGCATCCGCAGTCAAGAGGCAGAGAGAGAGGAATGCTGGTGCTCAACTCGCCTCTCCTACTGATTCAGCCCGGGACACCAGCCCAGGGAATAACACCAGCCAGAGCTGAAGTGGGCCTTCCCTTCTCAATTAACCTAACTTAGATAGCGCTTATGCTCACGGGCAAGGCCACAGGCTTCTCCTGGGTGATCCTCGGCCCCACCCAGATGACAATCAATATTGACTGTCACAGTGGCCAACACTCACCATAGCTATATGAGGGATAAGGGACAAAAGCACACTCAGAGAGACGTTCTCTCACCTAGGGTAAGGACAGTGGGCTCTGGTGTGTCTGGAGACAGCGCCTGAGGCAGGGTGTACAGACAAGGGTGGGGAGCCTGCTCCAGGAAAGATAGCTGCTTTTTGGTCCAGGACTGGTTATTTTCTTAGCTGTCCGATCTCTGCTGTGCCCTGTATCCCAGCCCATTTTTCATAAAGCTGTGCTGTGCAAGCCAGGTGAGGATGGGCCCCGCTGATGTGGCCAGTCCCCAGGACCAGAGCGGTAGTAACAGTATGGCAGATGGAACCCCATGAAGGTACTGAACCCTCTCTTACCTCCCACAATCTTGCCCAAGAGGAAAAAAAATCTCCATCTCCTCCCCCACACCCAGAGGTAATAAGGTCAGTGGAATGCCTGGGCCAGAAGGTCCTCCTCAGACGTGGACATGGATGGACACAACTCCCCAGTGTGGGCGGCATCTTTTCAAAACGAAGCTTCCAAGTAGTCTGGAGTTGGACCCACAGCTTCATATAGCAAGCTCCCAGGAGACAGTGATGCTCTGGTCCAGAGAGCACACACCCCTGGGTGCAAACACACACATGAATGCACACACACACACACACACATACACATACCACTGCGCACCTCCTAAGATTTACTTGTCATCCGTTCAGCCCCGATTTTCTTCCCCTGCTCTCACACTGTGGGCGACAGACAGGATTGTGAAGGGTGACCAACAGGATTGTGACCGAATCATCGATAATGTCCTCCCCAGGCATAGCTCAGGCTGAGCCAGGCCTGCAACCCGTCTGAAGCTCATGGGGAGGAACTGAACTGGGCCACCAGAGGCTGGGCCACAGCTGCTGCTTCTGTCATGGGAGCTGCGGCAGCAGAGTAAGAGGAGGCTGGGCCCTGCTGTCACCTCCAGTTTGGCGATGTGAATGGAGCACACAACCCTGCCTACTCCACTCCCCATCCCTCGCCACAGATCGAGTGACTTCCCACTCGTGAGCCTCCTTGCTAATGACAGTATCTAGAGTACTTCTCAGCCACGGATGGGTCCCGGCCCTACACGCTGCGGCCTGATGGCGGAGGCCCACCTGACAGCAAGGCGCTGTTAGCACCTGCACTGGAGCAGATGCGGCCTGTGACGGGCTCCACCTGAGGACAAGGCTGTGGGTGAGGATGTGCGTTTGCATCGGTCACATATGACTTGTCCTCACCACGGCTCTGTGAGCTCAGAGAGCAGGCTCTGTTAGGACGACAGTCATGAGATGTGACTGGCCCGAGTTTTCTGTTGCAGATGACCACCCTGGAGTCCCATCTCCCGAGTCTAATCTTCTTGGTGCCCAGCTCTTGGGTGCCGGTGGAGATCGCCTCAAAGCTTCTGAGCAGGTGCATTCCCACTGTGGGCTGAGAATGATCGGAAGAAGCCGGGATCCGTTACCCAGGGCCAAATGGCAGCCACTGTCTGGGCAGGGAGGCCTGTGCTAACGCTGCTGCAGTTTGTGATCTGCTGTAAGGGGCCAGCGGAAGGAGGCCCCCGGAAAATCACCTGGACTCGAGATCGATTAGCCAACGCGTTGGGGTCAACTCACAGATTTCTCAAGCGAAGAAAGGAGAGCAACCTTGAGAAGCTTCCAGCGAGGGTTTTGAATGGGAGTAGGAGAGCTCTCTGATTGGTCAGAACCCAGGCACTGGACTGGCTCGTTAAGTGTTACATGGCAACAAGGATGTTTAGGAAAGCGAGTACTCGCCATTAAACAGAGAGGTTTATGGGATAGTGAGTTCTTGACATTAAACGGAGGAGAGGTTAGCGCCTTACCACTAGAGGCGCTGGGCTTTTCACTGCTTCCTATATAGTCTTTGGCCACCATTCCACCTTGAACATAAGTCCATGTCACCTTGAATGCAACTCCCCCAGAAGCGATGGAGGCCAAGATACAGGCTGAGATGGGAGCCACTACCCTCCTCCTGGCTATGTCCCTCAAGGACCGCTCCACATACCAACTGTTGTAGAGAACGTTTATTTGAATCAGCTCCGACAGATGTCAGGGACCACCAGAAACATCCGCCCTGGACATCCATTATGTGCACTCCTGTGTAGCCATATGTGTGTGTGTGGGGGGGGTGTTTCCTGCTCCTACCACCCCCAATATGCAAGGACCCGAGGCTTCCAGGATCCATTATTGATCCAAGGAGCCAGCCCACAACCCAACCCAATGCACTCCTAACCCACGTGTACTCTCCGTGCACACTTCCCACCCAGCCCCGCCCTCCAGCATCTGTTTCATCAGCCAGTTGACAAGTGTTTTCCTGAGAGTTAGGAGCCCAGCCCTGTGCTAGACCCACCTGGGATTGAAGAAGAAATGACAGCCCTTGCCCTCAGAGAGCTCACAGTCTAGCTGGGGCCTCGAGGTGCACATGAGCACACACAGCACGTACACGGACACATACAAAACTAAACATCACATAGTATTCGAGGGAGACACGGTGTTAACACACTGTTCAGAAGCAGGAGCATGGGCTGGGTGGACTGGGAGGCTGAGTATTGGTGAATGAGGAGGGTTTCGGGGAGCGGGAAGGGGAACATTTCAGAGCACTACAGGGGAAGGCGTGGAACAGTTACTGCAGGGAAGAAACAAGCTGGACAATCAGTGAGGGGTGTGGTGAGGACTCTAGATTAGCCAAGGAAAAGAGGCACATGGAAGCTCCTGGGGTATGGAGAGTGGGGGTGGGGACTGCATCCCTGTCTCAGATCCCTATGAGCACTCAGTGACCCCAGAATAAGGCATAGGGGTTCAGTGAGAGCCTTTAACCCAAACCTCCTCGGGGATACAGGCAGTAAGACCCCAGGCCAGGAATCCAGTTTTCTACTAAGCTCTGGTAGGAAAGCATCCCCCCGCCCCGTGCTAATAAATCTCCATATTTGATTTTTCCAAAGTATTTATTCATTACAAGCCATGAGAAGTCTCAGGGGTCCATTTCAATGCAGTTTAGGCAGAGCTCACTCCATGGCTTCTCACACCTTTCTCCCCTCTCTGTTCTCTGCCTTTTGCTTCTCCTCCTCTGCCCCAGCCCTTGGTGTTAATTCATTCCAAATCCTCCCTGTCTCCACCCAGCCCTCCAATATACAAATGAATGGAGCCTCACCTTCATCTGCCTTAAGGTTAAGGAATGGCCTATTCATATGGAGAACTGGGTGGCCACTCCATTGTTTAGCAGGTAGGAAGTGGTTCCCCTACTTGTTGCAAGGCATCAGAAAACACCCTTCCGCTTTTACAGCATACAGGAATATTATCCATACCTATGAAATATCCTACAACCCCCCTTTCCTAATGAGTGTTTCATTCTGGGGAAGGGAAACATTTGTGGGCTCCCTGATGACCTGCTCACATGTGAAGATAGTCTTGACCAGCAGTGACCCAAGACCCACACCCCCTAATTGTACCCCTGCCTACTCAGGGGGCACACACAGCTCCTCCACTGGCTTCTCCCTCCGCCTAGACCCATGGTACCATGTGCAGGGTTCTAGCGCTTCTCTACCTTCACCTTCCCAGGTAACAGCTGCCTGGAGCCACACACCTGGCCAGCCAGGAGGCCTGATTGGCTGCCTGTGGCTAATGCAAGCAGGATTCTTTCTGCCTGGAATAGACACAGAGAAAATGATTCACCATCCGTTCGGCAGTCCAGCCTCCCCTGGAGACTCCACGGTGAAATCAGAGCCAAGGCCAAGCAGAGGGTACCACTGTCAAATCCCACAGCCTGTCAGACACAAAAAGAAAAGTCACCAAGCCCGGGGGCCTTGGGTAATGTCTGGGGGAGGGAATCAGGTTCTAAAGATCTACTGTATTATTACTGTATAATTAGAATATTATTGTATTCTGGGGGAGAAGGGATGGATAGACTAAAAGGGGCTCAGTCTCAGAATTCTTTATTCCCAAACAAGAGGAGACCAGGAGGAGAGAGACACACTCATATCAATGCCCTTGATGAAGCAAGGAGCAAATGGCCATGAAACCCACAGGGTTGAGGCCTTTAGTCTGGAGTCCAGAGGCTCCTGAAACCACTGAGAGCTACATGAGTATCTGCCTTCTCCTGGACAAGGTCCACAGCCTCCATAAGATTTTAAAGGGCCACATGCCCTCGAAGTGTTAACCTTTCTAATTCAGAAAGGGCACAGAAGCCTTCAGATGCTGTTCACATCTTGAGGGAAGTTTTGCCTCTTGAGACAGGTCTGCCATCAACTTGCTGCAACAGCACAGACCAGTCGCTTCTCGTCTCTGCCCTTCAACCAAGCGGTGGGCCAGGCTGGACGAGAGAAGCCAGCTCTCCACACAGGTATGGCCATCTCTGTCTCCACACCTGAGTTGAGGTCTAAGGTCAGGAAGCCAAAAGGAGGCTTGCCCAGCTATGACTCAAATCAAACCTGGGGCGTTTCCCCACCAAGGCATGGAATCAGCCTCTAATTCCAGGCTCTACCAACACAGGGCACCTCCAGAGGTAGGTCTTCTGAGGAGTCACGTCCTCATGCCAGGATGCTAGGCCCCATGTCCAGATGTGTCCTGAATGTCCTGGGTCACAAGATCCTGTCCACTTCTTATCTGTTCACAGGAGCAAGGAGATCATGATCAGTACGTTGTAGTAACATGGCCCTGCCTACCCACCCATCTGGACTACGTGGACACATTCACCTGATCCTCTCTCAATCTATCTGGGACTTTAAGACAACCCTCTTACCAACCCCCCACCACCACCAGCAAATACTGCCAAGATTATTAACCTGTGTCTCCTTGGACTCTGGGTACTTGAGTGACTGACTAGCTCCCCATGCCCCAGGACCTTGTTTAATATTTTCTGTGACCAGATACTAGTCTACATTCCAATAGCCACCAGAGACAGGCCATGATTCCAGAGGAGACACAAGACATGGAAGCAGGACAGAGAGAGCAAAGGGAATGCTCAGGTCTCCAGCACCAAGCACAGCAGGAAGCAAGGGCTCAGGGAACTGAGGCCCTCTCAGAGCCCCCAGCATCCTAACATCATGTCCTCGGCACCTGTCAAACCCAGCAATGCCCTGTCCAGGAGGGCCCATCACCTGGCCCCTGGCCACGTGCACAAGTTCTCCCAGTGCATTTTTAATAATTCAACAATAAATCTGAAGGGTTTTCAGGGTCCAAAGTCCAAAACAAAGCCCAGACTTGGCACTGTAGCTCTAATTATTATTAACTGTGATTTGGAACAAGCTGGGGGCGATTCTTGGCTTCCTTGTTTGTCAAATGGCAGGAAAGGCCAGTGCCTCAGAGTGACAACTTGCAAACAGGGGTCTTGGAAGAAAGCCCTAGTCATGGTTCTTACCAGGTCACCTTGATCTTAGCTGAGGCCTCAGTTCTCGGCCAGAATACACCACAAGGCTCTCTCTTCCATCTGTCCTCCCAGGGCCTTTGTTCTGAGTCTAAACCACAGGTCTGAGCTCACTGCGCTCATTACAAACGTCCGGTGTTCGTTCCCTAGCCCTTGCATCTTCAAGTCAGCCTTCCCAACGCCTGCTCTTCCTACAACAATTCTCTTTGTCCCTGGGACTCAGTGCAAAGCCATCAAACACCCTTAGGTGAAGACAGTCACCTTCCCAACCCAGAGTAGGTCATCCCTACTGTACCCCACATCTCTGTACAGACACCCTGACACCCTGACACAGGCATGAGTGCGGGCCTCCAAGTGCCTGGACCTGGGGGTCCTTCCAAAAGTGGAGCAGAGCACAACCCAGAGCTAACTGGTAAAAATTCTCTGGACAAAGGACTTCACCCTCTGATAAAAGCAAAGCCCCACAACACCCCAGGGAAGAGGAAAAGCCTCTCAACTTCATCCCCAACTTACAGATAAGCAAACTGAGACATGGAGTGAAATGGCTTTTCAAGGCCACCAGGCAGTGGGCGCAGGAGGCCGAGGAGGCTTTGGGGACTGAGCTTGGGCCTGGGGACCGTGGAAAAGTGGCTCTCTCCAAGTCTCTTTCAAGCCTGACATGCTGGGAACGAAGACCAAGTAAGATGCAGAACATCACAGGCCCCACCGCCCACTCCTGACCTTGAGAGCCAACAGCACACACCCCATCCCCCACTCCCACCACCTCCACACCCTGGTGGGGACTCTGGCCAACCCTGTGGGTCTCACCTGCTCTAGGCCGGAGAGGCCTGAGGAGAGAAACAACGCAGGTGCCCAAAGCAGATGCATGCAGCCAGCTAAAGGATCCAGGGGGTGGCCCAAGCCCTTTCAACACCCCCGAGCTGGCCCTGCCCCTCTCCCAGGAGCCCATCCAGAGAGGGGGCCCGCAACTCAGCACCCTCGGTTGTGGCTCCTGGATCGGACACAGCCGACGGCCGCACACACGTCATAGCACGTGGCCTAAATGGGCCGCCTGACTCTCAGGCCCGTGGCCGTGGCTGCGCTGGTGGGTCTTGAGCGAGCCCTCCCGGGCGAAGCTCTTGCCACAGCGGGGGCAGAAGAAGGGTCTCCGCTCCCCGAAGACGCCGGGGCGGCGCGGGTGCGGGGCGGGCATGCGCGCGTGGGTGCGCTGGTGGTTGAGCAGGAAGCGCGGCTCGCGGAAGCGGCGGCCGCACTGCGCGCACTGGTGCGGCTTCTCGCCGCTGTGGATGCGCTGGTGCGTGAGCAGGTTCTGCTTGAGGCTGAAGCAACGGCCGCACTCCGGGCAGGGGAAGGGCCGCTCGCCGGTGTGCGTGCGCTGGTGCACCTCCAGGTTGTGCTTGACGCTGAAGGCCTTGCCACACTCGGGGCACACGAAGGCGGCCGCGCGGCCCGCCCCCGCGTGCGCCTTCTGGTGCCGCACTAGGCTGGGCTGCTGGGAGAAGGTCTGGCCGCACAGTGGGCAGCGGTGGGACTGTTCCTCCGCAGGGTGGTGGATAACCAGGCCTTGATCGTCCCCCAGACCCTCCTCCCCGTCCCCCGTAGGGGACCCTCCCCTGGAGGACACCAGCTCAGTCATGGGCGCTTCCAGATGCAATCACCAGCCCCTGGAGAAGCAGAAGTGGGGAGAGGGATCAAGGAAGACCCCAAGGTCAGCCATTCTTCAGCCTGAGGAATCATTCACTTCCCACAACCTCCAGCGTTTTTGCCCATCTACAGTTGTTTCGTTTCATCAGCCTGTCGTCCTGGGCTCTTCTCGAGAGCCACCTCCTCCTAGCAGCCTTCCCTGGCCTCTCCAGCATCCCCTTGCAGTCTGCTGCCCAGCCCTGTGACCCTCATCATCACCCTGGACAGAGTGGTCATGCTACCTCTGACTCCACACCATCACCTCAAGAGCAGAGAGCTACCTTCTATTAAAGAGCTACATCAAGCACTGTGCCTGCAACACACAAAGCATGGGCTAAATACTGCTGGGGAATTCTCAGGAGCAGCTGCTCTAATCAGACGTCCAAGGATAGGAGGAACACCTTCCGGCAGAAAGGAAGGTCACCAATGGCTTAAAGCAGGAGGCAGAATAAACCCCTGTAAACTTGAAAGTGGCCTCCCTGGGTTAATGTTAAAGGGTTAACAAGATGAATCATACACTTGAAAAGTTTCAGGTTACTGAACCAAAGCAAGAGCAGCTCCCAAGGAGTCAAGCCTGGTCCAAAGGCCAAGCACCACACTCAGTGCTCAACAGACACCCCCAGCACTGGGCTCCCCACATGCCTAGTTTAAAGATTGTCTTCCCAGACTACCCTGTCCCTCTGAAATAGTTCCCACTGCCCTCACAATATGAGAGCAATGTTGCTGAGCCCAGGTTTGTAAATGAAACAATTGAAGATGTGTGAAGCCAACATACTTGTCCAAGGTCACACTGCAAGGTGAGCCAGGAATAGGTCCTAAGTCTCCTGACTGTCAAAACGGAAAATGTTTCAATATTAGCTGTTCATCAACTAAACACCTCTTCTCTCTCTCTCTCTCTCTCTTTCTCACACACACACACATACACACACACATGAATATACACAAATATGCATAGACACATGCATACACATACACACACATGCACGTGCACGCCTATCAACACCACAGCCCCACCACAAGCCCATCCATTCTCACAGGGTCACTGCTCCTATATGACACAGTGCCTTGCCATCACTCCCATGCCTTGTAGGGCACTGGGACCCACTCCACTCAGCCCCTCCCTCAGAGAAGCTTGTTCAGAGTTCCCCTCAAACCTCCCCCAGGTCATCTCCACACTTCTAGCCTCAGTCAATCCACCTGCAGGGTGGGGTCTCAGAGACACCCTCTGTCTACTCCCACCTTCAGGCCAGGGTGCAACTGGCACTTGCTCTGGAGAAAGAGACTAGGACCCATTGCCATGGCCCTACCCATAATCCTTCCCCCAGACAGCTGTGCTGGCATTTGCAAAGAAAGGCCATCAGAGTCTCCTCGAGCAATCTGAGCCTGGTCCTGTCAATGGACAACCTCCCCACTATCCCCACTAGACCTCTGACCAGGACCCAGAGGGTCCAAGGCCATGGTTTTCCATCCCTCCCCCAAGTTCCTCCATCAGGTGCCACACTCACAGCCCAATCTGCTCCCTTTCTGCGGTCTGCAGCAGCTTTTTCCTCTAGAGTCTGACTGGCCCAAGGAAAATACAGTTAAGTCTCCCGCAGCGTTGCACCCCCTTCTTCCCCGCCCCCATAAAGCCAAAAAGCCTCCAGCAGCGCTGGTCTGGTTGAACCACTGCATGCTGCATTAATAGCAAGAGCTCACCCCACCAGGCGTGACTCCCTCTCACAGCCTTGCCAATTCCAGAGGTCTGAGTTACCCTGGAGAATTTGATGAGCTGTGCATCGCAACCCCACCTTTAGGAACATGCATAGGCCGCCACCCAGCTGCCGCAGCCCACCCTGCCGGCTGCCAGCCCCGGCTCCTAGAGGAATGCATGCAATCCTCCCACCCCGGTGCCCGCAGCGCCCCCCGCGGGACCACGCGATCCCGAGTAAACAAGTAATTAAGTCCTGGCTCTGCCACTCCCAGAAAGAGTTGCACCGCTCCAGCAAATACGGTAGCACGCCCGCAGTGACCCGCCCCCAAGGGTCCAGCACTGGCCTTGGTAAATACGGTAAACTCCCTCCTGGTCCCAGGCCTTAGCCAGGGATTCACGTGGCGCCGCCTCTGGAGCCCTGGCCTCTGCTGTAGCGCCGTAGTCGCCAACATTGCCGCAGCCGCACAGCAGCCCCATGAGGCTGGGAGGTCTAACTCGCCAACAACCCGGCTGACGGGAAAAGAGAGGATAACAGTGCTGCGCCTGCCTGGGAAAGAAAAGGGTCCAGATCCTGGGGCCAGCATTGCCTGCAGGAGGGATCACCCCAGTACACTACACACACCAGCCAGCCCCCTTTCCGGAGGAGCGCGGTCTATCTTTATCTCCCTAATCCCTAAGCAAAAGCAGCCTGCCTAGGCCCGGACCTGCCCCTGCCCCTGCCCCTGCCCCTGCCCCTGCCCCTACCCCTGCCCCTGCCCCTGCCCCTGCCCCTGCCCCTGCCCCAGCTCCGGGGAAGCAGACTGGGGGTCCCGGAGCAGCGGGAACAAGTGAGCCATTCCAGACGAGAGAGAAGGAAGAGATGCAGGGATCCCAGTGCTGGAAAGTCTCAGAGTCAACCTCCCCACTCCCCACCCCCTCACCCCTCCGCCAAGTCCTCTCCTGGGCAGACCCGAGTCTATTGTGACCAAGCCAAAGCTGTCCCCTAAAAGCGCTGCTTGTAACCCCCACTGAAGCCAGGCATGGTGGCATGCCTTTAATCCTAGCACTTAAGGCAGAGGCGAGTGGATCTCTGGAGTTGGAAGCCAGCTTTGTCTACATATTGAGGCCCGTGCCAACCAGTGATATATAATGAGGCTCTGTCTGAATGAATGAATGAATGAATGCACCCAGAGAAGCAGCAGATGCGGAGGTAGCACTAAGTTCCAGTTTCCCACTGCCCTTTAATAATACCCCTTGCCTGTCCACAATCGTTTCCCATGTATTATCTCATGGGAACTTCCAATAACCATTATAATGTAACAACAATGTTATTATCCTGTTTTATAGACAGGAAACAATTTTAAAAATGCAACACAAGGTGGCTTTCTCCAACACCCACAACGTTCAAAGTGGCAAAGGTCACATAAGATAGACTGATAAAGAAACAGGCGTGACAGCAAAGTGATTTCAAGGCTTTAGTCACTAGAGAACATCTGATAGACTTTCTCTGTGGCCCTTGGTAGCCAGACAGAGAAAGCAGTCTTCCCAGAACCAGGTAGGGCCTTTTCTAGCAGCCCTAGATAGGGATGGCTGTTAGGTAGGAAATCTGTGCATGATGGACTTTGGGAGACTCAGGTATTACAAGGGTCCTCCCCCCTTCATCTCTTCAAATGCCCAGTGTGCTTGCAGAATTCTTCCAGAGGGCCATGGGTCGGTAAAAACATCCCCTTGCTTGGGACACTAGACCTGGAAGCCATGCCCACCTTTCAGTTTACTTAATGCCAATGTTTCAGTGGGCCCAGCTCCACTCGTTCTGGAGGACCCACCTCATCACAACCAGGCCCCCAACCCCTATTCCTGCACAGTTTTAAAAGGTCCTTAAACCCATGAGTTAGACATCCTGAGGACACTGGCATCTTACAGTAGGGGAACATTTGGAAAAAGGTTTTGTTATTTTGGTTTCTTTAAAAAGGCAAAATGATGATTAGGTTTGCGTTCCCACCCCAGGTGTGGCAGATGTTCATGAGTTGGATTTAGAATGCTTGATGCAGGTGGCTATAATGTGGTTGGATGCCGTCATTCTGGCACCTGTAGCTTGCTTTTGGGATTGCATGCTGCGTGGGTGTATGGGAACTTTAGGCTTAGGGCATAAAAGGTCTGAAGCCCCGAGAGTCGAGGTGGGCATTGGCTGGTGGTTCCTTGGTTGGGTTGCTGTCCTTAGTGTGAGAATCCCTAAAAGAACAAAGGTTGGAAAGATTAGAGCTTGGGACAACCTAAAAAGAGGCTATGCAGATTTCTACCTTTCTCTGTCTGTATGAAGGCCACTTGTAAAAGCGGTGAAGATTTCTATCTTCCCTTTCTCCTTCCCTAAATTGGGGGTAAAAGATTGTAGTGTACTGCTACATCTTACTTAGACAGAGACAACGGAGAGGGATATGGGAGCCAAACAACTGAATCTACGAGGATGATGTCTAACCGTACCAGGGACAGGTTGAGTTCCTAAGGGTGCACTGCAGACCTCCTGACCTCTGACAGACACGCTTCCTCCATATCCAGCTCCTGCTTCAGGAGCTGTCCACTGCCAGGGAATCTGGGTTTCATCTCTTCAGCAGGCCACAGGAGAAATGGGGACACTTGAGGACTGAAGTTTTCAAAAGCAAATATAATAACATATGGCAGGACAGTGCCACGCTCTTAACAGCACTTTCTAGGTAAGCCCTGCCAGTAGGCCACATTGCCTGTGGGCAGGGATGGGAGGCAGGCGGGGAATGTCATCTAAAACCCTAGGCCTCTGAGGGGAATGACAAAGGATGACCGCTGAACTTGGGCGGAGTCACTCCTGTGCCCCCATTTCCCGTGCAAGCACCTGCCCCCAGCCCGAGCCTACCTTCCTGTGCTGTGGCCTAGGAATGCAAGACAGTGTGACATCATTCTGCAGACACAGCCTTTGCTTCTTTATCCAGGCAGGACAGTGGCCCACAGGTGGCCACCACCATCCTGTAAGGGTCATGAAGCAGCTGGACTCTGGAGCCTAGCAAGGGCCCGTGGGGCCTTTCTGCATGGGTGAAAAAGCTAACTCAGCAAGCCCTGTTAAACCCTGTGCTGTGTGCACCTGAGGCGCACCGGACAGACGGGTGACTCTGGGACATCCCTGAGGCCCCTACAGATCACTGCACTGGCCGTCCTTGAGCGCCTCCTTCACAGGGATAAATCTCTCATCTCCTTCCAAGAGCTCTTTCCAGCCCCAAATATCAGGCCACAGTCCCTGCTGCATCTATTTCAATTTTGAATTTAGCATACTCCTGTAGCCGTCAGGTTGTGAATTTCCAAGAGCAGGGGCTGTGTTTTTGGCACCCCTGTAGCCCAGGACTCCAGCTTGTAGCGAGTCTTTCCCGATGTCTGTTCAGCGAATGATGCACGTCTGCGCGGTACATCTGATATCTCCGTCGACAGCCACAGGGAGAAGATGAGAATGAAGAGTTGCAGGCTGAACTACAGATCCGGCTATGGCTTAGAGGGGGTGTTAAGAGCTGCAGAGACCTGATAAGATGTAGGGATCTGGTTGTGAGGTGTCATCCATTCCAAAGTTCCTTCTTCACAGTTAAAATCCAAGAGAGGACCTACATCAATCCAGCCAAACCTTTAAACACGTGGCAGTTCTACTGAGTGTGGGGCATTGGTTCATTCCAGCTCCCACTGAGATACAATGTGCCCCTCTCTTCAAGGGCTCAAAGATTAACCCATTGATGGATTCGTATGATGGCAGTGATGGCAGTACTGGGAGACAGTGGAAGGCTGGAGGTGGGGCCTAGTTGGCCAAGTTGGTCGTTGGGTGGGACAGGGGTGCCCAGGAACGACATACCTTGTCCCTGACCCCTTCCTGTCTTCCTGCTTCCTGGTTGTCCTAAGGTGAGCAGCCTTTTTTGCCTACCCCCACCACCATGAGATCCTGTCTCACTTTAGGGCCAAAGAGATGGAGCCAGCTAAGTAAGCGTGGACTGAAACCCAGCCACGTACACCCTTAGGATAGGGCTGCACCCATTTTCAGAGCAACAGAAAAACTAAGTAACACAGTTCCTCACGGAGGCTGAGCTCAGCAGGGTAAATCCTGTCCTTCGCTTTCAATGGTGCACATGAGTAGCCACACATGGAGCTTACTGGAATCGTGACGACAGCCTCCTAGTGAGTGTTTGTTGTGTGCTTGGCACTGAACTGCCGGCCTTCTACAGGTCACCTGCCAAGGGCCCAAAGCTTCAACCTCGGAACCGTAACTCTATCCTTGATAATCAACAACAAACACTCACCTTTAAAGATTTGATCTGTGTTAAAGAAGAGTGGGGAAGTGGGGAGAGAGAAGGCAAGGCTTCTAGCTTTTTGCCAATAGAAGCAGCATTGCTACTAGGGTGCACTATTGCCCGTGTCACCTGTTGAACAAAATCCAAATTAAAATCCAGGAACTGGTTGTACATGCATGTGCATGTCTGGTTGCTTTTGCTTTTCAGAAGGGTCTCCGGTAGCTCAAGCTAGCCTCAAACTCGCACATAGCCACACAAGGATGACTTTGAGCTTCTGATCCTCCTGCTTCCACCTCCGAAGTGCACCATGATGGCCAATTCTATGGGGTGCATGGGCCAGAACCCAGGCTTCACGCATGTTGGGCAAGCTCTATCAATTGAACTACATCCCCAGCCTCCAGCTTTAAGTGTTTAGTAGCCACATGTGGCCAGCGACTATGATACTGGATTGCATACAATATATGCATATTTACTTCATCATCACAAACAGTTTGTTGGACAGAGAAGGCCTGTACACTTCCCCAAACCTAGACACCCAGGAGATTCCAGCATCTGTCCCCAAAGGGCAACCTGAAATGTTACTCACTTCCCTCTCTTCACTGACCCTGTCTCATCCAGGAAGGACAGTGACATTTGGCAACACATTATTTTTGGCTCAACTATTCCTATCAAAAGGTCAATGATACCCTCCATTGTCAGTCTTTCTACCAAGCCCTCCTGAGCAAGTATCTGCTTTCTCTCCAGATTACTGTACCCACCGGGCAGCTGCTCCTCAGAGCCTCTGAATCCCACCCACCACCTTCTTCTCTCAATCAGCCTCCCCCATGGCAGATTGGCCCATGAGCCTGGGCAGTGGGCACCAAACCCTCCCAAGGAGCCTGGGCCCTTTGCAGTCAAACTTGATGCTTTCATTGCTTACCAAAGGCCAGCTGCTCTTTGTGTGCCTTAGGTTATCTGGCTTAGCCTTCAGCCTGCTCCTGAAGGGACAAGAAGGGTTCCAGGATCCAGCCCTACCCTGCTGATGTGCTCTTTTGCAAGGGCCTGCTTGGCCACAGGGCCACTGCAGGTTTGAACTCACCTACCCGGCAGAGGACAGGATAGAAACCTTTGGAGTCTTGTTTCCTTTCCTGTGGGCTGGCTCCCTGTTGCAGAAATTTATTTCTAGTTATGTTTAAAATGGTTGTTTTATGCATTGTTGGGTAAAGAGCTGCCTAGGCCTTGGTATTTTGTATTGTCTGCAGGTGTTGGCTTTATGTAAATTCTTCATGATCTGTATGTGCAGTATCCATAGAACACCTGAGGAGCTTAGGTATCAATAAAAATCCCTGAGATGAGAGGCTCAGGGTCCCAGTGTCGAGGATGGCACTTGCCACCATAGTGGTTCCTTCTGCTGAGGTCTGGCAGGGTGTGCATCTATGAACATACCTCCGTGTCTTCCTCGGTGAGCTGCCGCAGTAGGCCTACAACTACAGCTCCCATACACCCCCTTAATCTCGGCAGCGCTGCACAGTATTCCACACTGTAAAACACTAGGACAAGTATGACTTTGTCTTTGATTTTATGTCACCTCTTTGATATCCTCTGACCCACTTTACCAAGAAAGGGAATCAGAACCAAAGTTGACGATGCTGTGCTAGCCTCAGAGAAGCCAACAGCTGTGACAGCAGACTCTAGGCTGACAGGAGGCCTGGACCTGCCATCAATGTAGAACACGACCTGGTGGATAAGCCAGACTACCAACCCCCTTTCCTTCATGTCAAATAGCAAGGTCACTGCTTAGCCTAT
This sequence comes from Cricetomys ansorgei, assembly GCA_026225945.1. Classification (NCBI taxonomy): domain Eukaryota; kingdom Metazoa; phylum Chordata; class Mammalia; order Rodentia; family Nesomyidae; genus Cricetomys; species Cricetomys ansorgei. The sequence goes on along the minus strand of JAMJFZ010003224.1, from coordinate 832,548 downwards.
GTCACTTACCACACGGGATTAAATGAGGTCATGAATAAAAGGCCTGTTAACAAGGTGAGGGCTGAAAACCATGTTCAAGAGCTGAGCACACAAACTGTGACAAACTATACGATGATTCCCCAGGAAGTCCTTCAGCGAGGGCAGAGGCCCATCTTGTACTCATCCAGCACAAGGTCTGGTACACAGATTCATTAAGGAGCTAATGTTTTGCAGTTTCAATGTGGTCGATATGCATATAAAGCAGTAATTCAGCCCTTTGGGGTATGGGACCCTGTCTGCCTTGTGACCCTGAGAGTCATCACCCAGGAAAGTGGATTCTCAGCAACTTGCACAAGCAGGGGCTACAGTTAGGCCTCATTAACCCTGAGTCCTACTCATGCTCCACTGTAAGTAGACATCAAGCACAGATCATTTGTGGGAGGGAACCCATACTGTTGAAGGATGGAGCATATCTGATCCCTTCAGTGTCTGTGAGTGTTTCTGCAGGGCCTACCCTGAGAACAGTGGTTCTCTAGCCCCACTAGAGATTAGGGGAAGCTTTTTCAGGCTAGGCTCAGGATTTGCTAGATGAAAAAGAGGAAGAAGCACAGGATTAGGTTCTGATGTGATGCAGAACACTGGGCACCCTGGAAATGGAAGGGCAGGCAGGAAGGGCATTACAGGGAGGCAGGGAAGAACTGCTCCTGGTGTGGGTCAGAGAGGGTGGAGGGAGAACTGCAGGTTTGGCTTCCCCTTGGTCCTCAGAGCTGATCAGCACACCTCACCCAGTGCAGGACTTCACTCCGTTTAGGACCAAAGAACTTGACCAAGAGAGAGCAGCCCAGGCTTAACACCAAGCTTCACTGCCACTGCGCGCCTCAGGGTCTTGTTTGTCCTTCCTATCGCCTTCCACATGCCCTTCTGCACCACCACAACTAGTGCATTTCCAAAGTAAAGAGGTTAAACTATTCTCCACCTGAAGTGGTGACCAGAAGCCAGGCTGAACTCGGCACTGCTTAGCATCTCAGGAAGATACAGCCCAGGAGATCAGAAGTGTAGTTCTCCTCCTCCAGAATTGTACTGGGTCCCACCGTCCTCTTTCTTCCAAGATGTCCAGTCCTGGTACTTATTTTCTAGGAAGAGTGCATTTAAGACAGGGCTGGAACCCTGGCTCCCGTCAGTACCAGGACACCAGCCACCCTGCTTTAGAAGGGCATAAGATATGACCTCAGAGAGATGGGGTGGGGGACAGAGGATCAGTATATGGGAAGAGATGTACAACTGTTATGAAGGAGAGTAAGACAGACAATAACTGCAGCCTGGGCAGCAGATGGAGTAGGCTATATATGAATGGCAACCTCCACACACACCCTGGAATCCCGGGAGCACACGTCCTGGCTGCAGTAAAGACGATTCAGAAAGAACAGTGACACCATGTAAATATTCAGTCCTTCATTTTTCTCCAACACCAGTATGGGTAAGGACCCAAGTCCATCACAGAAGCCCACACACTTGGCACAGACGGTCCGCTAAGCTATGGCTAAGACCACCTGACCACACCCCCAACTCCTCCTCATCATACACATTACCAGTTCAATAGCCAGGTCTGCCATAGCTAGCACCCTGAGCAGTGATACCCTCAGAGTTGGAGAGAAACCAGCAAACAAACCATCCGGTCTGGCCACGGGTGGCACTGTCCTTGGTGCTGGGGAAATAATTACCCCTCCCTAGCCACAGCCTGTGCTCCTTTGTTGATATCCTGGAGTCTGTGACCATCTTCCCATGGGGAACACCCCTCTGACCATCTTGCAGCCTTTGTGACAGGCTGGGGCTACCACTAATCAGGTCCAAGCCATTTCACACACGGAGGCTTTCCTAGGGCTCCCAACAGCCTTTCACTAGGTGCCTTAGGCTGGGGGGCCAATTCTGAATGGTGTACTGCCATACAGCCCATCACAGATACTGACAGCTTTGAGCTCACCTCCCTCACTAGGCACTTTTCAGGCTGCCTTCGAGATGCTTCTGGAATTCCATCCTCAGGCCTCAGACCTTCGAGGAGCCTTTCAATAGGCTCTAACTCTGGGAGCATCAAGAGTCAGCATTCCTGGCCCCCAGTTCCCCCATATGCACCCTGCAGGCACACACTCCACCACCTACTACCATCAGCTGCACAGAGGGGGTGGGGTGTGCGCAGGGGAGGGAGGGCATATTATAGCTCTTCTTCCTTCTCGGGGCCAGGGTGTGGTGCCTGAGCTCCACGGTGCACACGCTGGTGCTTGAGCAGATGCTGCTTCTGACGGAACCCACGGCCACAGACAGTGCACAGGTAGGGTCTCTCGCCAGTGTGGTTGCGCCGGTGTCTCGTGAGGTTGGGCTTCTGGCTAAAGCAGCGGCCACAGTCTGGGCACGCATAGGGCCGCTCGCCAGTGTGGATGCGCTGGTGGATGGTGAGCGCTGACCACCATGAGAAGCTCTTGCCGCACTCATTGCAGATGAACTGGCGCTGCTCGCTGGGCGCAGCCAGAGTCTCGCACCCCTGGCCACACAGAACTCCCTTGGCATCCCGGGGACCATGGGGCTTCACGATCACACTCCGGGCAACTTCAGCCTGTGACTCGGGGCCAGTCACACCACCCTGGACTGCAGATCGAGAGCGCAGCAGCTCCGCAGCGGCATGCACACGCTGGTGGGCCCGCAGGGCGGCACGGCTGGGGCAGCTCTGGCCACAGCTGGTGCACCTTGCGGCCTGGGTGCCAGGCAGGTGCGTGCGCAGGTGCTTGAGCAGGTGCTGCTTCTGGCGGAAGCTGCGGCCGCAGTGCGAGCACGGGTGCGGCCTCTCGCCCGTGTGGTTGCGCAGGTGTCTCGTGAGGTTGGGCTTCTGGCTGAAGCGGCGGCCACACTCCGGGCACCCATAGGGCCGCTCGCCCGTGTGGATGCGCTGGTGGATGTTCAGCGATGACCACCACGTGAAGCTCTTGCCGCACTCGTTGCAGATGAACTGGCGCTGCTCGCCGGGACCTAAGCGGTCCTGGGCTGCTGTCCGCACCCCGCGCTGGCCCCACCAGCCCTGGCAAAGCCCCAGCCAGACCCACTCGGGACGCCCGCGTGGGGATCCCGGGCGCAGACGACAAGCCCGGCGTGCAGGAGCATACCGGAGCTTCTCATGAAAACTGACGCGGGCACCCAGGCGGTCCCGGGCATGCACTCTCTGGTGGATGCTGAGACCCACTTGGTGCCTGAAGCAGCGTTTGCATTCGGGACACGTGTGGTTGGTGGGCCTAGAATGAGTCTTCTGGTGTTTGAGCAGGTGCTGCTTCTGACTGAAGCGTCTGGTGCACTCCGGACAGCAGAAGGGCCTCTCACCAGTGTGGTGGCGCTGGTGACGCACCAGGTTGGGCTTCTGGCTGAAGCTCTTGCCGCACTTGCTGCAAAAGTATGGCTTCTCACCTGTGTGTGTGCGCTGGTGGATCTTCAGGGACGACCACCAGCTGAACCTCTTTCCACAATCCAGGCACACGAAGTGGGCCCCACCTGCAGAAAGTGTGGGGCTCAGAGGACCCGGAGCTGTCCCAGGAACTCGAGCAGTCAGCCGATCATCCTGCTCAGGCGGTGGGGCCCACCATACAGCCCCAGTCTCGTCCTGTGACCCCAGAGCCCAGGGCCGCCCCATGGTCTGGCATGGTGGAAGGCTGCCCTGCTGCTGAAATATGTTTTCCTTGTCCTTCTCCGGAAGCACCGCCTGGGATGCCACAGTCTGCAACAGCCACTCTGGCTTCTCCTGCTTGATCCTTGCCAGCCCATCTCCTGCAGAGGCAAAGGGAGAAGTCAGAAGACACGGGATGCAAAGAGCCTAGAGAAGAAGAGGTGTGGGGCAGGGTAGAGACGCTGAAAGAGTAAAGGCAAACAGCTATAAATGGAGAGAAGAACACAGATAAGAAAGAATGGGGGTCCGGAAGACTTGAAGAACCCTATATGGGCAGGGAGATTGTGGGGAGCGGGCAGCCTACAAGAGAGTAAATAAAAGTGCGTGGCTGGCTTGCCAAGGCCATAAGGTCCCTCATACATAAGCTGTCCTGCATGCTCTACCCAAGGCCCAGGGGAATACAGAGATGTTAAACCAAGTAGTGATGCTTCCTAACCCAGAGAGAAAGAAGATGCCAATGTTCAAAATTACCATTATTTTTTAAAAAAGTGTGCGCGCGCACATGTGTAGGCAGATGTAAGGTGGACGATTATGGAGGACAGATGACAACTCTGTGGAGTGGGCGTCTCCTTCCACTTTCACGTAGGTTTTGGGGGTTGGACATGGGCTAACAGGCTTGCTCTGTAAGAGCATCCCCTGCTAAGCCATCTCACCAGCCGAAAACGTGTTGTTTTTCTAGAAGGGGGAACCCTGGGAGCTTTCTAGACAAAGACGCTAGGGTCAGTAGTTAGGGCAACCACACCCTGAGTCATTGGCCCTTCCTCGAATTGGCAGGGCCCTGCTCCAATACTGTATGCTCTGTAGCCACAGAGCAGAGCTAGGACCCCACTGCTAGGACCTCCACCTTTGGCAATTTCACCTTTCTTCCACAAAACAAAGAATGGGGAGGTAGGCCCAAAGGTGTGGGATTGTCTCGCAGCTAAGGTGAGGTAGAAGGCATGCTTAGAACCCCAGGACCCTCATTCTGAGAGAGGCAGGAGCTGGGCCCCTTCCTTCAGCAGTGCTGACAGGCCACAAGCCATGCTATGCTGCCTGCTTGCAGCAAGGCACTGCCCCTGTCAAGGTGCGGCCTGGAAGAATTGTTTATCTGGAGTTGTAACTAACCTCTCCCTGCATAACCATATAAGGCTATATGTTACAAGGTACCCAAAAAACACCTAGGCTGCTACCCACAGTATGTAAATGAGACTATTAAACTTGAGCTGTCCTAACCAATGAACTTCCAATGTCATTCCTGGGATACAAGGATCATTCCTTTGACTATATATGTAGTCACAATAAAGTTGAGTTTTAAGCCCTCTGCCACTGACTCCCAGGAATCCTGTACATTCTCGCTGGCTCGCCCTTCTCTGATCAAAGACAGTATAGGTCCACCATAGACCCATGCCGCCACCCAGTTTCCTGCCCAGGAGCCCCCCCAGGGAGCCTTGCTGCTGGCCCAGGTAGCTATCCCGTGGGGATGGGAAACCCTGGCAGGATCTATATGTTTAAACACAAAGGCTCAGCATGGGAAAAGATTCTGTGCCTTTCAGTAAAGGCAGTCCACTATAGCTACCAGCCATCCCTACACCCAGGCTCCTGGTGTTCTTACCATAGTCAGACTGCTTTAGAAAGGACAAAGTATGAATAGGATTTACTTTACATGAACATCAAATGCGGGGGAAAAAAAATCTGTGCGTTAGAAGCCTGTTCTCCCTTGTTTTGGGTCTGAGTCACAAATGTGGGTTTGCTTCAGGAGCATTTCTGGAGCTTGTAACGTGTGCACCTTTCTCTGTGTGTGACATTTCAGGAAGAAGCTTCCACTCAATAAAAAGGCAGCAGTGAAACAGTCGTGAGCCAAGAAGAAAGATTTCTAGACAACAGACCTCAGCATTGTTTAGCAACACATTCAAAGAAATAGAAAAAAGGCACAAATACAGTTAAAACAAAGACTTACAGGAAGATCCCAAAAATCCTAAAATGTCACGTATGGCCTTTACATCATTAAATTTGTAAATACAAAGCAAATAATTTTATGAGAAAATATCAATTAAAATCAATTCAAGAGCAGTTTAAAGGGGCTGGAGAGATGGTCCAGGGGTTAAGAGCACTGGTTGCTCTTCCAGAGAATGCAGATTCAGTTCCCATCAGCCACAAGGCAGCCCATAACCACCAGCAGTAATTTCAGTCTCAGGAGATCTGACACCTTCTCCTGGCCTCTATGGACACTGCATGCGTGTAGTGCACAGATACACGCAGGTAAAATACACACACACATGAACACAAAACATGGCCTGTGTGTGTACCTTCAATCCCAACACTTGGCAGGTAGAAGCAGGCAGAATCCTGTGAGTTTGAGGCTAGCCTGGCCTACATAGTGAGTTCCAGAACAGTCAGGGCTACAAAGAGACACCTTATCTTAAAAAACAAAAATAAATTAAATAAAAATACATTTAAAAATATTTTTAAATGGGAGCGGGTTTAAAAAAATGATTACATAAGCACTTATAAGAGACTAAGGTGAAAGCTGAATTCTAGCCCCAAACTGGGTTATACACAACATGATTGATAAAACACATTCTATTAAAAATAAAAAAATTCAAAGGACGGTTTGAGAGTTGGCTCTGCATTTAAGAGCATCTACTGCTCTTGCAGGAGACCTGGACTGAGTCCCCAGCGCCCATGTGGGGCGGCTCCCGCCCAGCTGTTAACTCTGGCTTTAGGAGACCCGACATCCTCTTCTGGCCGCTGTGGGAACCTGCACGTGTGGGGCACACACCCACCACTCGTAAATAAAACTATTTAATTTATAAGAAAGGATTATTCCCAGCCCTGAAACTATTCAGTAAGTAGGAGGGAAGGGGGAGGAGGAAAGGAGAGAAGTGGGAGGACAATGGAGGGGAGGAGAGAGGAGGGAAGACAATGGAGGGGAAGAGAGTGGAGGGAACGCGCAGCAGGAAAGAGGGAACAGTCTACAAGACAAGCATACAGGAATGGCCGGCAGGAAGTGTAGGTTTACTGCTCCTCAAACAAATACAAACACATGCAAAGCAAGTTCAGCAGAATTAGAAATAACGTATTACAGTCTTGCTGGGATTTTCCCCAGAAAAACAAGGATGGCTTGATATAACTCTTGATAAAAGTGAAAAATAGCTGGAGTTGTAAGTGCTTGCCTAGAAGCCACAAAGTCTGTAACTGATTCCCCAGCATGAAAAGAAAAAATGCATCTTATACCACTCTAAGTAGTATAGAAAAGTCACATGATAAAAATTCAGCATCATTTCAGGAGGAGGGAGGGAAGGCGTTAGCAAACTAGGAATAGAAGGAAATTCAAGTCGTCAAAAGATGTACACTGAAATTACAGCAAGCTTTCTATTCAACAGCAAAGGACAGAAGACAGTGTCGGGAACACAGTAAGGACACTCAGCATCATTTAACTACTTAACCTTGCACTTGAGAATTCAGCCAAAGGGTAGGAGGGGAAACACAAAGATATTGAAAAGAGGAAAAAAAGAACTCTCGTGTGCTTACGATTATTAACTTAGGTGTGCCAGAGAATCCACTAACAAATGGAAATACTATCGTTCAGCCAGAGTGTCGGGCACACTCTGTATTATAAAATAACTGAGAATGCCTTGAAAAACACATAAAACTTTTGTAAAGAAAAACCACCAAACTTTACTAAAGAGACAAAGAACTTGCGCTGATTAGTTTGAGCTGCCAGCTTGACAAGACCTGAATCACCTGGGAGGAGAGTTTTAATGAACAGTTATCTAGATCAGGTTGACCCATGGGCACGTCTGTGTTGGACTGTCTTGATTGTTAACTGGTGAGTGAAGACCCACCCTGGATGTGGGAGAGGGCTCTGGACTGCAGGGGAGCGAAGAAGCTGAGAAGCTGAGTAGCAGCCGGCAGGCAAGGTTGCTTTTACTGTCTCCATGTTCTGGACTGTGATGTCAGTAGCTGATTATTGCTTAAATTCAAGGTAATCCCATTTAACTTATAAAATATATGCTGTATGTAATTTGATAAAAAAAAAATCCTTAAAAGGAAGAATTTGGCTCATTATTAAAAGCTAAATGCTACCACTGTGCATTCTGACACCGTCAGAATCCCCAGTGCTCTTAAGGACGTGGAGCAGCTGGGTCCCTCATTCCTCGCCAATGGGAATGCAAAATGGCAGTTACTTCAAAAGACACTTCAGCAATTTCTTACAAAGTTAAATATGAGCTTATGGTATAATCCGGCAATCAGTGTTGTGTTGACCCAAATAAGTTGAAAACAATTCCAAAGAAGACGCCCTTGGAGGAGGGCGCAAAGAGGGGAAACAAATTATGCTATATGTATACAAGGAGTAAAATATCAGCAATAAAAAAAAAAATAGGCTGTCAGGTCCTCGAAAGTTGTGAGGCTGGGGAAACCTAAATATATACTGCTCTGTGAAAGGCCGCATGCTGTGTGCTTCCAGCTACACAGCATTCTGGAAAGGCAATGGCTATAGAAAGGGAGGTGTCCATTCAGGTTAGAGGCAGGGAGGAAGGAGGATCATCACTTGGGGACTGTATTTGGGGGCAATAACACTACCCTACACCAAACCATAGAAAGCCCAACTCCAAGGGCGAGCCCTCATGCATGCCATGAGCTTGGGTAGTTACCATGTCTATACTGACCCATCAATCATACCTCGCTAAAATAAAACATGAACAGGAGGAAGGGGGCCTCCACTCTTTTCAGTTTTTCTGTTATCTGCTCTGAAAAATACAGTCCATTTGGGTGGGAGATGCTCTTGACGGAAACCTTGTTGTGGTGGGGCTGCTCCATGATAAAGCTAGTAAGCTTTTGCTTCTAGTCTAGGTACTACACCAAAAGAATTTTGAAAAAGCTAAGGACATCACAAACTAGACAAACAGGTTGATAGAACTGGAGAGAGTAACACACGATTCAGTCAAGGGTGGAAGACTGACCTCCGTCTTAGTGCCAACTGACTATGGTAGTTTGAATAAGAATGCCCTCCAGAGGAGCCATTTGTTTGAATACTTTGTCCCCAGTTGGTAGAAGGAAGTGTGGCCTGGTTGGAGGAGGGGTATCACTGGGGTCAGGCTGTGAGGTTTCAAAGGACTTACACCATCCCCAGTTCACGCTCTTTCCCTCTGTCTCGAGGTGTGGATCAAGATGTGTGTTCTTCACTCTGCCGTTATGGACTCTGATCCTCTGAAACCATAAGCGAAACTAAACACTTTTTCTTATAAGTTGCTTTGGCCATGGCGCTTTATTACAGAAACAGAAAAGTAACTAAGACACGTTCTTTCAGGGAAAAATACATATGATAGATTTCTGGTGCATAGAGTTAATAAAAATTAGTTCTAAATAAACTTTGGTCTTCCCTGTGCTTGGTCATGAGAATTCATTTTAAGAAGTCATGTTTGGGAGGAAAGCAGTGACTTCAATTGTGGCAAGAATGGAATATCCAAGAGTAATAAGTTGAACTGATTATAGGACTGTCCTCTGTCCTGCACTGAAATCTGGGCAAAGGAAGTGTTTGGTGCCTAGTATCTAACCTGGGAATGAATCTGAGGTTTATTCAACGAGAAGAGATCACTCACCATCCCTGATTGACATGGTGTCTATTAAAATGACAGAGGCCTCCATGTTTAATGCCTTGCCTAGCTAAACTCAGTCTTGACATCCAACTAGAAAGATGACCCTGCACGGAGCTCCTCTCCATCTGCTTGCTGAAGGCTACAGAGGAATACGGACCTGGCACAGGTCCAGCAGGTGCTACCGCTGAGGAAGAGCGTATGCTCAAGCAAACTCCAGCCCTCCTAGGGCTCAGGGTGATAAAAGCCTGTGGCCTACAGGTACTGCCTCCCCGTTCACTGTACCAGGATACTGCTCTCTGGTGCCAAGACAGGACTGCTACCAAGAGCTGGTGGGGGGGGAGGGGGGGGTGCCACTCACAGGCAGGGGCTGTTGCAGCTCTACAGAGGGCTCCTACCAAGAGCTCATGACCAGGCAGGAAAATTTTCCACTCCAGGCAACATTTGCCTGGGAAATCCCCAGATTGCCTGCGGCAGGTCATCACAGCAACCTGCAGAGTGATGAAGACCCTGAACTCTAAGTGACCCTGGGATCTCTGGTAGTCTGGATTCAACACTTTGCTGGTCAATAAACAACAGCGTCTCTTAGCCAACACCCTACTGAGAGAGCTCATTCTCCAAGTCTGATTACCAGAGGCGTCTTCTGTCCCCAAGTCCAGCACTGAAAACACACCCCATTTTTTACCCACTCTGCTGTGTCTTTATATAGGCCAGGCCTTGCCACTCCTCCCCCCCCCCCCCCCCCCCCCCCCCCCCCCCCCCCCCCCCGCTCCTGACATTCCTGTCTTTGTTTTATTCTTTGGATGGCGTTCCGAGTTCTGGTCCCACCCTGAAACTCTACATTTTAGAAGATGCTATTTGAGAGCAGCAACTTATATTTGGCTCTGAGGAGGGCAAGGGAGGGGTCTGGGACAAGGAGGCTGACTTGTCTTACCTGAGCAGCTGCCGGCCAGGCCACTCTCCATCCCCGCTGGCCTCCCAGGGCATCAGTACCGTGAGCTCTCAGCCTTGCCACCTGGGGGCGAATTGGGAGAAAAGCGAAAGAATGGCAGAGGTCACGCGGTCAAAACCAGCCCCTCCCTCATCTCAGAGACCATGATTTTTTTCCCCCAGAGTTCTACCCACTCCCTTGGGTACAGAAGGGAACGTTAGTGTGCACATGAGAGGAAACTGGGCCTGAGAGGGGCCCTGATGCGCCCAGAGTCACAGGAGTGCTACACAGCTGAACTGCGTAAAAATTCAAGTCTCTCACACCAGAGCCTCAGGGCCCACACCCTCAGCTCAGGTATTGTGTGTGTGAGGGGCATGGTGCCTGAGAACCAGGTACATCTGGTAAGATTAGATACTGGTGTGTGTGTGTGGGGGTGGACCTGTTTAAGAAGACCCTGGAGGGGATGGGGATGTGACTCTGTAGCAGAGTGCGTGCCTAGCACATGCAAGGCCTACAATTCAATCCCCAGCTCTATCGCCAAAACTAAAACAACACCCAGAAGGCAGACTCTGCCCTACATTTCCTAAGTCAGCGGGACACTCTTCCGCCCAGAACAAACCCCTGAGGACATCTCACAGCTCCCCACCCCCGCTACCGCCGCCAAGAACATGCTAGCTCACCACTCCCCAGTACATGATCTAGCCTCCGACGATCTTATTTTCCGATCATCTTTTGAACATCCCCAACTGGTTCCCTTTATACCTGCGGTATGGCTGGAGCCGAACCACGTAGCTGCTTGGTTGCCCCAGGCTTTGACCCCCCTCTGCTCTGCTCATCCCTACATTCTCTATCTCGTTCTCACTTCCTTCTTCTACTTAAATGTTACCTTGGCAGAGTGGCTGGCTTACCCTGGTACCTCAGTGTACAAGCCTAACCCCTCCCTCACATCCCTTTTCCATCCCCTTGTATTTAGGAGAATGTGAGACAGGGTCTTGTGTAGCCCAGGCTGGCCTTGCTTACCCAAGGATGACCTTCGGTTTCTGACCTCCCACTTCTGAAAGAAAAGCGCACAACACCTTGCAACAGGGTCTCATGCAAGAGGTTTATTGGGGTGGGGTGAGACACGAAGTGTCTGCTTCCAAGTGGGGAAGGAGAGAGTGGGGAGCGGAGGGAGAGGGATAGAGAAAGAGAGAACAGAGGAAGAGGTGCAGAGAGAGGCCAGAGAGAAAGGGGGAGGGCAGATAAAGAGGGAGAGGGGACAAAAGAGGAGAGAGGGAGAGAGAGAGAGAGAGAGGACCAAAGAGGAGGAGAGATGGGGAGAGGCCAAAGAGGAGGAGCCCGAAGCCCACCGGGATTATACGGGACTGATGACGAGGGACAGGTACTGTTGGGGGCAGGCACAGGGGCGGTACCTGGCCAGAGGTGGGGAGTGGCGGAGCGTGGGGGATGGGTGAGCTCCACGGGGGGGAGCTCTGGCCAATTCACAACATTCTCCCCTTTTTGTTATTAAAAAGGCAAGGAGCCTGACTGGCAGGGTAGGAATGGGGGCAAGTTGTTTGACTTGTCCAGGCTCTGTCACCACAACTTCCGTCTCCCGAGTGCTGCAATTACAGACCTGTGCCTGCCTGGCTCTCTCTGCGGTGCTGGGGACAGACCTCAAGGCTTCGGAGCACGCTATGCATTCACTCTACCAACCGAGCCACGTTCCTCAGCTCATCTGCTTTCCTGCCACCCGACAGGATCTTTACTGCTCTGTGTATTCCCAAACAGCTGACTGACTTTCTAGCCACCACAGTGGTGTGGCTGTCTCTCCTAAGGTTGGGGTCCACCTAAAACCCCCGTAGCACAACCAGGAACTTTGCGGCAAGCTGACCTGGAGAAACTTAAAAGCTGCTTCATGCTGGCCCTGGGCAGGGACTTCTTGGTACTTTTGACTGGGTTATCTTCACTAGAAAACCAACTCTGGGCCCTAGAAACCCTCACAGAGACAAGCCCTCTATGTGACGTTCCCCCACGCCACCTTCCTGGGTCTACTTTGGAGGTTACTGACCCAGGCCAGAAACCAGCGCCCTGACTAGAGATGCAAGCTCTAGCTACAAGGAAGGAAAGAAACACCTCTTTTTCCTCAGAGCATTTTCTTTAGAAACTTCTAGTTGCTAAGCTCTGGCTCTGTCCTCTCTAAACAGATGTAAACCTTTTTAAAACTAAATAAGCCACTTGCCAGCTTGACAACCCACTAAAGTCTTCCCAAGGGCCTGCGAGCCATCCATTGTTGACAAACAGGCAGGGATCCTAGAGGTCCATCTCCCCCGGAAGGTGGGTGCCCAGCTCTGGCAGGCTGGCTCCTGGGCTGCAAACTTCCTTTCTATCATAAAAATACGATGTGTTTTTTGGTTTGGTTTTTTTTTTTTTTTTTTTTTTTTGGATAAGGGCAGTTATCTAACAGATGGTCACCCCAGTGACCAGGTGAATCCATGAGTTGCATGTGACATATGACATCCTCCTGTCCAAGGATCAGCCATGATTTGTTCTGAGAACATGAGTGTGCAGTGGGGGGCATCTGCCTGGGCTACACTGGGGCTTGAGTTCCACTGTCTGCAATGTCATCGTTCTTACTAATATTTATTCAATGAAAAACAAACAAACAACAACAAAACCCCCACAATCTTCTTTTTCTTTTATCCCTGCGGAGAACTCTCCTATGGAGGCGGCAGGTTTTGTGTGCGGTTCTGTTTCCCCATGGGGGTCTGGGACGTACTCCCACTGTATGTTTTCACAGGCTCGAAAACCCACCGGTGGGCAGAGAGGAGGAAGGATCAGGAAGCCGAAGGCAAGCTCTGGGGACTCCAGGTCCTTCTATGTGAGTTCCTGCATCCCACACCTTGGGGACCAAGTCAAGAGGCCTAGAGGACCACAGATAGAGAGGTCACCTAGCTATGAGGAGACTGTCTGAGAAAGTGAGGGCCAGAAATGCAGGCTAAGGCAGCACTCAGCCTACGCCACACAGGAGAGGCCCTACCCTCCCAGGCAGAGTCCCACTTCACCCATTCTGGCTTCTAAGAACTGATTCAACGATGGAACCAGAAGGGCTTTGGTTCCTGGTGACCCAACCTGAGCACCACCTTGGTATCTGTCCAGCCCAGACCAGGCAGGAGGAAGAGCAACTCTTCTGGGGTCTCAGCGGGACAGACGTGGGAACAGAAGGAGACCCACGCAGCCCCAAAGGGGTGAGGAAAGAGATGACAGGGGATACAGAAGGACGGAGATGGGCAGAGACAGCCACATCATTTGGGACCTATTTCCTATACGCTCAGGGGTTACGTGTCTGCAGAACATGCTTTAGGAAAACCAAGCCCGGGGCAGGCCCTACGTGTGGGGAACTCTCCTCTCAGGTCCTCCATGCCATCAGAGACCCTTCCAAATGTGGCTTTCATCCCACTTACTGTTCTGCAGTGCCACTTACATTTTCCCTCCTCAGAACACACCTGACATACCAGTCAGCTGACAGGAGAGACACCCAGGAGCAAGTGAGCTGGCTGTGCACCTGAACACCCCAGCAGGACAGGAGCTAAGGACATACACTACTTCCTACGTAGCCTCAAGAGACAGGAAGGCAGGCTGGTCTGTCACAGAGGGCCTGAACCCCAGCTTGACCCCATCTTCCTTCCTCCACTATGAGGACAGGACGCACACACAAGAGGACACACACATAAGGTCCCTGGTCACCTCCATCTTCCTGTGGCCTGTCCAAGCCTAGATACCCACACTGGGTCAGCTTGCAGTTTGGATATGGACTTCCCTGATGGAAAGTCCCCAAACCACCAGCTGCCCTGCCAACTGCAGAGACCACAAAGAGGGGACTGTGGCCTGCAGCAGGCAGTGAGGCCTGGGACAGGGGAGATGACAAGGGGACTCTGGTGTCAGCATGGACTGAAGTGCACAGGGTGCAAAGTGGAGAGAAGTGAAGCCAAGTGCCAGGGACAAGCAACTCAGGGACCTGTCTAGGTCTTCCCCACTCACCCCCCCACAGTGCAGGCCCCTGAGACGTGGGCAGTACCCTATATGTCCTGGTCACCAGTAACGCAGGACTTTCAGTGCCCAAAACCTAGCCACCCGGCTTCTGTCAGCCCTGAGGTCCCACGAGGTCCTCTCCCTGTTGAACTCTCACCTGCATCATCCGTGACCATGACCTTGACCGTGACCATTCACCTTCCCAGGAGACCCAAGCAAGAGACAGCCTGCCTCAGGGCCCTCCCCACCTGGCCGATCCCCTCTACACCACTTCCCTTTCTAGCAGAGACATCTCTCCTAGCCCATCTGTCCTCAGAGCACCCTGACACCTCCTGCTTGCTTGCCCACCTGACCAGGGAATTGCTGGAAAGCTGGGACATCTGTATAGGGACAGGTGAGGACAACATCTGTACCTCTGTGCCAAGGAGGTTCTTAGAGCTCGCCTTGAGGCAAAGGAAGTACATCCCTCACACCCCCCACTGATCTGAGGAGGAGGGAAGGGGCTTCCATGAGCACCTTGACGATGACCTGGGGAAAGAAGGTCAGCAGGGACAAGGAGAATGTCACCAGCTGCTGGGCAGCCACTAAGAATAATGCACTCCAAGCAAAGCCCACATCATCCTTTAGCCAAGGAAAACCTGCCTTGGAGAGGTTAAGTCTTTACTCAAGGTCATGTGGTAATTTAAATTCAAATAAGCTAGAGAGATGGCTCAGCCTTTGAGAGCACTGGCTGCTCTTCCAGAGGAGACTAGGGTTCAATTCCCAACACCCACATGGCAGCTCACAACTGTCTGTAACTCCAGTTCCAGGGGATCTGATACTCTCACACAGATATACATGCAGGCAAAATATCAATGCACATAAAATAAAAATAAACAAATTATTAAAAAAACAAAAAACAATGCCTGGTGATGGCACATACCTTTAATCCCAGCACTTGGGAGGCAGAGGCAGGCGGATCTCTGTGAGTTCAAACCCAAATATCTTTAGATTCAAATAAATTAACTCTAAAATTTAGTTTCTCAATCACACTGGTCACACGTAAGTGCTCAAAAGTCACATGTGCTGTCCCCCTGTGAGTGACAGTCAAGGCGACCGCTGTCTTCCCGGATGGTGAGCTCTGGGGGGAGCGAGCCGTGCCCTGATGGGGCCCTGACACAGAAGAGGCTCCATACACACTGCAATGACTGGCTAATTAAGTTGAAGACCTGAAAGCAGTCACTCCTCTAGCCCCAGTCCTTCGTCACTACAACAAATTTTACTCTGCCTAGGAATGGATGTCAGTCAAACATGGCCAAAGGCAAAAAAGGAAGCTGAGAAACACAACCAAATGCACACACAGCACACCTGGATACCGCCTATCCAAACCAGCTAAGCAAACAGAAGTCCAAAGACACAGAATGGAGACCTAGAACACTGGGATACCTGCCACACTGCGCAGCAGCCCCTTCCCCCACAGTACGCTTTTCAGATTCAGTTACCCATGGCCAACCTCACCTGGTGCAGTACATTTTGAGAGAACCAAGAACCACGTGACATTCATTAGAGTACCCTGTCATAACTGTTATATTGTACCATTGACTGACCTAATATATAAATGTCTAATTTACACATTCAACTGTCAGGTGTATGTGCTGGAAAAGACTGAGTGCAGTCCAGTATCAGCTGCAGTTTCAAATCCCCACTGGGGGTCAGGCAACATTGCCACACGTCCCTCGGTCAAGCAGAGGACTGGAAGACTATACACGTGAACACAGAGGAAAGTATCTTAAGACATAGGCATAGGGGCTGGCTGGAGAGGTGGCTCAGTGGTTAAGAGCGCTTGCTGCTCTTGCAGAGGATGGGGTTCAATTCCCAGCACCCACATAATGGCTGACAACCTCGTGTAACTCCAATTCTAGGGGAGTCTGACTCCCTCTTCTGGTTTGGTGGTGCACAGACACACAGGCAAAGCACTCGGACACACAAAATAAAAATAAGTCTCTTTAAAAAAAAAAATACATTTCCAGCAGCACACAAGCATGCCAGTGTGAAGCACATCAACACAAATCACTACACTGTCCACTTCTGACAACGGAAATGGAGTCAGTCATGACATGAATGTTCGCAGAGCTGAATGTAGTGGCACATTCAAGTAATCCAGGTTTTCAGTAAACAGGAGCCCCAGGAGTTCAAGGCCAGGCCTAAGCTACATATCATGTTCAACATTAGCCTGGGCTACATGAAACCCTTTTTTAAAAAAAGGCTTTGAATATCCAGAGCCATGTTAACACGCCTGTTCACCCAAGAAACAGAACACAGGAAGGCAGGAACAGAAGCCCTGTGAAGCCTCGTAGGACATAAAGGCTAGACTGTCCAGCATCCCACGCAGTATGAAGTTCTCTAGGGCTGGGCCCACAAGGGAACAGCAGGCCCTCTCCCTTCCTCCAACGTTGGATGAGCTGAGTTACCCCAATCTGAATCATCGGCCCAAGTTTCTCCCTTGAGCCCACACCCAAGGCTGGCAAAGTTCTCCCAGGCCTCCACATCACACCTAGAATGGGAAGCAGGAGCCCCGTGTCCTGGATCATCTGTCACCAATTCTACAAATGGAAAAAAAAAAAAAAAAAGCCAACGAGATCACTTAGGGAGTTAAAGTGCTCGACAGGAAGGCCTGGTTACCTGAGTTTGATACCCAGAACCCATGTGATCCACATGGTAGAGTGAGAGAACCAACTCCCCCAAATCACCCCCCCACACACACATACGATAAATAAATAAATCTATTTTAAAGTTTAACTGCTTTTCTTGGTCCCTCCAAGCCATCTGCTACCCAGAGCCCAAACTGATTTTTCTAAAACTGCAATTTGGACATTTTGCTCCCTTACCCTACTTCAAGGGCTCCCTGACACTTGGAGATTCTGCCAAAAAATGTCTCTGCAAGGCCATTCAAAGTTTAGTCTTCGGTTACCTTTCCCCTACAGTGTATCTTATCACCTGATATCCAGATTTGCTGTGTCCTCATCCACCTGCACACCTATGACCTGTCCTGCAGGGACCTTCCCCTATACCCCTTCCAAGGTCAAATCAGAGGTCATTTTGCCAGAGACAGACCTTTTGGAGACATGCAGCTACTGTTTAACTTACATGTCACCCAAACGAGTACCTGTGGGTAACTGTCATCACCCGTGGGTTCTGTTATCACCAGAAGACCAAATGCATCCTAATGCAGGATGCCTCTGTCCACAGCCTCGTAAACCATTACAAATCACGGTTATGAGGACTCATTTAAATAAGTTCAGACCACAACTGATTGGTAGAAACACAGACTCATGGAACCTTGGAACTGACAGGACACAAATGCTATGGAATGTTTTCATGTTATTGCTTAACACAGGTTTAAAAGAAAAGAAAAAGAAAACATATTAAAAAGGAGGGGGGGGAGCAGTAGAGCCTGGACTGTCAATGGCCTCCAACCTCGGGTGACCACACCCAGCCTCCACGGCAGCTGAGACCATCTGGGCCCTTACATCTCCTGACACCAAACCCACTGAGGCTGCTGCAGTCTTTTTACTTGAAGGGAGTCTCGGAAACACCCCACCCCACCCCAACACGTGCACACAGCTGTAACTTCTGCATCTTTTCCTCTCGCTTGTTCTCCATCTCCATCCTCATCTGGCTGGCAGAATCACTCTCTTAGGGATCGCCTACTATTAGTCTTTCTGTAGCCAACACTGGGGTTCCTGCCCCGAGAAGCGCGCCTACCCGGAGGGCGGGGTGGGGAGCAGGCACAGACAGGGAACTCAGAACAACCAGATGGTTCTGGAGGGACCGCGCGCGGGCGACACTCTCCAACGACCCTACCCCCTGACCTCGCTGCCCTGGCCCGCTGCCCTCCCCAGCCAGCCGCAGGTCCCTCCCCGCCGCTGGGCAAGATGCTGGTGGTGCACAAGTTGGGGCTCCGAGCTGGCGTACGCGAGGGGCTCATGGCAACTCAAGGCCCCAGACCCATCCTTTCTCTCCAGCCCGGGACAGCTTAGCAGCACGGGAGCAGCGGCTGGGCGCTGGCCCATCCCTGCACCTCCCCTCCCCGCCGGGAATGCACAGGGACTGGGGGGAGGGGACCTGGGAAATAAATACCTTTGACTTTGTGGCTAAGGTTAACGGGAACTGCTACCCCAGGGGCGATTTGGGCAACGGGCTCCCGGCCCTGGCCAGTCCCGGGACAGGCGGGGCGGGAAGGCGAGTGTGATTGGCTGGTCGCCCTGAACCGCCCCGTGTGCGGATTGGCTGCGCGGCTCAGATGACACTCCCGGCCCTATCGGAGCAGCCCGCGGGGCGGCCCCTTTGTTCTCCGGAGCCAATACTCAGGGTCTGACCTCGCCCCCGGAGCGCGGCCCTGAGCGGTGAATCCTGGGCTGAGCGCTGCTGGGGTGGGAAAGGTGGGCCACGGGGGCCTGTGGCGGGCGGCAGCGCGTCTTTGCTGCGCCCCTGTCCACCGGGTGCCTCGGATCTGCCCGCCCATGAGCGCTCTGCCTCCCGCACAGACGCGTGTTGGCATCTGAACTCGCAGCACAGGTGCGAGGTCCCTTAGTAGCTAGCTAGTATTCTGGAGGTGCCACTGGTGTCCGTGAGGAGCCCTCCCTAGAGCACGTCTACTTCAGCGTGGCCCTCCCTGAAAGCTGTGTTCGGGTGGCGCCGCACACACCAGCCTGTTACACACTGCAGGGCTCCCGAGTGAGTGTGCGCCGAGCCGTCGCCAGCACTTGAGCAGACCACACCGAATCGGGATAAATGTTAGGAGCAGTCCGAGTGAGTGGCCTTGGAAATCGCTGCACTCGGGAGAGCTTTTTCTAGCGAAGGAAACACGTCTGAAGTTTTAGCCGCGTCTAGTTTCTCTGCGCTCTTGGGTTCAGATGAGTGAAATATCTTCTAGCTAACCTGGTCCAGACTGCGCGGGGATGGGGTGGGGTGTGTGTGTGTTTGTGATTGGTTCCCAAACACCTCCAGGAAAGTGTTTTCATATCCCCCCACCCCCATCCCCACCCCCGTGCGCACGCACCTAACCCTCCATCTATCTGAAAGGAATTCCTCTCCAGTCTTGAGTTGGGTGGTAGGAGGTAAATCCTCTCACTCCTGCCTCAGGAATCACTGTGGGGGTCAACTGGAGAGAAACTGCATTTTCCCTCCAGAGCTGCTTTGAAGGTGCATTTGGAACCAAGGTGGATGGAGAGGGAAGATGGGCCTCTGGCTTTCTGCAACTCCTATCCTGGGATCTGCAGCTGATCAGATCTCTAGGGCCAGCTGCTGCCCAGCTCTTAAGCGCAAGAGCGCTGGGGCAGAGTTTCTACCCATGTTTTCCACCAACTTCCTTGTGCAGTAATCAGAGTGACTTTCCTGTTCCTGGACTCTGATGGATTTGCCTGTGAAACATAATAATTTTCCACCTGCCTATGTACCTTTCTGGAGTTTCATCCCTACCTCTCAGAGCAGCACTCTTCCCAGATCCTCCAGAAACAGCGCTTCCACTCTAGAGTGACAGACTCTCCACACTGACATTCCAGGACCAAGGCTGTTTCGGGGGTGGGAAGGAAGAGGCACACCTGTGATTATCTCTCACCAGGCAAAAGTAAGGCAGCTGAAAAATGTGCAAGAAAAAATGGCTGGAAGAAAACCCTTTAGACTTAAGGTGTGAAGAGAAGGGGGGTGGGCAGGAAGGATTTTTAAAACACATAAAGAAAAGTTACATATGGTGATGCTTGCTTGGAATCCCAGTACTTGGGAGATAGGCTACCGAGGATCAGTAGTTGAAGACCAGCCTATCATAGACAGTGAGTTCAAGGCCAGCCTAGAGCTACTATATACTGTGTCAAAAAAAAAAAAAAAAAAGCAAGCTACATGTGTGTTGATACAGATACATATGTTGATACACATACATATATATACATACAGAGAGAGTCTGCATTCTATAATTTGTGTGTATGTATATAAGTGTTGTAATAGAAATCTCACCTTCACCAGCGTCCCCAGTCACAGCTTCATGGCTGGCCATCCCCAGGCTGGAAGCCGCATGGGAACTCAGCATGGAGGGATGTGGTTCTTACTGTGTTTCCACCCTGCCTTTGGTTGGGGCTTCGTGAGTCGCACGAGTATAAGAACTCAGGAGACATGTGTTGTGGGGCGATCTCGTTGAATGCAGTTTTTAGGGTGCATTTATAGGTTGAAGACCAGGGAGGGGTCATTGGTCCCAAGAATGGGACCCACTGGTTAAGACAGGTGTACTGGTGTTACCTCATCTGCATGTGGGGCCTCTCGCTTTCAGCTACAGGGCAGACAAAGCATTAACCAAGCCACATTTCTTTGCTCCTGTGAAGCAGTATCGCTGGGTTCTGGCCAGGCTCAGGCAAGGAGCAGCCGACCCTACTGCCCTCAGGATGAGGTGGGGTTCCAAGCCAGCTTCAACTCACCCTTAGCTCTAGGACAGTCCCACATGTGGGGGTGCGTGTCAAGGTCAGAGGACCACGTCAGCTATCTTCAGGCACCTTCCATCTTTTTTTGAGACGTTGGCCTGGAACTTCATCGAGTAGGCTAGGCTGAGGTGACCAGCAAGATACTAGGATCTCATTGCCTGTGGGACTACAATTGTGAGCCACCATTCCAGGCCTCTGGGAAGCCAAACTCCAGTCCTCGCACTTGCAAGGCATAGGTTCTGCAAACTAAGCCGGCTCCCCAACTCCAGTGTTATGTAACTAAAGGCAGCACACTAAATTTACTCTTTCGGTATGCAGTGGCGGTCAAGGGTGAAAAGGGGAACTGATGAGATGGGCTGGTGGTTAAGAACAGTTGTTGCTCTTGCAGACCTAGGTTTGTTTCCTAAAACTCACAGGGTGGTTCACAACCATTTGTAACTCCAGTTCCAGGGGGTCCAATGCCCTCTTCTGTTCTGGCCTCCACGGGTACCAGGGGCATACATGTGCATACATGAAGGCAAACACATACATGCACACATCTTTAAGAGAAAGAGAAAAGGGGGCACAGCAGACAGGCCCGGGTCTCAGTCATCCTCTAGTCATCAGCATCACAGGACCATGTGCGAGTGTTTGCATGAATATAAAAGGAGAATGAGAGCATCTGGAGCAGCCCATCAGTAGGATCAGGTAGAACTTCTAAGCAAAGTCTATTCACAAAAGCAAATAGTTATTCTTATGTACCCCTCTATGTAGGGACTGATGCAGACAGGCAAGAGGGCCTGTTGGTGCCTGATAGGAATAACACAAAATTGTGTGTGAAACTATCAGATACTTGCATGGAGCAGGCCAACCACAGAGGCCCTGCCAGACAAAATCAAACCAGCCCTTTCTCCCTGCTGATTCTGAGCTAACCCCAGGGAAGGCTGAGCTCGTGTCTGTGGACTTTTTTTTTTTTTTTATGACAACAATCTGACAGGGCTGCAGATGTAATCAAAGTATGTAAGGTCCACCACCCTCAACTGCGGCTCTCGGTGATTGACATGAAGGCTGAAGTGGTAAGAAAAACAATGACAAGTCTAGGGTCCAACATTCTAAGACCTTGGTTCCAAAATAAGAATCCATGTTCTCTGGAGCTTTGGCCCACAGCATAGAATTTGCTCAAGTTAGGGTACACCTAGTTGTGCCTCCAGCAAGGACTGGGAGGAGAATATAGGGGTACTCAGTTGCTGTCAAAGCCCCCACGGCCTGACTCCTTTTAACCACAGTTCCCACAGAAAAGAACAGCAGCAGCCACTAGCTCTAAATCCAAACCTTTATTCTCTAATTTGAAAAGGAGGGTAAATGGTTTTTCTGTTTCGATCCAGGGAACAAAACAAGACTCAGTAGGCAGAAGTCATAGGAAAGCAGAATCCAGTCAGTATAAGAAAGAATGTCTAGTAATTAGAATCACCCTACAATAGAACCAGTGCCACTGGAGGTAAGAGGGGCCCAGCAGCAGCTGCATAGCTGGAGACTGGCACCCACACTTTGGAAATCTACCCAGGACCTTCCCTGCAGCCAACCCCCCCAGCATCAATGGTCCAGTGTCTCCATAACTCCCGAAGCTCTGGAAAGAGTTGATAAGGGTCAGGGGTTTAGACAAAACAACCAGGAAAGCCCTCTCCATGGTGAGAGGGGGCGGATAAAGCCGGACGGGTGAAGGAGTAAATAAATGTCCTGGGAGGGTGACCTGCAGGTAGGTGGAGCTGCTAACCATGGATGGGCCTCTACACACCTGGTTACCTATGCAGGAGGCCTTTCTAAGGGTGCTGGTCAAAAAGAAAAGAAAGGCTCGGCCTCACCTCTCCTGCTGCCTAACAAGGCCAACAGGTTCACCAGCAGATGTATCCAGATGTATCCCAGATACACCCAGCTGGCCCACTTTCCCTGACCCAGGATTCGTTTACTAATGACTATACCATACCTACTTCCAAAAAAATGACCTGAAGTAACTCATAGTAAAGACTGGGACATTAAGGCGTTAACACCAGAGGATGGCGTGGTTCCCTTCCCACTGGTGGCTCCTCTAGCCGAGGACTCAAAGGATAGTTGGAGCTGCTATTGCTACTTTTCCAGGGTACAGGGCAGTCAACTTGGAGCCGACTTGCTCAGAGCTAGGTCCCTGCATTCTAAATGGGTTCCCTGGCCACCTGAGGAAACTCCATTCCTAAACAGAGCCCAGATCACTCCACCTCCTCTCTCCGTCCGGGATCCCCACCCGTTCCTCCGACAGCGTCAATGCAGGCACCCCACCTTAGCCCACTGCCACGCTGTTGCCGAGGACACCCGGGTCTGTCTCCCTCGGCCCAGGCCCCATTCACGCATCGTGCTTCTTCTGGTGCATCAAGAGTCGGTCTTCATCGTCAAAGGTCTGGCCACAGATGGCGCAGCAGAAGGCGCCATCCCGGATGTGGCTCTTCCGGTGCGTGATAAGGTTGGACTTCTGGCTGAAGCTGCGGTCACAGTCGGGGCAGGCGTAGGGCCGCTCGCCCGTGTGGATGCGCCGGTGCGACACCAGGTTGGACTTCTGACTGAAGGCCTTGCCGCAGTCGGGACACACGTAGGGCTTCTCGCCGGTGTGGATGCGCCGGTGCGCGGCCAGGTAGGGCTTGTGCCGGAAGGCCTTGCCGCAGTCGGGGCACACGAAGGGCCTCTCCGGGGCGTGGTCGCGCCGGTGCGCGGCCAGGTGGCTGCCCTGTGAGAATCGGCGCCCGCACTCCTCGCAGGCAAAGGGCCGCTCGCCCGAGTGCACGCGCGAGTGCGCCACCAGGTGTGTCTTCTTGCCGAAGTTCTTGCCGCACTCGGCGCAGGCGAAGGGCCGCTCCCCGGTGTGCTGCCGCTGGTGCAGCCGCAGGAAGCGCTCGAGCCGGAAGCTGCGGCCGCAGTCGGCGCAGCTGTGCAGGAGTGCGGGCGCCTCGGCCGGCGTCCGCGGAGGCCCCAGGGGCGCCCCGAGTGTGGGCTGCACCGTGGCCTCCGCTGCCATCCGGGGGCTCCCGGTGTCGGTGGCGGCCCGGGCCGATACCTCGGAGCGTCTGTGGATTTTACTGTGTGACAGAAGGTTGGGTTTGTGGCGGAAGCGGCGACCACACTCGGTGCACGGGTAGGGCTTCTCGCCGGTGTGGATGCGTCGGTGCGAGGTCAGGTAGGGCTTGTTGGTGAAGCGCTTCCCGCACTCCGGACACTGGTGTGGCCGCTCTCCGGTGTGCACGCGGCGGTGGGCGATCAGGTTGGGCTTGTGGCGGAAGCGCTTGCCACAGCAAGCGCACTGGAAGGGGCGGTCCACGACGTCTCCGCCAGGCCTGGGGGCGGTCACGGCAGGGCGGCCTCGGGGCCGGGGACCCAGGGCCTTGGCCGCCGCCTCCTCCAGGGCCTCGGCCACGTGCACCCGTTTGTGAACAACCAGCTGATCCCACTGGGCAAAGCTCCGTCCACAGTTGCCGCATATAAATGGTCGGGCCTCAGGGGTAGGGGGATGGCACCTCCGCAGGTGAGCTCGAAGCTGCTTTTGTCTCCAGAAGCGCCTGTTGCATTCAGGACAAGGGATGGGCCGCTTCGCGGCTGCGTGAGCCCGCAGGTGCAGTACTAGGGCCACCCAGCCGTGGAAGCCATGCCCACAGAGGTGGCAGGTGAAACCCAGGTCAGGAACGGCAGAGGCATGAATCTGAAGGTGCAGCGCTAAGCAGGGGGCATGGCGAAAGCGCTGGTTGCACTCGGAGCAGGACAGTGGCAGCCGGGCCTGGCACCTCCGAGTGTGAAGCCACAGGGCCACCCAACCAGGGAAGCGTCTCCGACAGTGGGCACATCGATGGGCCTTGCCTGGAGGGAGGCCTCTCGGCTGAACCATTGACTTGCCCTGGTGCCTCAACTCTCTGTTGGACTGGGAGGACTCCTGGGAGGGCCCAGAAAGGAGCGGGGGCTGGGCTGGGCCCATGGCCATGGGGCCCCTGCAGCGCCGTTCCAGCATCGGTTCTTCCTCTGCTGAGGGTGGAAAAGCACAGTCACAGCAGGAACTAACCTCAGTTTCTCCCTTCCCGCCCCAAGGAAGAAGAAAAGCTTCCCTCTAGGTCCTAGAGTCTAGGACCTTCAGTCTGAAGTTTGTAAACATTTCAAGGATCTGTCTTTACTGACCCGGAAACTTCAGAAGGGAGACATGCAGACACTCCTTGGGGTTCTCCCAGGGTATTTACCCTAGTGTCAAGAGGACTTACAGAAATTATTCTTGCATCTGCCTACCTTGCCTGACCTATTGCAAAACTCCCCTGCTGCTTTCCCTCTGGCTGCCACTTCCTCCTCCCATCAGAGCTCCCTACCTGACACATGAAGCAAGTGTAAGCATCAGATGGTGGTAGGAGTCTCCTGAGGTGACACTGTAAACCAAAGCAGGGGCGACAAGTCCTGAGAAGGCCCAGGCTAATGTGTGTTCCTCTTAACACCTAGACATGCAAAGATCTCCTAAGCCTGGAGGGCAAGTGGGAACAGCCTTTCTTCAGAGCAGAGGGGAGCAAGGTGCCTCTCCTCACAGAGATTAATGGCAGGCCACCACCTGTCTGCCTACCAAACCTCGTCCACCTACACCCAAGCGATTGTAACTGGGACATGGGAGGAAAGAAAGTGCTTCTCAATCCAAGGAACACCCACAGGCTGCGGGAGGGGGGCAGGATCCCTGGCTCAGCATCTCTTAGGGGTGCTGGGGATTGGGAAAGGGAGTAGGGAAAGGGGAAGGTAAGAAGAGATTGTAATCTCTTTCCTTGCCTGGTCCTGCCCAAACTGGGCCAAGGACTGCCCCATGTTCAGCTATACCGCAGGGGAACCCAGATTCCTGAGAGCCTCCTACAGAGTTCTGGGGTGACAGTGAGCCTCCCCAGGGGCCTTTCATGTCTGCTCACAGGCTCTGTCCAGGCACAACCTCCTCAGTTCCTTACAACCTGCTCTCTTCTGGGGGACTAACGACATGACTCACCATCCCCTGACTGGCTGAACCTAGAGAAGACTCCATGATATGAGAAAGGACTCCTTCCCCAGTAAGCCCCTGTCCTGCCAGGAAGGGAGACCTGAGCAGTGGAGCTTTGGTTTGGTTTGTGGAAACAAGAAAGGCCAGACTCTACCCTGGAGACTGCAGAGCTGGGGGTGAAGCTTTTTCCAGCTCCTTCTGGGGGTGTTCCAGGGGATACTTCTGCTGCAGCGCCTGCTTCGGCCCACACTCCGGTAGCCCCGGGATGTTAGAGAAAACTGTAGCAATAAAGACATCCCTATCCCCATGGCAGAGCTCAGACCTCTAACTGCAGAGAGGTCAGCCTTACCTGGGGAAGGGAGAGAAAACGTGTGTGAGGCTCTGCGCCCAGCCAGGACAGCTTTGTGTCACCGCCCAGTCCCTCCCCCACTTCAGCCTTAAGCTCCACACCAAGCCTGGCAGAATGACCTAACAGAGACTGGACTAAAGCATGAATATGGATGGCCCTTCACTAAGGATCACCGTGCTGCCTCTTGGGGGCCACCTCCTAGCCTGGTAGGGTCACAGAAGAATTCTCCATCTGTGGCAAGGGTCTTTCTCAGTGGCCAAAGGCCGGCCTAGGCAGTAACTCTGGAATCCATGCCGCTTCCCCTTCCCCGCCTTCTCCTCGCATCAGGAATTCCAGGCCTGTTTCCCGAGGGTCTGCGCAGGGCGCGCCAATGTGCCCAGGATTCGGCCGGAATCTCCTTCGGCATCTAGGACAGTCTTGGGTAGCGGAAGGCCCACACCCCACTTTTGTATTGGTAAGTGCCCTCTGTCCACGTTCCCGGGCACGCTGGACCCGCTCCCACGAGCTGGTGAGCAATCTCAGGTCCCACGCGCGGCGCAGCCTGCGGAGCCTGTGCGCAGGTGCGCTCGCCCCGCGCCGCTGCATTCCCCCCTCGCGCGCGCACCCCACGGCCGCGCACACTCACGGTCGCGCGCCCTGCAGGTGGAGCTGCCCCCGCACGCCCTCGGTGGCCCCTGCACCCCTGCCCGGGCCGTACCTCTCCCACGTGCCCTACGGGGACGCAGCGCCCATCCATGGAGCCCCAGGCCCGACTCCGCGGCCCGCTCCCCGCCCCGCCGCGGCGACAGCGGCAGGTTCCGAGTTCACAACTGCCAGTGGCCCGTCCCCAACCTCCCCCCCCACCACCGGGTTCCCAGCGCCACGTGACTACAGGAGCTGCAGAGGGTCAGTCTCGGCTCGGCGGCCGCGGCCTGGGGGCGGGGCGGGCCAGGTCACCCGCGCCTGCTCTCCGGCTGGGGCGCACAGCCGGGGAGGGCCGGGGCTCCGTTGCCATGGCAACCGCCAGCTCGCGTTTTGGCCACCGGCCTGAGCTCCAGTTTCCCAACCCTCTGTCCCTGCAGAGGACGCTCGCCCCTGGGCCACCTCGTGGCCAGACTGCGGTCACTGAGTCTGGTGCACCCTCGCTCGCTGACTTTTTAAAAGATTCAGCTGGAGAGAACCGGACTGGGCACGTACGGCTCCCCAGGCGGAGAGTACGGAGCTTTGCTCAGGCCGCTCCATCTTGGGGCGGCTCTGGCGCAGCGGTTCACCCGGGCCGCAAAGCCTGCGACCGCGCAGCGGCCCCCGCGCGCACCCGGACGGGGAATGAATGGCCCCCCGACTGTGAACTCTACAGAGCTTTCTGTTCGCACGAGGATCCGGGGTTGCCCAAGCCCTAGAGCTGCAGGCCGGCCCGAGTGGCTGTTGGCACAAGTGAGCCATTTACCCTTGGAAAGGCACAGCAGCCAGTGTGGCGTCTGCGGAGGCAGGTGCAAGCCTGTTGGTGACTCACCCACTAGCAGGTGGCCTTGGCTTTCCAAAGGAACCCCATTTTGGAGCTAGCTACCAGACCAGTGCAGTTTCATGTCCTCGCATGCTTTCGACAAAGACAAGTTACGTACTGTAAAATTATTCTGAAAACACTTTTAAATCGCTTCCATACGTAGAAAATAGAGGGCCATCTCGCCCTCTCATACATTAGCCTCCTAGAGACAGTACTTTCGGTATTTTTGACATACTCTGCTATTCTGAATAGCATTTTATGTTGAGGTTGCCTGGAGTAATCCCTCACAACTATATATGCTGGTTCTTCACTTAAAAGTTTTCTCTCATTTCATTGTTCTTTTATATATTCTTTCAGATATTTTAACGGCTACATAAATATGCAAATAGATTACAGATTGTTTCTATATTCTTATAGATCACATGCCCAGTATCAAACTTTTGGAAGTGAAAACAGATGGTCAAAAACAAGGTATATATTTTTAAATGATCTTATAAGACTTATTTAATTATCATTGATAAATGACCATTTTTCCATATCCTTGACAACATGAGCTATTTTCCCAAATTTAATTAAAATGACTATTTGTTTGGTTTTTGTTTCTTGGGCTGCTGGTTTGCTGAACTGTTTCTTTCACGTGATTATTTTATTTTAACCAGTTTATGCTGTGACTTTTGAGAATTTGTCCTCTGCCTTCTCTTCAGTTTGCCCAGTTTCAAGGTTGGGAGGTTGGTTTTGTTGTTTGGGGTTCATGGTTAAAGATGGTAATTTGTCGTTCATTTGAAAAATGTTTTCCCTGGGATTGTTCTTCTTTTGAAGGGAAGCAATTCTCACTGTCTAGCCCACGCTGGCCTCAGATGCAAACCTGTTGCCTGTCCCAGTGCTGTGACTGCAGACTAGCCCACCACGCTCAGCAACTTTAATGTTTCAAGTGAGAAAATTTTGGTTTTATGTGCTAAACCTGCCCATCCTTTTCTTTCGGGTCTTTGCCTTCAGATTTATGTTCAGAAGGCCCCCCTCAGTCCCCCCCCCCCCAGCTACTCTCCATGTTTATAGTTTCATTGCAGAAAGTGAGTTTTAACACCTCGCAGTTTCAGTATTCCCCACTGAGATTCTGTCTGGTTTGCTTTGATTTTCAAAACTTCTTGTCTAGAATTACTTTTCCACATGAACTTTAGGACTCGTCGATATTTTTTGAAAGCCTCTTTGCGTTGGGAGAGAATGGAGGATGTGTGACCCTGCGCTGCCTGGGTCACACTTCACCTCTTACTGTGGAGTTGATGTGTGGGCTACATGCAGACCTTTCATGCTTCCGATAAAGATCAAACTATAGAGCTTCCCTTCCGGCAAATACAGATGGAGCATCTGTGGAGCACGTGCCCAGCACAGCGGTTACAGAAAAACCTGCATAATGTTTAGGAATTCTCAACCCTCAGGGAGACTTCTTGTGTCTAGTGTGGTGATAAACTCCTCTCGCACATCTCATTTCATCCCCTCAACAGCCCTATGAAACAGACTCCTCTGGCCCTTGTTTTACAAATGACAAACCTGAGCCTTGGAGATGTTTGGGGGCTTACTGGGGGCCACACAGTGTCATGGTGGGTGATGAGGACAGGACCAGCCCTACCCAGCCTCACCCTGGGTGTAGTGGGGAGAACACCACACGCTGGGCCCAACAGAGTAAGTGTGAAATGTAAAATGCATGTGGTTAATGAGCGTGCAGATCTGATGCCTCGGATCGCTCAAGTTGGTTTCTGCATTCTTGCAAGAGCCTCTCAAGCAGAATTTATAAACTTAAAGAGACCCTTTTGCCTCATCTGTGATCAGCCCCCCTCCTTTCTTAAACAAGGTCCTAAACAAGTACCCCGTTTCCCTCACCGCCCCCAGTCAATAGATAGCCTGTGCTCCCTTCTGACCTCAATAAAAATCTCTGCAGGAGGGAATGAATGTCAGGGACTTGGGCAAGGATTCCTGAGCCTTTGTACTAGTCAGAAATATAAGGCCTTGGAGCTGGGGGCTTCAGCCTATACAGTGTCAGATGTAGGAAGACACGGTCCAGCAACCAGTCAAGTGGCTTAGCCTAATGAAGAATGCACCAGCTTTTGACATGTTTACTGGAGCAATATAGGACTGGACAGGTCTACGGGCAGAAATTGACAGGGCCCCTGAGACATTCGCTTTCTCTTCTGGAAGAGCCTGGACTTCGTTTTGAGTTAAGTGGCTAAATGGGTAAGCAGAAGCAGCTGGAGGACTAAAACAGTGTCTCCAGAGACCCTGTCTGTCTGAAGATGCTCACATACTGCTTAGCAGTGGCCCCAAGATGGCCCAGCAGTACTAGTTCACACATCCCACAAGTATTTAATCAGTGGGAAACATCTTAAATTGTGCAGGCACTGTGTCTCTCCATGATCCAGACTGAAGTGGTCCCTGCTGGCTTTCCAGAGAGAGGATGGCAAGAGGCTTTTAACTGTAGTGTATCATTGGAAATTACCTCTTGGGTTAGTTAACACACAATTTTAAAGTCCTTGATGATGATTTCTGAATGGCTGGCTGTTGAAAAGCTAGAAATGAGGGATTGGGAGAGAACAGGGGAGAATTCACTGTAATGGATCTCCAGTAACTATCCCATATTAACTGCCACCTCTGAGAGCATGCCTGAGGCAGACTCCAAGACCCTCAGAGCTGTTCCAGGAGAGAATGCAGAAGGCACGTCCCACACAGACCTGGATAAAGGACACTGGGTATAACACCCTACACAACCCTGCCTCTTCCTTGGCTCTCCCAGCTGGTGAGCAAAAGAAAGCCCTGCGGAGGGTAGGGGTAGAGAAGGTCCCCTTTAAATACAGGGGATTGCTGGGCTGAGGATAATTAAGGAGTAGATGTAGGAGGCCTTCTGGCCTCCTTGGCCTCAAAGCAGGAGAAGTGTTGACAAGACAGAAGATGCCCACCACAAGAGAGAACAAAGGCTCCAAGGGCCAGGGTGGCTTGAGGCCCTGGGAGGCCTGGAGATAGAACCAAAGTAAACACAAGCAGCCCTTTATGGCCAGCTGCCATCCTTTCCCAAGTTGCCACCCCTAGAGACTCTAAGTCCTTTACCTTGCCTTCTCACCACTTGGATGAGGGTATAGCTAAGTGACAGCATGATTGCCAGGGAAGCCCCAGGCTAGGCCTCCCCTGCAGGGGAAAACTCATGTTAAAAAATTAGAATTCACGCCAGGCTGTGGTGGTGCTTGCCTTTAACTCAGCACTCAGGAGGCAGAGCCAGGCAGATCTCTGTGAGTTCAAGACCAACCTGGTCTACAGAGTGGGTTCCAGGACAGCCAGAGTTACAACAGAGAAACCCTGTCTCAAAAAAGAAAAAAAATTAGAATATATTGTTGTTTATTGGGGATGCTGAGTGGGCTGGAATTCAAAGATACCTTGTTGAGAATTACTCATCCCTGGGTGTCTCCCATATTTCTGTATGTGAAATAGGGGGGAGGGAGCCATCTTTTTATTACATCCAGCTTTTGTCACAGGAGTCTGATCCAACTAAGAATCTGTTGACGTTGCAGAAAGGAACTCCTCCACCGTAGCCCCGGCACAATTGAAGCAGATCTGATGTGACCGAAGATAGCTTATTCCCTCTAAAAGATGCATTGACTGCCACATCCAATTCCTGCATGGAGAGCAGTGGTGGGAAGGAGACGGGGAAGCCTTGTGACAGGAGACTTCGGTAGTGACTGGGGTGTTAGGAGAGACGCTGAGGCCTTCCTTACAGGACAGGGTCGGTTCTCCCGAGAGCAGGTTGGTAAAGAGCAAGAATGCCTCTCCTGTTCTCTCTTCCAAACATGCTCGCACTCCCTCCTGATACCCACCACAATATGAAATATTCTAAGGCCCTCGCTAGAGGTGACGCCTTGAACGTCCCAGTCTCCGGGATGGTGAGCCAAAAAGACGCTCTTCCCTTAGAAGATTCTCGGTAACAGGCGTTCCATTACAATAGAGACCAGACAGACTAGGAATGGTGGCATACATCTAAAATCCCTGCACTCAAGAGTCTGAGGCAGGAGGATCTTAGATTTGAAGCCAGCTTGTGTTACAAAGCAAAATCGTGTCAGAAAGGAAAAAGGCTGAGGATGTAGCCCAGTGGTTGAGTGTTTTCTGAGCGTGCACGAGGCCCTAGGTTCCCCCCAGCATTAAAAATCAAAGAACAAAAACACTCGAAGTCTGCCCCTGCCTTTCCAAGAGTTAGCATCTTAGGAGGAAAGGATCTTGATGGCTTCGGCGGTTTTCCGATCAGAGTGCTTCAGCCATGGTGTTCTAAAATGAGCTGTAGCTGCAGGAAGACATGCGTACCGCCTGGGAAGGGCAAGGCTCCGAGAGGTCCTCCAGCCTTGGGTAGAGATCGGTGTCAGCCCTGCTACAGGAGGCTCGTCTCTATTGCATACCCAGTTCCCGAGTCTATCTTTCAAAAAGAAACAGAATACAGTTGGTAGGAAGGAAGCCAGCGGGCACCTCGGGTTTCCTGAAGAGGAAGAGAGTTTGTGTGGGTGCCCTCAGCCAAGCGGCCCTGCTGCCCACGCCGAAGCAGCGCCCTACTCTCCAGCTTCCGCGTTGCTCCTTCCCTTAACCGGTTTGACTTTTAATGGTGAACCAGGCCCGATTGCCCCCCGCCTGAGGATACAAGGGCTCCAGCAAATGTCTCCTGTGTGTGTGTGTGTGGTGTGTTTCAGATGGGGTTCCACATCGCCTAGACTGGCCACAAACTCATTTGAATTTCTGATCCCCCTGCCCTATCTCCTAATGATAGGATTACAGGTTTACGCCACCACCCACCACACCCAGTTTATAGGATGCTGTGGATTGAACCCAGGACTTTGTGCAGATTCATCAAGCACTTCCAACCAAGCCCCACCCTGTCCCTTGCAGTTTTTAATGGCATCCAAACCAGTGCCACAGCCTGGATGGTTCCGCGTGAACTCACCGCACCAGCCACTTTTGGGCATCGTGAGTACCTTCTGGACTCAGCCCTGGCCAGTCACAGATTACTTCCAAAGGGCTTTTGGAGTTGCTGTTCCGCCTGCCCAGATAGTGCCCTGTGGTTCCTCTCAGGCTTCAGATTTGCCCGGATTCACGTTTGACGCACCTCTCCTCCTCACACTGCATTAACCTAGAGCTGTTGTAACCAAACACCACCAGCTTGCTGAGTTAACTAACTCCACTTACCCTTTCAAAAGTCCAAAACTTCACTGAGCTGGAATCAAGGTGTCTGATGGGCTAGCTACCTTCCTCCAAGGAGAGCTTGTGTCCCCACCTTGTCCTATCTGCAGCTACGTCCCCTTGGCTCACAGCCTCTTCCACCATCGGCAAAGCGTAGTGTCCAGCCTCGGGTGTCACTTTGCGGCATAGAATTTCCCATTTTCAACTTGTAAAGGTAAAAATCAGAAACTATATTTTGATTCTTTCTGGGGCAAAAAGGAAAAGACTCCCCATCCCGGACCCTTGCCTCCATTCACCCCAGAAAACTTGTAATTGAGAACTTCTGTCTATTGGAGGCCTGCTTAATATTTTCTTAAAGCTATGGTGCCTTTTTCCAAGTTCACCTAAGACAGGAGTCACCTCATGGGGCGTAATCATCCGGGCTCCAGGTGGTGGGAGAACTTCTGAAGTTTCCAGATGGCAAGTCTACTTCCAGTCATAAAGATAGGTGGTGCGTGCCTGTAATCTCAGAACTGAGGAAATATAAGCCAGAGGATCAGGAGTTCAAGACCACCCTTGACCTCTTAATGAATTCCAGACCAGCTTGGGCTACAGGAGACCTTGTCTCAAAACAAAGATACACCCATGGTTCCCTTTGGATGTAGGCAACAGAAATGCAAGTGGCTCTCTCTAATCTCCGGTGAAATTTAGAGTGAGGTACCAGTGACAGTGCGATCAAGTCTTCTTACCCAGGACCGCTCAAGCAGATGTGAAACAGTCTGTGCATCCTGTGTTGTACTGTTGTGGCAGATTTTTTTTGAGAGTGGATAATTTTTTGTTTGATTTCGTTTTGAGACGGGGCCTTGCTGTGTAGCCTAGGATGGCTTGAAACTTGTAACCCTCCGCTCTCAGCCTCCCCACTGCTGGGATTACAGGTTGGAACCACCATGCCCAGCTCCAGGATCTGGAGACTCATGAAAAACAGATTTACTTCTCGTAGTTCTTGAAGCTGGGCTCACACCTGATGAGAATCTTCATAATGGATGGTGGAAGAGCAAACACTATATATACAGATACACATGTGTTAAAGTATTATTTAATAACACGATATATTAATAACGAGCCATGACTATAATAATTCTTTGTTTGCGCAGAAGACGATAGATGGAGCTTAGACGCGTGCACGCTGGCGAGTTTTAGTAAAGGTCTAGGAGGGTGAGGGATGTTGAGTTGGGTAGAACAGGACCCTGTAGGCAGAGAGAAAGGGGGAGAGAGAGGGATATATATATAGAGAGAGAGGAAGACAGGTAATGAGAGAAAGGCAAAAGAGAAAGAGACAAAAGAGGGAGAGCTGAAGTCCACCAGGGTTATATGGGACTGAGGACACAGCTGGTGCAGCAGGACAGTCACAGGGCTCGGGGTGGGTGCCTGGCTACAGAGGGTGGGGGCTGGGCGAGCTCCAGGGAGGTGGCTCTGGCCAACTCACAGCAATGATGGCTCTCAGGGATGCAATGCCCAGGCGGCTTAGGTAGAGAGCTCACGTTATATCCTCTCCATGGCCTCCTCACACAGCTGTCCTCATGGCTCTGCACTGCTCATCCCTGATCATCTGCTCCTCTCTCTCTTCAGCCCCTAGGTAATTTGCTCATTCAAAGCTCCCTCCTCTCTCCACACAGGCCTTCATTGTACAAATGAATGGAACGCTTCTCAGTGTCTGCCAGCAGATTTGTAGCCTATCCAGGTGGGTGTCCAAGCTGGGGGTGAGTCATCTCTCATCACCGGGCTCCAGAATATTGCCAGTGTTAGGGAATCCTTTATCTACATGAAGGTAGACAAATGGCCTGTTCATGTGGAGATCTGGGGGGCTACTCCACTGTTTTTAGCACAGGAGTGTTAACAGGTATAGAAAGCCAGTCCTTTACATGCGGCAAGACATCAGGAAGCACCCTTCCCCCATACAGCATGTCCACAGGAGTATGATTCCATAATAACTGTAAAATATCTAAATCAAACATCCCACAACACACACATGAGAGAGAGAGAGAGCGAGAGAGAGAGAGCAAGAGAGAGCGAGAGAGAGAGCAAGAGGAGCCCACAGATCCTCATCTCTTATCAGGAACCCACTTCTATAACTAACCCACGCATTCAATAACAGCACCAATCTATCATCAATCTATTCTCTCAAGACCTACTCACCATTTAAAGGCCCCACCCCTAACACTGCACACCGCAGATTAATTGTCTGGCACATACTTTGGGAGTATAGGAGTACTTCACTCATTACTGTGATGGAACATGTAAGGTCCCAAACGTGCCACACAGAGACCACGTATGCAACAAGCAAAGGCACTTTCTAAGCCATGCGTTCCTGCCTGGAGAGGTCAGGTAAAATACGAGATGGCTGATCCAGAAAGCTAGCCTCATGGGTGTTTAAGGAAACAGGGGATCTCTCTGATTGGTCAGAACCTGAATACTGGATTGACTTGTTAAAAGACACAAGGAAACAAGAGTTTCTGGGAAAGCAAATACATTAAGCAGAGAGGTGAGGTCAGTGCCACCACCACTAGGGGCGCTGGACCTCTCAAACATCAGACAAAAGTTCCTTAAGAGTTTATCTTGCTTAATGGTTGGAGGAGACAGTCCAGCATGGTGGGAAGCAGAGCTAGCCGTGGCCACAGGAGCTCGAGGCAGCTGGCCATGCTGCGCTGTACTCAGGAAGCAGAGAGACAAATGCTTGTGCTCAACTTGCTTTCTCCTCTTATTCAGTCTAAGACCCTTACCCATGATGCCATGCTTGTTCAGGGTGGGTTCTCCTCAGCTAAATAAATATCTCTGGAGACACTCTTAAAGACACGCCCAGAGGTGTGTCTTCTAGGCAATTCCAAGACCAGTCAAGGTGACAATGAAGATTAATCATCACAGGGGCAGTTACAGCATAGCGGGTTTCTGCCAGGCTATGTAAAAGAGTATTTTTTTTCATGTTTGCACACTCAGAAGATCACCCACGTTGCAGCTCCTATTCTGGTTTCATGCTAAAAAAAATGAAGCTATTTTCCTTCTCTTTTAGTTTTATCCAGAAGTTTTCCAGGTTATCGTATTTCCGTTTTTAACTATTTTCTCCCATTCTAATCTCTTCGTGTCAAACTATTTTTTGTTGTTGTTTCTTTTGTTTTGTTTTTTATTTATGGTGTGTGTGTGTGTGTGTGTGTGTGTGTGTGTGCGCTCACCCGTGCACACATGCATGCAGGTGCCTGAGGAGACCAGAAGATGGCAGATGTGAGTTACCCAGTGTGGGTGCTGGGACCCGAACTCAGGTCCTCTACAAAAGTAGCAAGTACGCTTATGCCTGAGTCATCGCTCCAAGCCCCTCATGTGAAAATTCATAGCTTCTATCTGCAAAATGATTTTAGTCACATAAGGTAACATTCCCAGATTAAAGACAAGGTCACCTTTTGGGTATGTTATTCACCCATCACCCCATTCTCATGCCTTCTAGCCCGGTTCTCAGCTTCATTGTTCTTCATAGCACCTGTTGATGTAGCCAGACATTTATTTTGCTCTTTTCTTGTTCCCCACCAAAAATAAGCCATACAGAGACAGATATTCGGCTTGTTGTTCTCCCCAACGTACAGCCAGCATCTTGAAACGGTCTGGTCCCAAGGTACCTCCCCACTAAATGTTTATGGACAAAGGAATATCTCAGTGTCAGCTCCATCCCATGGTTAAGCCAATCCGATGAAGCCACATGGACTTGTCCAGACTTCCTTGAATGCCTTTTGCTAAGCAGGTTATGGAAGCCCGAGAGCATGAGCATGAGTGACAGAGTGGGACCTATTCACAGAGAGTGAGCCAATCAGTATACAAGGGCAGTGAGGAACAAGAAGCCACGCTTAGGTCTTAGGTCTGTACGTAGCCCAGACAGACTGTGTAGCAGAGCTTTCACATGCACTCTTTCTCCTGGGGCATCATTCCTTCTAACTGGGTACAAGACCCTCTGGGGAGCCCTGCCTCTGAAGAGGGCCTGACACGACCCAGGAGCACACTTGGTAGACGGAGGCACTCTGCAATTTACTTCCGTACCTCTTTTCGACATAGTTTGAGGTGTTGCCAGGAAAACCTTACAGTCATCATGTGCTTCAATAGAAAGTGCTTACCTCGGTTTAAAAATCCTTTGTTCTCCTTTCAAGATCAGACCCTGTCTATCTCTGCGATAGCACACCTCTGTGAACGCCTCGCTGGGATCCAGTAATACCTTCTTCAATTTAATTCAGAAAATGGATTTAGAAGCCAGTGTGCATCTACCTGCCCTTGCCCTTAATGTCCACTAAAAGTCAAGTCCGCCTCAGAAATGCCAGGAAGCTCCATCCTGCGGCTGCGGGGCTTCGCGGTGCAGCAGAACAGATGCATTGTGGAGTGCTTTGTTCCCTGTGGCGACAGGTGCTGTTGCTCGCAGGTGCCATCTGTCCTTGTTTACCAAATAACTAAAGCCTTGAGCTGGGACTCCCACCTTCCCAAACTCCCTCTCGGCAGAACCATTTAGGTGACTTGAAGGAATTGCGTCACCTTGGTAGTTTGAACGAAAGTCCCCCCATAGACTCGAGCATTTGAACACTTGGCCTCTAGTTGGTGGCACCTTTTAGGGACATTATGGGGAGGTGCAGCCTTGCTGAAGGAACTATGCCTCTAAGGGGCAGAATGTGAGAGTTTATGGCCTTACCCACTTCCAGTTAGCCCTCTCCTCTTAGCGTTTCTGGTTGAAGATGCGCGTTCTCAGCCTCCTCATAGGCCACCTGCTACCATGCCTCCCATACTACTATGGACTTTTCTCTGGAACCCAAACACATTTCCCCTTCTATATGTCACTGTACCTTGTCACAGCAACAGAAAGGTAACTATACGGTCATCCCAACCTCAGTCTCCCTCCTCCGGTAGGTTTCCAAGACCAAACCTGGGCGCATCTTCAGTTAGCTCAGAAACAGGTGTCACGTAAGTTGTCTGCCTTGACTTCTTAGGACACCAGAAGACACATCTCAGCACCAAATTAAGAAAGCTTTTTTAAAATGTTGTTTGAAATTGCAACAATGTGGTGTTTAATAACTGCATGATAACGTTTCATTATCTTATCAACCTGACACCATACTAAAATTAGTTTTAGTAATTAGCATATCACATGTATAGTTTATGAATGGTACACTGTATCATAATATGTAGTATATTTAATAACATAATACAGATACTTTTAAGGCTTTACTTTTAAGGCCAGCCTAGCTAGCCTACTTGGTGACCTCTAGGCCAGTGAGAGACTTTGTCTCAAAAACAAGGGGGGTAGCTTCTACGGAACAGGACCCAAGGTTTTCCGCTGGCCTTCCCACACACGTGTACACAGGTCGATGTGTACCCACACCCATGCATACACATATACACACAGATAAAAACAAATTATCCAGAGGCTTCTCCCAGCTGAGATCTCCTGCCCCTTGTCTGTACCGTGCTAAATGACAATTCTAACAAGCACACATTTGGGAGAGAAAACCAATACATAAACTGACATGAGTTTGGATCAGAGTGGAGGTAGGAGGCATTCTTAGGGTTAAGTCATAATCGATAGGTGATGACAGGCTGTGGTAGGTTTGGAAAAAAATTCTACAGCCCTGTTATTTGAAAGCCCTTAAAACTCCCCAACTGAAGAATAATGGGCATAGTTTCTGCTCAGCAGCTCCGTCTAGTGGTAGATCTTGAGAGCATTTCATGGTCTCTGAATGGGGTATCTTCAATATCCGGATTGGCATCTGCATTCTGACCACTCTGATTTTAAAAAGATTCCTCAGTAATGAAGCAAGCATGAAATATCTCTTAATAATTATGCAGGTTTCCTTTGTTAGTTGTTAAACTTTCTTAAAAGTTTTTAATACTGTTATGTATATTGCATTGTCAAAATGTACCCACTTACATGAAAATTTCATTCCCCATTGAGGCAAGAGAGTAGAGCAGAGAGGTACATGAGAGCTACGAGACAAGCTTATGGAATGAGCCTGTTGGAGGAGAGAAAGACTAAAAACCTAAGTACTAGGGACCACCCGTGTGAGAGAGCACGTGGAAAGCTCTTACAGCTCGCATAGCAAATGAAGAAGCAGGCCAGCACCTCCCGCCCACCGAGGTCCAGCCCCAGCCAGGGCTTCAGCCACTGGGGGTGGAGGGCAGAGTTGGAGAAATAAGAATGAAGCCACACCTCTTATGGATGGAACAAACTCCTCTTGTTATTTCTTCTGTTCCTTCTTACTTCTCTATTCTCCTTTTCTCTTCTCGCTCTCCGGTCTGTTTTCTTTTTATTTCTCTTATTTAAACTTATTCTCTATCGTATTTTTTCATAAAATCACACACCCACACATTCACACACATCTTGTGGAAGAAGCAAAGCTTCAACACACACACACACACACACACACACACACACACACCACTCACATCCATCTTGTGGAAGAAGCAAAGCTCCAACACACATAGATCTGACCCACACATCTCACAAGCTCCCTTCTTCCCTTCTCCTGTAGGGCCAGCATACACGAATCTCACTCATGCATCTTACCAGCTTCTTTTCTCCTTTCTCTTTCTTCTGCTCCTACCCTCGCTCTCTATCTGTTTTCCCATGATATATATATATATCATATATAATATATAATATATATATATATATATATATTGTTCTTGACAAAGCTCCTCATGGGAAAGATCACATGATCACATTACAATCACATCTTAATCATAAACTTAAACTTTACATGATGATTCCAGGTTTTACATTTCAGTGATTGCAAGTTCCATATTTTTTAAAAACACATTATCTTAAAACCCACACCTGAACACCCAGTTTTCCATATTTATTTTTTCCCACAGTACTTCTATATCCTAGAAGCAATAGTTTTTCCATTATAACTTAACGGAGTTTTAGCAAGCCAACTAATTTCACAGCCAGCTTCCACTGTAATTGGCGGGTTGCCAGGGAACGAGTACACGCCATAGCATCCTAACGGACACAACTCTTATTTAGTTAACACAGTGGAACAAGTTAATTATAACTAGAAAGCTTTAAGTCAGGGGTCTTTTCACTTCTCTTAAGTAAAAGGAAAGTCTGCTGCACAGCTCTATATCCCCAAGGCACATCCCAAACTCATCAGTAAACTTTTGATTATAGAGACCTGGAAAGAGTCCATTTTACTTGTGGTCGAGGAAGTTCAAGCCTAGCAATGGGCACTGAAACTCATTTGTTGTTACTTGGTCACGGGCCTGTTTTTCATAGGTGAAATTTGTGGGCCCTAGCAATTAAGCTTTTTGTGTTCTAGCTTTCCTAACCCTGACCAAACAAGTCCCTAGGGAAAAAAAATGTGTTTTCTTCTTAAGTTACTGATTCTAAGGCAGCTGGCAAAACGTCCTAATTTAGTCCTGTACGTATACGTGAAAACCACCTACTGTTCCTAACTATGCATGTTTTTTTTACTCTTTCTGGAGTTTCAACTGAATCACTAGTTCAACTGAGTGGCACTGTCTTGTCCAAGTGGCATTGCTTGAGGGAGAATCATCACCATTGCCAGCAACACCGCCCAGTGAGGGGTGAGAGACCCCATAGAACTTCCACACTACAAGAGAGACAAGGAGACCAGGGTAGCAACAAGCACAAATAAGGCCCAGCAGTAGTGATGGGCATTCAGGAGACAGTAGCCCAGGAGGCCAAGATAGAAACAGTAGGCGCCCTCCTGAGGCTCCGAGCCTGCTGCTGTTCCCCTGCACTGCTCCCGGCACAGCACTCCGGAAGAGACATGCAAAGGCGCACATCTCCACCTCCAGAGAACGTTCTGGGGTGGTGTTCTGTCAGCACACAGTCCAAGAATGGAGAGTCATGCGAGAATTTTAAGTGCTTGTGAGAAAACTCCAAGAACACAAACAAGACAAGAGTCTTGTGACCTCAGTTTCTTCAGAACACAGAACCGTTCTTGGATTGCGCTTTCCTGCCCCTCCCAGGTACAGCAGATAGGACTGCGTTTACTTCAGATTATTCATTAGGACTGCGTATTGTTATTTGTTTATAGGCCTCTATGGAAAAACATGGCCACGTGCAGCTTGTCTTGGGATTGTGTACATACTGAACGCGAGAGAATTTGTCTCGGGGGACTCTCCTTAACGCTCAGAGTATAAATTGATGCTCTGAATAAAGTTGGCTATGGCGTGAGACTTTAGTCCCCCTCCATTTTAGGCTCCATTCCCCCAGGTCTTACCACTTTCAGAACGGTAAACAGTGGGGTGTACGCTGCCTCACACCCTTGGAGGGTGAATGAAGTCATTACTGGATTTTAAGACAATTTGAATTCACTCAGAAAGGGCGACAGTGGATCTCTGGGTGCTTTCCCAAGCTTACCTTCACACTTCCATTATTTGTCCTGAGATAGCGGCTCGCGGCTGGCTTTGCGTCTTGCCCACTGATAAGAGTGTCTTAGTGGTAAAACAGGATTGCTACAAGGTTTCAAATGATCTAGCTCAGTCAGCCCAGAAGGGAATGTTTGCAGAGATAACCTATCTCACAAGATAATCTGTCTTGCTTGAAGCGCAAAATTTCAGGAAAGACAGACTGCAGAACTGCTCGAAGCCCCACGGCCGCAGCAACTTCCCAATTCTCAAGCTCTTCACCCCACTCTACGAAGAGTCACAGTCAGCTTTTTTGTTTTGTTTTTCCCTTGGCAGACCCTCAGTTTCCTGTAGGAGAGAGATTGTTGTTAGTTTTCTTCAGCTTGGACAGAGATGGAAAGGTACCCTGTAGGCCCCACCTGCTCTTTCCTCCTTCAGTGGGTGTGCTCTGGGGGGCCTGGCCGCTCCGCCTGGTGCCTGCCTCCCCAGCCACCAGTGCATTGCCATCTGTGCCTCTGCCATGGAGCAAACCTGACCTTTTCCAGCAGCCCAGGCCCTCCAGCTGCCAGCTGCCTCTTGGGGCTGCTGCTTGGCTCCCTCACTGCCCTGCTGGGGACTCTAGAGCCAAGCCACCACCCCCTGTGCCCACCACAAGCCCCAAATGGTGCTGAGGGCCACTGGGGAGCACTGGGGAGCACTGGGGAGCACGTACATTATTCTCTTTGCAGGAGTCTGGTTCTGGAAGCTCTGGGACTTGAGATTCCCCCAACCCGCCCCCCAGAACTCCCCCCTGGGACTACCATGGACACCCCCCCCTCCCAGCCAGTTGTGGAATCCCCCCAACCTGGCTGAACAGCACAGAAGTGGCCCAACTAACACATATTGCCCTGAGCTGGGCCTTGCAACCCTCCCCAGACTTGTCAAATAACCATGAAAAAGTCCACCAATCACAGGGCACCCTGGAAGGCTCCACCCACACCTCCCAGGGACACCAAAGAGCTGCATTCTAAACTCTGCTCAATAGGGGCACAACTTTGGCAGCCATGATGAAGTAAAGAAGAGGAGGAGGAGGAGGAGGAGGAGGAGGAGGAGGAGGAGGAGGAGGAGGAGGAGGAGGAGGATAAGAAAAGCTCTGAGGTGGGGAAAGGTGTCCCCAGCTGAGCTGGAGTGTTACAGTTTAACAGCTCCATTCTGCTCTGCTCCAAGGGGAGAAGTTTCCCCAGTGTTGCAGCTCCTAGGGGAGGATATCCCAGGCTGAGTTGAGGCATTCTCTGCTCTGCTCTGCTCCACTTCTCTTTGACCCAATGACGAAGACTGCTTCATACAGCAAATCTCACAAGAGAGATTTATTGAGAGGGGAAACAAACAAACGAACAAACCACCCAACCCAGAGTCACAGCTGCTTCTGCTCAGGAGGAAGGCAGCAGCCACAGAGAAGTGAGCAAATGCTCTTTATATAGGGTTTGGGGATTGGGGTGGCTGAGCTTTCCGGGATGGCCTGGGATTGGTGGGTTTACAAGCTCAGGAATTGGAGGGTTTTTGAGCCCAGGGATTGCTTAGCAATTGGTGGTGGTTTTTTTTTTTTTTTAACCCCTTTTCACCCTAAACTGGTCAATTTCCTGCCACTGGGGCTTGCAAGGGTTCAAGCTCAGGAACTGATGGGTTTCTAGCTCAGTGACTGCTGGTGATTGGTGGGTTTGAGCTTGAACTTTTCACCCTAATTTGACCACTTTTCTGCCTTTGGGGCTGGAAACAGCAGTTCTGGCAGTTGGAATAGTATTGGGGTGGGAGGGGCCTAGCCATTCATGCCTTGAGGGTCTTACACTGACTTTAGGTTCTGCTAAATAAGCTCTAATTCTGGGGTAAAATGAACAACTTTTTTCAAATAAGCTTTGAACTTTCGTAAAGCAGTTGGACATATATTGAGGGGCCAGGTGCTTATTCTATTCTACGCAAGGGAAATGGGGTCCGGGGGCTAAGGGGCCCAGCTGCCCAAGCTCCACTCCTGTCACCCTCCCTGTCCCTGTCCTGCAGCACCAGGCCGTGTCTCAGCTGAGCGCGCCCTGCCTGGAAGGGCAGGATGTGGTTTGTTTTGATGTTGTTGCCACAGAGACACTATAGCTCACAGACTGGTGCTCCGGTAGGACATGAGCCTGCCTCCCTTCTTCCCCCAGTTTCCCACCAGCAGCGGACACACAAAGTGCGCCTGTGCCTCAGGGGCAGCGGGCTGGGGTTGGGGTGGGGAGGCCATCTGGAGCAGTCTGCTAA
Organism: Cricetomys ansorgei; assembly: GCA_026225945.1. NCBI lineage: Eukaryota > Metazoa > Chordata > Mammalia > Rodentia > Nesomyidae > Cricetomys > Cricetomys ansorgei. The sequence goes on along the minus strand of JAMJFZ010003224.1, from coordinate 789,231 downwards.
GGGAGGCAGGGCTCCAGCTGCCCCTCACCGTGTGCCAACAAACACAGCCTCATCTGTCAAAGTCAGACTCCTCTTTTCTGCCTTCTGTCTCTTTGCACTGCTGCAGAAACCTAACGTGTGTTACCAAATCCCCGGAAGGGCACCCACGGTCCACTGACAACCGGAGCCCTCCACATGGATCTCCCTCGTTCTCATCCGCGTGCTGTTCACTCTCCATCTCTACCCTTCTCTTGCTTTTCTCTGTCTTGTCTGGCACATTCTGGCCTCAATTCGATCACATATCCAACACAGTCAAAACGTCTGGCAAGATTAATGGATAGGCCCTAACTCAGAGAGGCTCTGGTTAGGTCTCCCGGGCCCGCTCTGTCTTGAGACTCTCCTGGTCGAAGGTTCCTGGAGCTTTCCACAGGCTGTGAGAACTGTTTGAGAATTCCAGGAACTCTCCAAGGCTCCTCAGCCTCTCAACTTCTGGAAACATGATAATGAGGACTCCCCCCCTCCCCCCATTTTTTGGTCAATTTGAAACCCAAGGGACGACTCCAGGTGGCTGGATTTGACCCATTTTTTGCCTTGGTTCCACACCCGCCATGGCCATCCTTAGGCTGTTTGTAGGCTAATCTAAAAGAGCTCCATTTGAGAGCCCTCAGACCAGCCACACGTATTAAGCTTTCAGCACAAATCTGGCCTCAACGCACACCGCAACAATGTCCACCGCCAGCCTGAATTTGGAACTTTCAAATTTCAAATCTAAGCTGATTTTGATTACTTCATAAAATGGAATAAAGAATGGTCCACCTCCCCCAACATAACTCCCAGCTCGTCTTAACTCTTCTCACCCTGCCACTCAGCTCCGGCTTGCAGCCACATCAAGAGCAGAACGCCTCTCCTGATGGCTGTCTACTGAGTCTCCAAGCCTATTTCTCTCAACTGAGAGATAGGATAATCTTTCTGCTCCTGAGATTCCCTTGCTTTGTATCTGTGGTCCGCCTTTGTTTGGGCCCCGTCAAGCCTGGATACTCTTGCTTGTGTTTTATAGTTTTCTGTCTGATGATCTCTAAGTTACAGATATTTATATTATTGGCAAATTGACGTCTTCATAAGAGAAAAAATATTTGTTAAGTTTTTCAGGTTGTCTGCTTCCATCTACAGATGGAATGGGAACAAACTGATTGTGGAGAAGAAGGAGGGGGAGACGAGGAGGAAGAGGAGGAGGAGGAGGAGGAAGAAGAAAGAGGAGGAGGAGGAAGAGGAGAAGAAGGGCAGTGGTGGCACACGCCTTTAATCCCAGCGCTTGGGAGGCAGAGGCAGGTGGATCTCTGTGTGTTCAAGATCAACCTGGTCTACAGAGCGAGTGTGAGTTCTGGTGCAGTCAGAGTCACAACAGCGAAACCCTGTCTCAAAAAACCAAAAGGAAAAAAAAAAAGGCCCTTTGCATAAAACCTCTCAATAATAACTCCAGCTGTATCTGCTTAAAGTGATCAAGGCTGGAATTTAAGCCAGCATCAGACCTTCGCCTGAGTAGCCAGTCATTCCTCCCAGCTGTATGCAATTAGACCCTGATCATGCAAGATGAGCATTCTGGGTGTGGGTTTCTGAGTGTACAGGCTCAACACTACAAATGGGGAGGTAGTCCACCTACACAGCAGTGAAAAGGCTTTTATATACACTGAGTAAAGGCCCCAGATGTTGCCAACACCTCCCCTTAGAAAAACTTCTTACAATAAGTGGTAAATTTATGTTACTGTTATGTCTTATGGTATTTAATCAAGAGAAACTTATACATATAAAAGTAAAATGGTTAAATGCAATTTTCTTACTTACTCTACTTCTTGGTTTCGTTTACAAAAAATGTTCCCCCTTTTGAGGTGATGGATATCATTAGAGCTCTTGCTGAAATGTAAACTTTATCTCAGAATCTGTAAGACCACTGGGGATGTAGTTTAAAAACTGTAAAATTTCAAGCAGAGAAAAAGTTAGCTTAACACTTGTAACAAAAACAAAAACAAAAAAAAAAAACGCTCAAACTTTACAGAGATAAAATTGTGAAATCCTAATCTTATAAAAATTAGAATTTTATTAAAAGCTGTTGAAGATAATTAAGTCATTCATGTTAACAATTGTGGAAGTTTATTTTTAGTTGTGTTTAAAATAATTGTTTTCGTGCACCGTTGGAAAAGGGGATGCATAGGTCTTGGCAATTTGTATTGTCTGCAGGAGTTGGGTTTCTGTGGGGGAGGTGTTTGTTTATGATCTGAATCTGAATGAATGAAAACACCTGAGCTCAGACGCTCGGGGTTCCACCGTGAGTGTGGCGCTGGCCATGACAGGGCTTCCCTCTGCTGAGGTCTGGCAGAGTTTACACCTATGAACAATACCTCCTTGTCCTCCTCGGTGAGCTGCCGTAGCAGGCACACAACTACAAACGATCAGTCACCTTATAAATAATCAAATGATTAAATGTGCTCAGCATTGCGTTTGTAGCCATGCTAAATACAAATATAATTCATTTACAGAGACAAGCTTGGAGGGAGAGACCAATTTATATTGCCAATTATAAGTCTCCCGTATATGTTATCAAAGTTAAACCTAAAACAAGTAACTCAAAACAAGTTTATTTGATGTAAAGTAATACTCAAAATCATGTATTTTTAAAAACAGGTTATGAAAAACTGAATGTTGAATAAAATGGCTTAAATGTACGATGTACTTGCATGGCAGGACATCCCTACCCTTGAGTGCTCTTTCCCATCAGAGGAAGATTGCATGCTGGCTTCATTGCAGAGTCAGGGTATATGAGGAAATAAGACCTGCCAGAGGCTGTTGCTTCTCTCTGCGGCTGCGCAGCCAGGCCAGGAAGAAACCCTCTGTATCTGTAGGGAAGATGAACTACTCTTCGTGTCTCACATGACAGAGGGATGGATTCTCTTGCCTGCTGGAGGATCTCAGAGCCTGCATCCACATCCTCAATGTCTCAAACAACAGAGAGACAAATAGCGATTACTCTGCCCTCAGCGTCTCCTGAACTGACTGACACATGAGGACGCTGTGGGCACGGAGCCTTGCACCTAAGCTACCGCCTGACTAGTACGGGACCTGCAGGCTGGTTCAATTGGTCATGCCCTGTACCCTGGTTTTCAATTCTGCTTCTTAGCAAAAGCTAATCCCAGGGTCCACACCCTAAACACCCATGTTTCCTGATTAAAAGAGGATGCCAGCTACTCTGTCATCAAACTCACATCTTTGGAAAGTTATTCAATCTACCCAAACAGTGTCTCTGGAGACTTTGGTAGACAATCCTATAAAAATGACTCAATAGGATTTTATTTCTCTTTTAAAATTGTCAATCAGACGCTGACTTTAACTAACTTCTTTTACGAAAGCTTCCAGGTGCTTGTTCCTTATGCAGGAGTCTGATGTAAACACACAGCTGATTACAGTTACCTAATCCTTCTACAGACCTTTGGTACATGGTCCAGCCAATTGTACTATTGCATTTAATTTTATGTTATCTTTGCATTTAACTGTATATTAACTTACGTTAATCTTGCTGTTGAAAAAAAAATCCTCATTAACTTTGTCTCTTAGTGTTCCCCACAGGCTGCACAGTTACTACCCTCTGGCCTGTGTTCTGGACCGTTGCTCTCTGTTAGGTTTTACTGTAGTCCCTTGGATGGACCCTCTTCCAAGGCACACTAGCTGCTTCCCCTTCTACGTCACCCGTTCTGTCAGTGTGAAGCAGTTAAAGACAGATCAGTGCTCCCAAACCCACACACGCCATTCCAGTGACCTCTGGAAGGGGAACTAACCGGCCATGGGCCATCCAACTCACGCCTTTCCTGCCACTCTTTTCAGGACTCAGAGCTGAGGCTGAACTGAGGACTGAGGTCTCCTTCACTTCAATTAACCTCTTTGTCTCACCGGCTTTAAAAAAACAAAAACAGAAAGGAAGCAGACCTTAAAGAACCTTCAGGTCAGCTCAACATCCTCGAGAGCCAGTTCAATTCCCTGGCTGCTGCAGTGCTCCCAGACTACATCTGACTACCGCTAAGGATGGGAGTTGCGCCCTCCTCCGAAACGATACTGCTTCTGTACCTACAAATCAGAACTATTGAGATGGCGCCTAGAGACACAGGGACCAGACAAAAATTCAACCACAAACGTCCTCCTACCATGTATGGGCTTCTGGTTCCCTCCAACTCTGGCTCCTCCCCTCGACCACCTCTGTCCTCCCTCTTACTGCCATACTTGTGTTTTTACCCTGAGCTTCACCCTATGCCCAAACAAAATGTCCCACGTGAGCTCTCCCAATGGCTCTCACCCCACAGCAGCTCCGCTTCTTCCCGACACATCTGCAAAAAGACCTTTTAGATGCTGCGGAGAAACTCTGGCTGTAGGGACTCCCATTCACCCCTGGATGGTTAAATGGCTGTGTGCTCTGCCCTCCTGGTGTCCCTTTCTGTTAGAAGTTACCGAAAGCTCAGCAAGCCACAGCTGGGAGCCATAGGAAAACCAACCTGGACTGATGTTCCAGTGGGATTCGGTCTCGGGCATGGGAAAGGACGGACGCTTCACACACAGGGCTGGACCAGCCACAGCCGGCTGCATAGGAAGCGTGTCAGACAAGAGAGAACACGAGAAGCCACGGCTGCCAACCCCAGTGCAGCTGCCTCAGAGCCCCAGGAAGATTCGCCAGCCCCAGGATCCTCAGACTTGTTAAACAATCTGTTAAACCATGGTGGGCTTCTGTGGAGTCCTAGGTGTGCAGAGACTCGAGTCACCGGAGGTATAAAAAAAGACGAACCTTTCCCTGCCCTGGTGTTTTTATTCACAAGGGATTTTTAATGTCTCGATTTTTTCCTTCATCTCAGCCCTCATTTGTCCGAGCCACATGACATTCCTCTTCCAAACAACTACAAATAACTCTTATAAACATTCCCCTCCACTCTACTCTCCACACAAACACCCCAATGGCAGTGTGTGTGTGTGTGTGTGCGTTTGTACGCACACACACGAGTGTTTGTATGTAACTTGTTAAAGCTTCTAGAATTACTGTTACAGTTTTACTCACAGGCTGGGTAAGTTGAGAAGTAAAAAAGGGACCAGGCATTGGTGGCACTTAGCACTTGGGAGGCAGAGGCAGGTGCAGCCTGGACTACAGAGTGAGTTCCAGGACAACGTGACAACCCTCTCTCAAAAAAAAAAAAAAAAAAGGTCCATTTTCCTTCCCTCATAGAGGACCACTGTTAGGAATTTCTTTTCTTTCAAGAAAGATCCATTCATTGGTACATACAGTAGACATACATGATTCATTTTTAGTTTTCGGTCTCAAGATTTATAACACTTTATGTATTGTCTACCACCCAATATGGCAGACGCCAGCCACATATGGGTTGGCCAGTTTGGCATGTGGCTAGTATAACTGAGATGTGTTGTGGAAGTTTATTTTTAGTTGTGTTTAAAATGATTGTTTTATGCACTGTTGGGTGAGGGGCTGTCTTGGGCGTTTTATATTGTCTGTAGGTGTTGGATTTATGTGGGGGAAGTTGTTTATGAGCTGCACCCGAGAAGTTCTCTATGAATAAAAACACCTGAACTGAGAGGCTTGGGGTTCCACTGTCGATTGAGTGTGGGGCCGGCCATGATGGTGGCTCCCTCTGCTGAGGTCTGGCAGGGCTTGCACCTAGGATTATGCCTCCGTGTCTTCCATCCTGAGCCACCACTGTTGGGAGCCGAGTTGAAACGCCATTACAAGATGGCGCTGGTTTCCTGCTTCCAGGTTCTTCTTGCTCGCATTAGGAGTAATTGCTCGCATTTGGAGTAAACAAGTTACAGCGCAGGCGCAGGAGAGCAGTCCTTGCCGCCTCCCTCCATGCTAATGAGGGTCTGGACGAGTATCCAATCATTGATGGTCACGTAGCCCTATGCTCTATATAAGCAGGGTGCTTTTTGCAATCAGGGTCTTCGCTATCAACACTTAATTGAACGGCTGTCCTCAATTAAAGCGTGAACCAGAAGAATCCTGTGTGCGGCGTCTTCTTTGCAGGCGAGGCGGGCGTCCACATTTGGTGCGGAAACCCGGGAACCTGACCATCAGCTCAGCACCGGCGGAGACCCCTGTTTTCAGGAGGATTCAGAACTGGAGCGCGGGACGAAAGTGGATCCAGACTCTTTCTGAGAGGTATGCTGTTTTGTGAGATTGACCCTGCACTAGGCGCGGTCATTTTTGCTAGTATGATTATTGTTGTTCTTGCTTGTTGCCTTTGTTTAAATTGTCATCGCCCAGTAACCACCGGGTCTCTTACAATCCCTTCTTGGGGTAAACTAGAAGGAGAATTGCAGAGAGAAAAGGAAAAGGGAAGTTTCCGTGCCGGTACATGGCCATTATGGCGTATGGTTAATAAGCGATGTCAAGAGAGGGTAAGGGAAGGACAGCGAATATTAGCAAAACATCAAGACAGCATGTCAGAAACAGAAAAGAGGAAGAGGCCTAAAAAAGATATAAAAAGGGTAGAAAAAGAGAAAAAAGAAAAAAAGAAACAAATAAATAGTCGGAAAAGGGTATACCCAGTATTAGCAGAATTTGAAAATTTAAAAATAACCAGTGATAAAACTAGTAGTTCCTCTTCTGACTCAGAAACTTCGGGGTCAGAAGAGAAACTGGATACAGAGGAACAAACAGAACTAGAAGAGGAAGCTGCGCGCTATGAGGAAGAACGTTACCGTCCTAAGCCATATGCTCCGGCGGCTCCCTCTGCGCCCCCTCTTCCTAACCTGCCTAAGGCTAAGAACCATGGGTGCCTCACCTTCCTGTCCAATGAAATTGGTTCTATCATAGTTCATTTCTTGCAGGAGGTGGATACCATAGCTCCATGGTTTGCAGCTGCAGGTCATGTAACCATCACAAGAAATTTTTTGAATTTGGATGCTGCTGGAAGATCTGCAGCAGATAGACATGCTATGTCTACACAACCTCCACTAGAAAATGTCAAGTGGAAAGATGTATTGTCTAATCAATGGAAGGGCCCGGATCAAGTTTTAATAAGATCCAGGGGAGCTGTTTGTGTTTTTCCTCAGGATCAAGAAAATCCCATTTGGGTGCCTGCTCGTCTGACGAGGACGGTGAAACAGCCCTTAGAGCCTGAAAAAGATCAAGAACAAGATGAAGATCTTGAAAACGCTACTAGCTCTACAGATGATCCTGATAAAGTGGCCCTCGATACGCACAGAACAACGATGGGGAATACTAACAACACTCCCCAAACCAATGCCGGTGATGCATGACGAACTCTAGTTTTGATCTTGCCTATTTGCCTTATGACTCTCAAAATAGTGGTATAGGGGAAAATCGTACTATGGCAATTGGCTCAATTAGGTTGTGAATGGAGGATGCTTGGTTTATGTGTGACATCTGTTCAATATCATAATTATACTGTTGCTGCAAATTTGTCATGGGAACTTTCTCAATATTTCAAGACGGATTGGTCATCACAATTTGATGCTACTATGAGGGACCTAAGACTGGCCATTACACATGTCAATTCAACTCGTGTGGACTTATCCATGGCAACTGGACTCTGGGGTTGGATTAAAGATGCTACCATGTATCTCAAAGAATGGGCTGGTCTGGGAACTATGGGAATTATGATGATTGCTTCTGTATTAATATGCTTTTGGTGCTTTGTAGAATGTATAGGCAGAGACAGCGAGATAATGCCATGATTATTCCAGCATTTGCTGCCCTTGATGTGAGACATTCCCCTGCAGCCTGGTTGGCAACGCTTAGACAGTGGGCTATCGTTAGGTCGATGGTTGGTGTGTAATATCCAACCCTCCTTTTGATTGTTGAGCTGTATGTTGTCAGAACCAATGCGACAGAAGTTCATCTCCACCACATGTCTCCCTTTTAGACAATTTAGGGCATGTGGCCTTTGCACCTTGAGGACTTGCTTCCATTGCACCAAGAATAGGCACATCCCTTATTCGACCCAAGGTTAGCCTTTGCACATCTCAGAGGTTCTCCTCATTGCACGAGATAAGGTAACCTGGGTATTTAGGACATGCTTAACTTCCTTGATCCTCACCTCCGTAGATGGAGGGGGTTGATCGGTGACTTAGCATGTTCCTTTGTCTTTAATTTAATATAAAAGGGGGAGATGTTGGGAGCCGAGTTGAAACGCCATTACAAGATGGCGCCGGTTTCCTGCTTCCAGGTTCTTCTTGCTCGCATTAGGAGTAATTGCTCGCATTTGGAGTAAACAAGTTACAGCGCAGGCGCAGGAGAGCAGTCCTTGCCGCCTCCCTCCATGCTAATGAGGGTCTGGACGAGTATCCAATCATTGACGGTCACGTAGCCCTATGCTCTATATAAGCAGGGTGCTTTTTGCAATCAGGGTCTTCGCTATCAACACTTAATTGAACGGCTGTCCTCAATAAAGCGTGAACCAGACGAATCCTGTGTGCGGCGTCTTCTTTGCAGGCGAGGCGGGCGTCCACACACCACAGCAGCTAACAATTACAGAGACATTAATAGTTTATTGTTTAAAGATTTTAATAATGTGTTGGTGTTTGTGGGTACAGGTGCACTTGGGGGTCAGAGGTCCCCGATTGCCTGGAGCCAAAGTTACAGGTGGTTATGAGCTGCCTGAAACGGGTCCTGAGACTTAAACTTCGGTCCTCAAACTTTGTCTGCAAACTCTCTTAATCAGTGAGCCTTTCTCCCAGTACCAAAAATGAAATATTTTAAATGTGTATTTATTATATTGGATTGAGATTTTTAAAACAGTGAGTTTACATGGACAGGTAATTTTTGTATGGATAACCTTTGCATCAAGGTCAAATCACTAGAACAGAGAGCACAGGCATATAAACAGAAGGAGCACTAAAGGGATTCTTTTTTTGTTTTTTGTTTTGTTCTTCAAGGAAAGGTCTCTCTGCTGTAACTCTAGCTGTCCTGGAACTCACTCTTTAGATCACGCTGGCCTCGAACTCACAGAGATCCACCTGCTTGTGCCTCCCGAGTGCCGGGATTAAAGGCATGCACCGCTACTGCCTGGCTTCTAAAGGGAATTTTATGTGGCCATTTCCAACAATCAGACCAGCCATTCTGCCATCAGTTCCCACCATCCTGCTTCCAGCCTCTGTCTCTCTCATCCTAGGACTGGAGTTCTTCCTTCTCATGCCCCTCTTCCTATGCAGGACGCATCTGCCATTGTTCTCAGTTCAGGTCCCACACTGGAAGCCTTCCCTGGTCAGCACGGCATCTCCCAGCACTGTTGCAGTGTGTGTGCACACTGACCCTGGAACCTAAAGCTCTTGGGGATCGCAGTTGCCATTGGTGATGGTTAGTTTCAGTTGTCAACATGACACAATATGCAGTCAGCTGGGAAGAGTCCCAGTGGGGGTTGTATGTATCAGGTTAGCCTGTGGAGGATTGTCTTGATTGTGAAATGATGTGAGAAGACATAATCTGAAAGTAGGCGTCACCTGGGCTTGGATCCTGAATTAGATATGAATGAGTAGGGAAAGCTGTTGTAAAAGAAATCGTCATCCACTCACATGTTCCCAGTCGCAGCTTTCCCAAGCCCAGCGGAGTGGCCAAAGCCACCTAGGCTGGGCCGTCCCCAGGCGGAAAAGCCAGGCGGGAGCACGGTGCATCCTGCCTTCAGTGGAGCCCAGGGAGTCGATGAGCACACAAGCTTAAGAGAAGCGTGAGTCAGGGGGTGGTCTCGTTTAATGCTGGTTTCGGGGTGCCTTTGATGGAGTACAGTCGGAGGAGTGGTCTGGCCACAAGAATGGGACTCCGTTGAGACAGGTAAGCAATTCTGCCAATCACAGCTGGCCTCTGGAGGGGGCTGGGACTTGGGCAGAACCCTGGTCTGTAGATGCAGGAGGGAGGGGCCCTGCTCTGTTTGCTCTGAGTGCAAATGGCTCTTCCTCTTACCTCTCTCTGCTGGGAGGCTTGACCTGTTCCACGGAGATCACAGAAAGCTACTGAGTAGTGGGCACACAGACATTCATTCCGTGTTCTTGCCTGTGGACTCGCTTGACTGGCTGCATCACGTCCCTGTCTGACTGCCCCACGAGGGACCGTAACCCGGAACTACAAACAGAATAAAGCCTTTCTCTCTGAGTTGCTTTTCTCACGGTATTTTATCACAGCGGCAGAAACAACACTGGATCACCGTCTCTTACGTGTGCTCACTGACGGCTTTGGTCTGAAATGCCAAGGATAGGTTCTTGGAGCTTGCTGGTACCCTCGGAGCACATGGTAAAGAAGCCCTTAGCTCTATATGAAGAATCATGGCAAGGTGAGAACGAGCACAGAGAAAACTTTATGCCTAACACTTCCAGCCAGCCGCTTCCCCAAAGTTTTCCATCCGTCCTCAACAGCCCACGCAAAGAGATCATGATCCCATCTTTTAGACAAAGAGACGGCCTGAGACACTGGGAAGCTGCGAGATCCTGTTTCAGGGCCTGGCCTGCTTAAGACTTAGGACTGTCACAGTCCTGGCAGGAGGAAGACTGCAATGCTGTGGCTCAAAACCTGGTGCCTTGTGCATGCTCGACAAGCCCTCCGCCCCTGAGCCAAGCCCTGTGGAAAGAGGGCATTTAAAAAGACATGCTTGCGTTATCAGTCTGTTGAAACACTGGCATGTCTTTAACACCAGCGCTGGGAAGGAAGAGGCAGGAAGATGTCTGTGAGTTTGAAGCCAGTCTGGTCTACATAGTGAGTTTCAGGGTGGCCAGGGCTACACACTAAAACCATGTATTGGGGTGTGGGGGGAGAGGAGGAGGCTACCTTACAAGCACAACTGGAGGCGGCACGGATGGCTCAGTGTAAACTGGGAGGTCGACCAAGGCTACTAAATATGCACAGTGCTTGCAGTCCATTTAAACTGAGCGGTTAAGTGTACTGGACACTCTTCCAGAGGACTGAGGTTTGATTCCCAGCATCCTCTTGGTGGCTCCAACCTTCTGTAACTCTGTGTCCTCTTTTGGGCCTCTGTGGACAATAGGCAGGCACATGTACTAAGTACGGAGACGTACATGCGGGCAAAACATTCATCCAAAAACATAACAAAATACTTTTTAAAAATTTAATCTAAACTTTATATCAATGCTTGGAAGGCAGACTCTGGGGTTACTGCAGCTCCTTGCCATCTTCCCAATATGCTCACATAGAATAACTCCTTTTCTGCGTTTGTTATTATTTGTCTCTGTAACTGGGGTCTAACAGCAGCCTAGCTTATGGGCCTGTCAGAGACCATGCTTTGATTCTAAGGTCTCAGATAACAAACCTAAGGGACTGATGGGAACTGTTATTGCCACACAGTCCCAGGCCTTTCCATTTGCTCAGGGTACCCAGAAGTTGAGCCAATATTTTGGACACTTGACTGTCTCCACTTCCCTTCAGCAGACCATTCTGTCCTGCCTGGAGGCTCTACCATTCCAACACCCCACACAAGATCTTAGGTCATTTTAGGATGGGGCCTCTGGAATGGACAGGAAAAGCAGCATGTGCAGCCAACAAAGTCAGGCAACTAGGACAGCAGCCCTGCATGAGAGACTTCCCTTCTGAGGGTGCATTTCTGGAAAGGATTATTCACAGGAGAATCTCATATAGGGATTCCCCTCACCCAGGAAGGAAATAAGAAAGGTCAGCCAGGGCCTGGGACTGCAAAAGAAAAATTCTTCAGAGAGCATGGCAGTCCTTTGACCCTCATGGAAAGGTCCACCTGGCCAGCAGAGACCTGGAAAGATTTCAGATCTTCAAACAGGAAGTAGTGACGTAAGAAAGACTTCTGCACTTGCTCAAGACTTCTGCACTAGCTGGAGAACAGCCAGGGTCAGGGGTCAGGCGGCCGCCAGGGAAAGGCACTGGGCGGATGGAAGCACAGCTACGGATGCACATTCAGCCTAGCAACATGGAGACCTGGGAGTTGGGGGACAGGGGGGTCCAGGGAGTGGTGCTGGAGGCAGAAAGGACCACAGGAGGGAGGGTCCACTTGAAGCCTCTGCAAGGAAGAGACTGATGCCAGCCAAAGTTAGGCCTGTGTGGGTGAGAACAGACTCCAGACATCAGGACAGAGGCGACAGGAGGTAGATGCCCGGAAGGCAGATGAAGGCAGCTAGCCCATGACACAGCTCTCTCACAGGACACACAGGACGAGCTGAAGCAGCTAACCGGCTACCTTGATACTGACGGAGTCTGAGTTTCCCCATCTGTGGCTTTCTAGTGGATGATCACTTGTCCAATCAGGGTTCTTCCAAAAGTCACTCCCTCAAGTGACCCCAGTCACGTGTTGCGAGGTGACAGAATGAGAAGAGCAAAGGAGGGAAAGATCTGCCTAATACTAGAGAAGCCGGTGCCAGGTCGGGGCAGGGGTGGAGGGACATCACTCCCTGTCTTGATAGCAGCTGCAGCCCTGGTGCAGGGAGGGTTAAGCATCTTGCAGTTCTCACCCCCCCCTCCCCCGCGCAGCAGGCATGTCCTCCCACATTTACGTCTTCTGAAAAATATTCAGCCTGCAGCCTGTCTCATTTGGTGCTCAGTCCTTCTGCCTCCCCCTCCTCTGGCCCAATCTAGGAGGAAGGTCAGGGAACTTTGGGAAACGGGGAACTCCAAAACTCCGGACTCTGGGAGAAGGGTCAGTGGGGAGAGGCGGGGCTGTGGGGACCAAGAGAGAAGAGAAAAGGGAGAGGGCGAGAGGGCACAGCTGCCAGGGAACTGCTCCAGGGGACACACTGGGAAAGGCCTTGCTAAAGCAACAAACCTGCTATTTTTCAAGGTATCAGAGAAAGGCTCAGGATTTCAGACATAGAGGGAAGATCCAGAGGAAAGAGAAAAAGGCTCAGAAAAGAGCCTATTAGTGGCCATAGCCAGCAGGTTTACTTCCCAGGGCTATTGACAGGGAACTCTAAAACTTTGCTTGACTCCAGGAAACAAGGCCTCGTAGAGTGGGAGGGGCTAGTTGGACACCAATAGAGATTCAGAAAGGGACACTTCTCTTGGCCCGAGGAGTAGGTCAGGGGAGAAATTCCCGCTCCCATCCCCACACCAGCTCCAAGAGCTGAAGACCACGCACCGTCTTTGCAGGACCAGGACTGAGGCAAAGCCATGAAGTGCCTGCTGATCCCCCTGGCCCTATGGCTGGGCATGGTGGGCACACACGGGACAGAGCTCGAGCTTAGCGAGATACAGCGCAGGGGACTGCAGGTGGCCCTGGAGGAGTTCCACAAACACCCAGCTGTGCAGTGGGCCTTCCAAGAGATCGGTGTGGACAGCGCCAATGACACGGTTAGTAGCGTGATCGGGTGGGGAACAGAGGGCTGCAGCCTGGAGACCAGTGAATTCCTGGGAAAGGTCATCTAGGCTGTGCCAGTTCTAAGGTATGGTGTTGGGGAGGGAAGCCACACTCAGGAATTATCTGCTGGCCCGTCTGTCTGTCTGTCTGTCTGTCTGTAGTTCTTCCAAGCTGGCACCTTTGTGAGGTTGGAATTTAAGCTCCAGCAGACCATCTGCCTCAAGAAGGAATGGAAAAAACCCGATTGCAAAATCAAAACCAATGGGGTGAGTGAAGGGATTCTTTTGATGAGACAGGCTGCCTGGGTATGAACTGGAGCCCAGAGAAGTCCTATGCTCATCACCCGGGTCTGTCTGCAAGGAAGGGAAGATGGAGGGAAGAGGGGAATCTCTCCATCAGGGTGGGCCCACTTGTCTGAGCTCCTCCTCGAGAAGCTTCTCTATGGAGTTTACTCTGCATCCCACCAGGCTATGACTAGTTCACTGCAGGGTTTCACAATAACCAGCCACCCTAACGGTGACACCGCTGCTATAGAGTGACCTCTGGGCTGGAGGTGCAGCACTCTGGGTTAAGGTTCTTGTTCTCTAACAGCTTTATGGGGTCACTGACGATCTTGGCTCCTTCCATCACTTAAAGGGACTGGATTATATTAGTGATCTACAAGACTCTTGGTTCAAGAATCTTTTGTTCAAATGAAATCTTAAAAGCAAAATGTAAATATGAGGCCAAGGTTACCTTGCTGTGCTGCACAGGCTGAGGCATAGCTTGCAGGCAAGGCAGGGTAGTGTATACTTGAAATCCCAGCACCGGGGAAGTTAAAGCAGATGAACCACAAGTTCTAGATCAGTCTGGGTTATATCTTGAGACTGTGTCCAAAGAAGACTTCTAAAATCTCCTATTCCTGGGGGAAGCTGCATGTCCCCTCCCCTCTCCCCTTGGATTAGTTACATTTCTATTGCTATGATAAAACACCATGACCAGAAACAACTAATAATAGGAAAGGTTTATTTTGGCTTATGAGTGGTGCAAGGTTTTTGTTTTGTTTTGTTTTTCCAGACAGGGTTTCTCTGTTGTAACTCTGGCTGTCCTGGAACTCACTCTGTAGACCAGGCTGGCCTTGAACTCGCAGAGGTCTGCCTGCCTCTGCCTCCTGAGTGCAGGGATTATAGGCATGCACCCCTACCCCCCAGTGTGCTGCAAGGTTTTAAACTCTCAAAGCCTGCCCCAGTAATGTACTTCCTCCATCAATGGCAAACTTCTAAACCTCTCCAGTCACTGGAGACCAAGTATTCAAATATCTGAGCCTATGGGGCATTCTTATCTACACCACGACATCCTTGCACTCCAGAGACTACCAGGAATGTCACTGCCCACCCTCACTCTCATGGTCCCCCCATTCCTTCTCTCATACTCTCCTCTCCAGAGAAAGCGGAAATGCCTAGCCTGCATCAAACTGGACCCCAAGGGTAAAGTTCTGGGCCGGATGGTCCACTGCCCGATCCTGAGGCAAGGACCTCAGGTAAGCAAGGCAGACGTTAGGGAGGGGGCTGGAGAGACAGATCACATCTGGTCTGTGGGGAAGTACAGGGAAGCCTGGGAAGGGGAGTGGGGCAGGGGTGGCTGAGATACTCCACTGGGGCTGGGGCTGTGCCTCCCCTTCCAGTCACTGCTCCAACACATACTGGTTCTAGCAGGAGTCTCAGGAGCCCCAGTGCAATAAGGTAGCACGGGCCGGCGAGGACTCCCGCAGCCACTTCTTCCCTGGACAGTTTGCATTCTCCAGATCCCTGCGACGTGATTGACCCCCGGACAGGTAGGTGACCAGAGGCGGGAGAGACCCCTTGGCATGAAAACTGGGCTGAGGGAGACAGAGAAGGGATGTGTGAAACTTAGGAGAAAGCTAGGATTAGACGAAAACAAGCCCTCTCACCACCCAATCTGGCTTTCGCTTCTTCTCCAGACTTCATCGTACTTCCTGCACAGCTGTGGCAGCACATGGTGGAAGCATACCGCCCCGCGAAAATTTCATATTCCAAGCTAGTAAAATTGCTGTTTCTTTCCAACCTTGTGTTGTTCTTCCTTCTGCTCAACCTGTACACAGAAGGCAAGCTCAAAGACGTGTCTGTGTGTTCACACTTCCTGCCCAGTACCAGGAAGAGCAGGTACCCTGAGCGCAGGAATCTCTCCTACAGGACCAGCGCAGAGGTATGAAAGCCCACATTTTTGCTGAGGAACAGACAAGGAAAGATACAGATAAGCAGAGAACTATTTAATAAGAGGCAGTGGGTGGCAGGTAACTTTACCCACAAAGCCTCAGGCTGGGCATCTAGGAGAGAGCCCAGGCTCAACATGCCCCAGGCCTGGCTGCACAATGTATTCGTCAGATAGTGTGGGGGTCTCCTATATCTGCTACAGGCCACCCAGAAAGCAAGTCCCTGCTTGTGTGGAAAGGAATGCAGAAAGTGTCCTTGGGGAGATGCTCTCAAGAAATGGATAAATGAAGAACCTAGTTTGCGGGGTCAGTGACTAGAGGAATCCAGAAAGGCAAGGGCACTGGGCAGGGAAGAGATGTAGGCAGCAACACTACGATGAGACTTCCTGGGCTATGAAGCACATTCAGAAGACAAAGGAGGTGGTTTCTGCAGGGCTGAGAGCCTGCTGGGCCTGGGCCAGGCTGTCACTGGCCTGGCGGTCTAGGTCAAGGCATTCCTGCAGAGTGTCCTGGAACTGCCGGCAGGCCTCCTCCAGGATGGAGCTGCTCCTTGTGGGCCAGGACTCCCAGTAGCCAGGCTCCACCCATGGCTGGGCCTCGATGGCTTTGGGGACTGGGCTAGAGCTGGGGCGCAAGGAACTGTCCAGGTCTCGGCATAACTGGTACAGCTCACAGCCTTGACCACTCACGCGTTCCCCATCTATGACTTTCAGGCCAGGCAGCAGCTCTCGGACCACAGTCCAGTAGGTGGGATTGGCACACAGCGGGTTGCTGAGCTGGGTCAAAGGGTCCCGGAGCCTGAGGTGCTCTAGGCCCTGCAGCCCAGCCAGACACTGCAGCTCACCAGGAGTAGCCAGCAGGTTACCAGCAGCATTGAGGTTCTGCAGATTTTCACAGGATGCCAGTGGCTCCAGCCCTGTCAGTCGGTTATTGGACACGTTGAGCACAGCCAGCTGGTGTAGGGATGCCAGTGGGCCCAGGTGGGTAAGTGCATTGCCGGAAAGATCAAGCCACTCAAGGCCCAGACACTCCCCCAAACAACCCAGGTCCACCAGCCCTAAACCCCGAAGTTTCAGCATCAGGATGGAATCCAGGGCAAACTCTCCAGTGCGGAACTTCAGCAACTCGGGTGTAAGGCTCAGCACCTCGGCCTCTCCTGGCTTCTCTCCAGAAGGCTCCATGATACTGAAGACGTTTCAGACGGCCTGGCCTGGCAGTTCTATTATAGTTGCAGGGATGTGGGTGCCTCTGGGGATCAGCTGGCTGCTCTCCGTCAACTCTCCTGGGCCCTAAAGAGAAAGAGACAATCAGACCAGCCTCTCCTGTGCATGTGTCCTATGCAGGAGGGAACTGCAGGGTGCCATGTAGAGGGTAGGAGGTCCTTGTGCTCACAGATAAGCACTAGGGAGACTAGAATGTTAGAAACATAGGGTAGTCTCTTTAAAGAAGAAATGTATACCCGTTCTCTGCTCAGGGAGCTCGGAATGGAGGTGGTCAATAGCCTAGGTGACCTCTGCACTATCTGCATGACCAAGACCATACCAGATCCTCCCCCGGGGCCCTAAAGATGACACATGTAGTCTATCTATAGAACCTATCTTTATGGGAGAGGCGACATGTACATGAAAAGAGTTTCAAGGTAATTATGCCTTAGGCTTTATTGTGCACATGGGATTCTGTTACACCAGAAAACTTTTTTCCAAACTGAACTGTACTTAAATATACCTGAAATAAACTGCCTGAGGACACTCTAGAAGTTTGAATCATCATTGGATACTGGGACGTGCTGAACCAGACTTTCTTCTTGCTTCACATGGATAAGACACTCTGCTGGCCAGAGACCCTCACAATGCCAGCCCACCAGCCTTGATTCCCAGAGCTAATGGCCAGTCAGGAAGACTGAGGCCATCTAAGCAAAAGGGCAGGGCTGGGCAGAGCCCCCGCCTAGGGAAGTGGCTCTGGCTCACTGCACTGGTCACCTCCGCAGGCTTAGACTCTGTGCTGCCAATTGGGTCCATCTTTCAACCCTAGACTGGGGCCAGAAATACCATTACTTGACTTTTATTAACCCTAAGGAGCTCCGTTTTGAAAAGTTAACTTTTTATTGGATGGCTGGTATGTTGATTTTTTTGAGACAGGGTCTCATGTAACTCAAGCTGGCTTTGAATTTGTAACCCTCCTGCTCTCTTCCACCCCACCCCATCCCTGAGAACCAGGGTTGCAGGCTTACACTACCATTCTGGGCTTAAATTTATTCATTTTTTAAAAAAGATTTATTCATTTATTTATGTACTTTATTAGTGCTTTATTTGCGTATATACCTGTATACTAAGAAAGGCATCATCCCACTACAGATGGTTGTGAGCCACCATGTGGATTCTGGGACTTGAACGCAGGACCTCTGGAAGAACAGACATTGCTCTTAACTGCTGAGCCATCTCTCCAGCCCCAAATTTATTTTTAAATAGACTAAAGGTAGCTATAACCCTTCCTGGCACGCAGACCCAAATGAGAACTCTTTCATTCACCCAAAACTGTTATTTCCATTTTCCCAACATTATCACTGAATTTTAAATGATACCCAGCACATACAGACCAGCGTTTAGTCCTAAGTATGGAGGAAAACAAAGTCAAGGAAGATAGGACAGGGCGGAAGTTAACACAGAAACTGGGGACAGCTGGTTATGCACTGTTGCTCCCACTCCAGGCAATCACTATCCAACTCTCCCCAGCTCCCCAAACAGCTCTTCTGCTTCAGCATCACGTCCCAAAGGTCAGCATGATGGCATTGGTCACTGTGTGCTAGACATCAAAGTGCTACTTAAGGTATGGCATCATGGCCCCCAAAGGGCAAGATGGGCAAGGCCAAGAAGTCCAGGAAGTATTTTGGAGCAAAGAGCAGGAGTGTCTAGTACAGCTCTGAAATGTGAGGGAGGGCAAGCATGTCCTCAGTGGCTAGGGCACAGTGAGCCCATGGGTGACATCAGAGTGAGAGGAGGCTGCCTGAGGGGAGACAATGCTGATGCTGCCCACGTTCAAGTGGGCAGAAAACAAAAGCAGGCCTCGTTCCAAACACCATTCCCCAAACTGCAGACTTTGGCTGGGCCCAGACTCGGGAGTCTGAGCTAGGCAGGCAGTTTATTAGGACCCTGCCAATGCCAGTGCTGCTCACAGAGCCTTAGGTGCGAGGCACTGGTGACTCCCAAGACTGAGTTCACATGATCAATGCCACCTGCTATCCCCTCCTCCAGGGAAACCAGGCTCAGGGCACCATCCATTAGTGATTCCTGCTCACTGGCAGTGTCTTCAAAGATCTCCCCACAAATGATTTGAAGAGGCTGGGAAAGGATCTTGCACATCCTCCCAACAGCACACATCTGAGGAGGGTATTTTGTCTTCATGACATCTGCTCCTCTGTCAGCTCATTAGCCTGCAGCAGCCCAGTCTTTATGCCACATGCCTTTCCCCACGGGACGGGCAGCACCCACCAAGTGTGGGAAGCACTGGGGCTGAGTAAGCTGGAGTGCTAAGGCCACATCTTCACAGTATCACCTGTTCTGGCCCACAGATGGAAGGAAGGAGGAGAGTACTGTGCTGGGACACCTGTGTGTATTCTTGAACATTAGGATGAAATGCAGACCCAATGCAAAAAAAGGCATGAAGCAGCAGGGAGAAGGGGCCAAGAGGCCAGAACCAGGGATCTGCTTAGGGAACTAGACCCCTGGCAAAAGTGGGACAAGGGGGTGGGGCTTCCTCCTCAGCACATAGCATGAGATGGGTCAGAAGACATTCAAAGGCTTGGGGATGGATTCCACATTTGGCTGGTCTGTGTAAGAATTTGAGTCTGATCCTCAGGAAAGGGAAAGAGAGGAAGTGGCAAAGGATGACAACCTCCAGCCCCACAGCACTCGGAATGACCGAGACACTGGGCTAAGGAGGCAGCTGGAACTCCAGTCTGAAGAGACTCAGATGTTGCCAGCAGGTGGCAGATGGAGTATCTTGAAGTATTAGAGGGGTCTCTCTAGCAGTGTGTCCCCTCAATCCCCAGTACTCCAGCTGCAGGATGAAAATAGTTAGGAAGCTCTGTGCACAATGCAAGGCAGAGGTCAAGAGCTGGACTCAGGGAACACCATCGTCCAGAAGACACGTGATAAGGTTGGGAGTGCATGGCCGACAGGAACCGTCGGTGAAGGCTTTCAGAGTGGCACCCACTGGCAAACCATCACACCTAGATCAGCTGAGGCCCAGGTTGCAGTTGCTAGATGAGCGGCCCCAGGTGGAGGGGAAGCCAGAGAAACTGAGGAGCTGCCACTGAAGAGAGAGGCAGACAGGGCAGACCAGGAGGCAGTAAGAGTGGTACCGTGGGTGTTCACCAGATCCAGCTACAGAGAAAACGGTGGTACAGAAAAAAACCAACTGCGACAGAAAAAAAGGTTCTCCCTGTCCCAAAGTGCTTCTTAAGAGACACATGTATCCCCGTCACCCTGTGAGCCACTGACACCTGTCCTGCCCACACTGGACCTCAGACCATGGGCAGGCTGCCTGGCTTTCAGTAGCTAGACAGGACTGTACAGAACTCCAGCAATCTGACTCTCATGTGGGCAGAGGAGCTCTGCTCTTCACCATCACAGACCACACCTCACACCTACACAAGCAGGTGACTGAAGGCCACCTGGGGCCCGCCCACCTTGCAGTGGGCAGCACATCTGACAATGGAGAATACATCTGGCCATACCCAACTTGGCTAAGTTTACCCTAGTGATGGAAATGAAAAATTATCTTTGTCCAGCAGCTGAGTCCATTAAAAGACCTGGTGACATGACAGTCATGGCTCCTTCTGAAGAAAGCTCATAAATAAAGTGTTGAGTCTTTTTTAGTTTGCTTTTCTTAAAAGGGAGGCCCCCAAAAAATTACTTGTGCTAAGCTGGGCAGGGCAGCACTAAGTCTAAGGGAACAGACACTGAACCCCAAGCAACCTGAAGGGAACAGACACAGAGCCATCTGGTGAGCTGGAGACCCCTCTCTTCCCTCTGTCCCCTTTCCTGACACACTAGAGAAGCCACTACCACCAGAGGCATTACCCTGGGCAGGGTCAGTCTCTGCTGAAGGTCATCTGTGCTAGCAGCATGCTGGCAGCACTCCCAGCCTCTGTCACCAAACAAATCTGAACAGAATCCCCTCTCCTTGCTGTGACAATCAGAACTTCAGAAGTCACCAATGCCCGCTGGAGGACAAGAGCACCTTCTACTCATGGAGCCAGAGAGATGGCTCAGTCAGTAGAGGCTTGTTGCACAAGCATGTGGACAGAAGTTTGGTCTGCAGGAAACACATAAAAATCTAGCTGTGGGGTACATGCTTGTAATCCTCGTACCAGGAAGGAGGAGACAGGAGGATCTCTGGGGCTCGCTGGCCAGCCAGCCTAATCAGTGAGCCCCAAGCCCAAGCAGAGGTCCCTGTCTTAAGTAAGGTAGATGACTATACCTACTACACACACACACACGTGCATGCACTACTTCTCAGAAGGCTAAAGTAGGAGGATGACAAATTTAAGTCCTGCCTGGGCTACAGAGTAAGTTCAAGACCAGACTGGGCAAATTAGTGAGAGCTCAGCAGCAAAGCCCTCACCCAGCACACAACACAGGGTTCAACCCAGTGGTGGGTGGGGAGGAGGGTTGCCCTCAGCTCTGAACCAAGGCTCTAGAGCTCAGAACTCTGAGCTCTCAAACTTCCTTTCTCTTCCTCACCCACACCCTCCTCCACCCATCTTGCCCTGCCTCGGGACACACTGCCACAAGAGTCAAGGCTTAGCATGCAGCCCCGTGTCAACATCAGGTGTCACATCCCTGGAACCACCCCAGCCATGTCAGCTAAACAGGACTCTAGGAGGCAGAAAAAGACTAGCAAGGCGCGTCCCAGACCTCAAGACCCAAATGCCCCAATTCTGAATAGAAAGTGGTGGCCTTCCACCAACAAGCCTTACATCCTATGGGGAAACTTCCACTCATCTGCCATCCAGTACATCAGTGAAAGGTCTGAGTTATGTGGAAGCCAGTCTGGGGTTCAAATCACGCCACCCCAGGCTCTGAATAACATCTGCAAAATCTTTCTTTAAAAAGATTCCTAAGTGACAGGATCAAGGTCACCTTCTCCCTTACGTTTCCACAGTAACTCCCCAGTCATAATCAACTAGGCACTGAAATGTGATGGCACATGACTGCACTTGAGTGCTGGTGTCCAATGAGGCCAGAGTGTCAAGTCCTCTGGAGACAGGATTACAAGTGCTCCAACCCACTCAGGTCCTGTGGGGAAGCAGTATGCACACTTAACCAATAATCCATCTCTCCTCCACAGGAACTTTCTGACAGTGACACTAGCCATGTGGTTCTCAGTGTGGTGCGAGGCCCTGTTCTTCTCAGGTGCCAGCAACCCCTTTCCTGCTGCTCCAAAAAGCTCTCCTCTCTCTGGATCAGCACGAGACAGCTAGTCTACTTTTCTGAGAAGACTCCTTCTGGCCTTTTCCCTTGGCCCTGGTGTTCCTGGTTATCCAGGCAGAGCCTATGTGCAGGCCCTTAGGTCTCTGCAGGGCATCTAAGGTGAGCAAGGAGTACTCAGGTACTCAGATCTCCTTCACCTTGTATACAAGGACTTATTTCCAGTGGTCAATGTCAAGTCCCCTGGGCAGAATGTCCTCTACTTCACCCTTCAAGTGGGGGTCCAGCAAGGTAGCTGAGCTAGAGCTCACTGAGTCAAGAGTCAGGGAGAGCTGCAGGGCCAAGGCCTCAGCCAGCCACAGGGCCATGCCACTTCCCCACTGCTCTGCTGCATGAAGTGCCTGTGAAGGAGATGTGTAGGTAGTACAGCCGGGGCAGCACCTGGCTTAAGGAAGCCTGTGCTGAGCTAGCCCCACAGGGTGCCATCTCAAAGCCTGCAGAAGCTTAACCAGATAGGCCAGGCTGCAAACTTTGGCTGGCAGGGCAGTGCTGGCCTTGCCTAGCTGCTCTACCACCCACGCCATCAAGTGGGAGGCCAAGACTCAGGGTTCTGGGAGCTCCTTGAAGGACTGCTGGCCACACTACTGCTAGGGCTGGCCCAAGAGCCTCCAGGTCAACACACAGCCATAGGGATGGCTGAAGATGGTTGTTCTTGGAATAATCTGGACACTATAGTGATTACACTTTGAAAGTCATTCACTAGAGTCAAGGCAGTGGATGAAACAAGGTTACTGTGTAACACTGAGTTTTTGCCATTTGCTCCAAGCCGGGACAGCCACGTAACACCAGGAAGCTAGCGTCCTGGGAGGAAGCCAGGACCCAGCCACAAGTTGATCTGCACCAGCTGCCTGTCCTCGCTGTTTTCTCCAAAGCAGGCCTTGGAGCAAAAACACAGCTTGCTTCCTCAGGCACCAAGGCCATGGACCTGTCCCCTGGGCACCAGCATCCACTGGTCAGCCATGGAGGTAGTACTTGCTCATCTAGTCTCATGGAACAGAGACCAGGCTCTTACAGAGAAGTTTGAGGAAGGAATAATAGCAAAGGTCCACTGAGCCATGAAGGAGGAGACAGAGTGCAAGGCAGGGCCACACAGCAGCTCTGTGATACTGTGTGCCCAAGACTGTGCATGCAGTTAGCCAGGGTTATATATGCCATCCTGGCTGCCTTTGATTGCTGTGGGGCAGCTAGGAAAGGGTGACGTCAGGAGAAAGCTGCTCAGGTCTACCCAGTACCAACTGTGTCAGGGTCTGCTGTCCCTTCAGGGGCAGGATATCTGGGCAACAACTGGATATTAGGCAACCCCCTGTAGCAGGGCCAGCACCCTAGTAGACAAAGCTTTCTGTTGTGCCTACTCTGTTCCTCTCACCCCCTCACCTGGGCTGCTCATGGCTGGCCTCCTTTCCCACTCCAGCCCATGCTTACAGACCAAGCCTAAGATATGGGACCACCAGAGATTTACATTGCCTGACATTAGTTTGACACAGAACACAGGACATGCAGCTGGTGTTAAGTCCATGGGGAAACAAAACAAAACAAAACAAAACCCTCTGATGTCTGGAATAGGCTTCAGAATTGTGAATCTAAGTTCCGAGTTTCTGCCTTCCCAGCTCTGATAAGATGTGTCAAGCTAGGGGCTCCTAAAGGTTTGGGCCCTGACTTCTTTCTCACACCAGGACACAAAAGCTTTTTCAAATACTTCTCAAGATGCCAGATGGGCTGTGGTAGTTTGAATGAAAATGGCTCCATAGGCTCATAGGGAGTAGCACTATGAGGAGGTGTGGCTTTGTTGGAGGATGTGTGTCACTGGGCGTGGGCTTCAAGGTTTGAGACACACAAGCCAGGCCCAATGTCACTCTCTCTTCTTGCTGCCTGCCAATCCAGATGTAGGAATCTCAGCTCCTTTTCCAGCACCATGTTTGCCTGCGTGGTGCCATGCTTCCTGCCAAGATGATAATGGATTAAACCTCTGAGCCAGCCCCAATTAAATGTTTTCCTTTGTAAGAGTTGCTGTGGTTATGGTGTCTCGTCACAGCAATAGTAACCCTAACTAAGACATGGACCATGAGGATGTCAGCCTGCCTTGTTTCTGTATCCTCCCTGGAATGATTCTCCTCTGACCGCTCAGGTCTGGTCACTTGGGTAAGCTGAAGGAGGCGCTGGACAGTTGGGTTAGAGGACGCCTGGCCAATGCGAGCATCAGAAGCTTGTCTTCTTTGTTGGCTTCTTCCCTCCTTCTCTCCATCCTCACACCTGCCTAGACACCTTCGCAGGCTGCACAGACACAAACTTACATCTGTGGGTTCTGGTGCTTCCTTTTGGCTTACTTTGCCTAGGTGGCCCAGCACATCACCTGGGAAGCAGTTGGGTGAAGACCATATCTTTCCAAAGATGTTTTTTTCTTTCCAATGTAAGCAGTTGGGTCAAGGGTACCTTCTCCTGCTTCTCCAGGAAAACTTGGTCCAGGGAAACTGAAGGCACCAAAGGGTGCTTCTTTGTAAGGACAAGTCTTTCTCATGCTTTTTTCCAGAGCCAGAGGTCCTGATTTTCTACCTGTGTCCACAAGGCCATCTTTATGCCCAGAAACTCAATTTAACCTCTCTTTGGCAGGTTCACCCAGCAGCCCAGCCAAGTCTAATGGGGATCTTGTTAGCTCTGCTGTTGAAATCAGGCCAGGATAAGCTAGGGTGGCATTAGATTCTTGGGTCAAGTCACAGAGGAGCTGGTGCTCATAGCAGGCTCCTGTCCCGCTGAGCTAGGACTGTCTTCTACACAGTGACTTCTTATTTTATTTCCCATTTCCAATATGCTTGGGAACTTGGGGGAACGAGAAGATGGGCCCAGGCAGCACAGCAATATGAAGAGAATGGCTCTCAGTCACCCTATGATACTCTGGGGTCTGCAAGGTCAGAAGCCAGTTGGGAAGAAGAGCCAAAGAGCATGAGGCAGAGAAACACACCAAGGACAGCAAGAAGCAGGCTCAGGACAGCATCTTTGCAAGGCCACAGTCTCCCTGTTAATTCCAGTCTTCCACCTGGGTCCCCTAGGCCCCTGCACACTGATCTGTGTTCATCATCTTTGCCAAAGCAACTGCTCATTGTCTTTTCTTTCAGTGTCTGAGGTCAGAGACACTCAATCTTTTCATTTTGTGGACAGAACAAGCAAAAGTCCTGTGGTCATTCACAATGCAAACTAGAGACAGAGGCATACTGAGGATATGAAGGACTCTGTCTCTGGCAGGGACAACCCTCAGGAGTGAGCAGTGTGTTTGGGGGCTGCAGAGCTTCAAATCTACAAATCTTCAAATCTAGGCTACACCTGGGCTGGCCCAGGACCAATGTGCATGTGGCTAACTATCTGTAAAATTAGCAGCTAGCCTGCAGAGTCCTAGGCTAGAGGCTTTACTCATTTCTCTGCGGTGTGAAAACTCACAGGCTAGGTATGCTCTCCAGCAGCTGGGCCCTAAGTGCCCTTTCTCATGTTCCTTTCTGTGGGCCATGTTCTAGGAGCTGCTTATTCCTTTACCTCCCAAGCCTCTGAACCCTACTCCTCTATGGCTCTGGCCAGGCCTGCAGTGACCGGTCACCTTGGCACCAACTGCAATACCTGCCAGGAATGCCTGCCTGCTTTCCCTCCTTGGAAAGCCCCTTGCCTTTGGTCACAGGCTACCACACTTTCTCATGTTTCCTCCCCATTTCTGACACCTCAGCCCCTTATCTGGTCTCCTCTCTCTCTAAGTGATATTCCTTAGGCTGCCTCCATGGGCCCTATTGCTGGACAATGGTCAGACTGCTCTGCTCATCACCCACCACCAGACCTAGGTTCACATCTCTTTCTTCAGGCCCTCTTTCTGCATCAACTCTCGTGGTACAGGGATACCTAGCCTCCCAGATGCTCACACCTAACGCCTGGTCCGCAACTCCATTCCTCCTCGATCACTTCCCTGGACATTAGGTCAAGACGTCAGGAGACACAGGATGAAAGAGCAGAAAAAGACAGACCATAGCCCAGTGAGCCAGGGTGTGTTTGCCTGGAAGAGAAAAGACTCAGAGGAAGACAATAGTCTATGAGAACCCAGAAGCCAGTGAGCTGCATCTTTTCAGAGCGTAAGATAAAAGGAAGAATACGTTTTGTCAAAAGCCTGCACACTGACACAGAGACAGAGGGAGTCAAACACTGCAGGTGACTAGAGATGGCTGTGCTGGGCAGTCTCTAAGAAGAGATAGATAAGCCAACTGAGATAGCTCTCAGAATCTTCCAGAAGGCTCAGATGATTAAGAGTCAATGGCTTTGACCTTGCTTCATAAAATTCAGCTAGCCACAATAAGATCAAATGAATGAAGGCCCGTGAGAGAGGATGCCTGCACGAGAACTGGGTAACACTGTGAGTGAGTGCAAAAGACCGCCCTGGCCCAGAACTACTCTGGGACGCCAGACCTGAGGAAATTCACTCGTAGTTTACAGCTAAAGAAACTGCATCCCAGACTGTTAGTCTGTCTCCAGAAGCTGCCAATGAAGACATAACACAAACATTAAAACCAGGCAACTGTACCAACAGTAGTCTAGAAAAGGGAAAAACTTGTCTGTTAGAGCTGCAGCCTGGGGTGTACCCCAAAACTTCCATCCATAAACCTATGAGCCCACTGGGATACAGATCCTGTTTTGCTTCCTGGTCTTATGCAGGTGCTCTTGGACCCATTCAGTTGTTTAACAAAAATTCACGAAATATTGTGACCCAGCTTGACCCTCAAGACATACATACAGGCACTGGGAATGGTAGAACACGCCTGTAACTGTAGCTGTTAAGGATCAAAGCTCCTAGTATAGTAACCCAAGGTTGGTAACTCTCTATAAGGCAGAACCCAAGCTGTTCCTGGGAGAGACTCCATCTTTAGTCTGGGCACCTCCTGGGAAGCCTGCTGCTTCAGAGGGTTTTGCTTCACTTTTCCATGCTTGACATCACAGTATGCCTGTAACTGTAGCACCTGGGAGGCCGAGGCCAAGGCAGAGGAGCTAAGTTAGAGGCTAGCCTGGACTAAGTATTAAAAAAAAAAAAAAAAACAGGGACAGGGGGAGTTGGGTGTGTAACTCAGTGTTAGAGTACTTGCCCGGTATATGCAACGCCCTGGGTTCAGTCTCCAGTACCAAAAGAATAAGTACAAGAGTAACTGTCTGACTGACAAGCTCAGCTCAAGAAAATTTAGAAATGATGAGCTGAAGATGTTAGCAGCAAACCTCTGACCTAGCATGTACAAGGCCCTGGCTTCAATACACATACACACACACACACACAGAGGGGGGAAAAAACAACTTAAGACTCATCACAACAGATCCAGGAAAGTGAAGAGTGGGGACCACCTGAAAAACCATTCAGGGTAGAATATCCTGAAAAGTCCAGCGCCCTAGTGGTAAAGGCACTAACCTCCATTTAATATAAGTACTCACAATCCCATAAACCTCTGTTTTCCCAGAACTTCTTGTTGCCAACAAGCCAATCCAGTGCCTGGGTTCTGACCAGTCAGAGATTCCCTGCTCCCTTTTAAAAAGTCTAGCTGGAAGATACTCAGGGTCATTCTCTTCTATTCTGACTTCCAGGGTACGTGAGACATGACCCCAATGCATTGGATAATAAAAGCCTCATGTTTTTTACATCAATCTGGAGACTTGGTTCCTTGAGGTCACCCCTCGCCCTGAGACCCCGGGAGGGCAGAAGCCCAGCCCATCCTTTCAATCCAGGGCTGGGGGCAGAGGGGGAGGAAGGGACAAAGAGATCTCCTGACAGTTCTCTCTACTCACAAATGTCTGTCTAGATCAACTGAGTCTGAAGTCCTTTTTGAACAACCTTCAGGTGTATTTTTACAGAAAATGAGAAGCTCCAGGAAGAGGGGGCTGCCTGGATAAGGCTGACAACACAGAGGGGACAGAGGATGAACATACCAATGATGACTGAAACAGAGGAAGAAGCACAGGAAACGTAAAAAAGCAACTCTGGGGAAACCAAGGGAAGCATTTCCAGAAAGACAGCCTCAGAAATGACAATGGGGTCTGGCACTGCAGTGACAAGTGTGGAGAGGCAGGCACAGCCACCTGACGGTTTTAGGTGACTTATTTCAGGATCTCAGACACCAAAGTCTGTATTAAAGGACCCAGTACAGAACCCACCCTCCTCAATACTTTAAATCATCTCTGCATCACCAACGAAGCTGAGAACATTGTACTGCTTCAGTATTCATAACAAGAAAAGTGCCTGTATGTGTTCAGTACACTTGTTTCTGGTTTGTTGTTTGTTTTTCTGAAAAATTCAATCCCAGTGTTATAGAACTTGTGAGTGCGAAACTTTGCCAGGTCCACTGGAACGCTGAGTACACTCGGAATGCTGGAGGGTCAGAAGAAGGGCAGAGGCCTGGCAGTGTTTCTCCAATGGAGAACAGGTGCCTACGAAAAGAGAAGTAAAATACAAGGGAAAGAGGTGAAATAAAAGGTGCGCACCTCCTACGGAAAGGTTTGGGGTGCATGGAAATAGCAAAGAATCTTCTTTCTCCTGACAGACAAGGAGGCAGAAAGGCTCTTCAGGCAGGCCAGTCCACGAAGGGGTGGCAAGTGCAGAAAGGGAAGTGTATGGCTCGAAGCCCATCAGTTCCCCAGGAGAAGCCACATAACTATAAAACTGGAAACCTGCAGCTGAGCAACCTCTGGCCTCTGCTTGCCAGGAGAAAGTGCCTCAGCACAAACCATGTGTTGTCTGACTGGATTAAGACTTTCTCTTTACTTCTTCTGCCAATCCCTTCTAGAAGCATGCCTATGGGGCTGTCCTAGAGCTGAGAGTGAGTCGAAGCTGGCCTGGAACCCCAGATTTTCTCATCCTGAGAGCAGTAGGAGTTTGGGGGCTCCTCACTTTTTAGCCCTAGCCAGAATCCAGATAAATATTAAATATTGCCTGCTACACTGAAGGTCATTAGCAAAGGAATGTGGCTTGGTTGGTGCTTATCTGTCCTGTAGCTGGAAGCACAGGGATGAGTCCATTTACTGATAAGGTGCCTTCCTCTTTTTCCCTGTGGGACCACACCTTATGCAGAAGGTGCCCTTGTAAGACCCTGATGCTTAGACTTGAGCTCCACATGCAAAGGAGGCTACTCCAGTATCCTTGTCCTAACCAATGGATCCCAACCCTGGGTACCAAGGACCCTCCCCTGCCTGTACCCTAAATGTAACCACCCTCACTTTAATAAATGAGAGATACGCTCCTCTGACAGCCTCTCCCGAGAGTCTGATTCACTGTTGTTGACTCTTAGTCCTCCGATCAGGGACCTGCCAGGATGCATTGACCCACGCCCTGAGCGTTCCTTCCTGGGGGCTGAGCTGGGGCCCGATAGCTTAGCCATGCTCCGAGGAGAGAAGCCAGAGAAAGAGAAAAACAACACATGCCCAGAAGGGGCCCTGCCTTCTAATTCTACCCAAGTGCACCCCACAAGCTGAGTTCAGCTCACCCACCCTGGGCATTCTACAGTTCCACTATACACAAGCTTGCCTGCCTCTGCTCCTCTCACCTTCCTGCGCTGCAGGAAGAAGGGGGTGCTGCAGTCTCCCACCTGAGGATTTAAGCCACTTTCTGAGAGATGTTTTAAACAATAGTTGAGCATCTTCAGAGCTCACACTAGGCAAAGTGACAAGAACACTACAAGGTCCTGCTGGGAGACTACCTTTCCAACTTCCCTTTCAGATGGAGGAAGTAATTTCTGCCCCTATGAGGGGTCGCACCCCATCTTCCTCTGTCAGCATTTTGGCCATCCACACATATGGTTGACACAGTGAATAATAAACGTGGTCCCGTCAAAGGTCAGAACAAGTCTTTCTTTCCACCACCACCCCCAGCTGCTTTTAAAAAATAGCATATGGTGCCAATACCCTGGAGCAGAAATCTGAGCCCACTAGTGGCTCAAGCCCACCAGTGGATCAACCTCCCTGGTTCTCTTTCGCCCCAGCTGGGCCATCCACTTCTCTCAGACTTTTTCTTTTCACTGACTGCCCCCACTCTTTCTCTCTTATCTTACTGCCCTGACACAGTCTGACATAGGTGGGAAGGCATACTGCATTCAACTAGAACACACATGCAACATAGCAAAACCCAGGGACAAGGTAATACTGGACTAACACAAAGGCCATAGTTAGGTTTTGGGACTCACTGGAGCTTTCTTAAGGCCTACTTTCTACTTAGAGCCCACTCAGTCAGTCAAAAGCTCTGGCAACCTTCCACTGGCCCTGCAGCTCCTTGACCCTGGAACTGTATAGGTTGGGGATGCCTTTTTACGTTCTGGGCATCAGTCAGTGCAAATGGACATTGACCCCTGTATGTATCTTCGTCCGAGGCCCAGCCATGATTTCTAAATTTTCTGTACCATAAGACATCCTTTTGGCCTGTTTGAGGTCTAACTTAAAAGAGCTCAAATTAGGAGAATTGAAACCAGTGACTCTCCTTCACCTCTCCATGCAAATCTGGCTTCAATGTACATTGAACAGATGGCCCTGGCTTACAACCATGCCCAGAGTCAGAATGCCCACCATTTCTGCTGGACCTCCAAACTTGTATCTATTCCTAACTGAGATAACATAGAACTGTTTTGCCTTATGTTTTTGGCCTACTTGTGTTTCTGCCTCTCCAAACCTGGAAAATCCTGCTTGTATTTCTAACAGCTAAGACGTAAAAGCTTCTCAGGTTGCCTGCTCCCATCTGCAGACTAACACACACTTAAAGCCTACAAGGAGTATTCAGGATTTAACAGTGACGCTTGTGAAAATTAAAAAAAAAAAAAAACTCCAAAACCCCATATAATTTTGGTTATCTTGCTTTACAAATTATGCCTCTAAACAATAACTCTATTTTAAAATAGAATGATGCTAAGAAATGCGCTTACAGCTGCATGTGGTGACCTAGAGATCTGTTGGCTTTAGCTGTCTTTATTAATTCAGTCTATGATGTAAGTTATTTGTTACAGAGCTGACATGACTGACTGCTTTCATCTTTCACCTGCTGGTTAAGCGTATAGAATGAAAATGTAGAGACTTGTAAAACTGTTAATAGGATTAATTTTAGAAAAAGAGTATAAAATGGATCATTTACTCTTGACATGGCAGTCACTAACTTGAGTAGTAATTTAGAATGTTCTAGAGAAGTGGCTGTTGAGGAGAATGCAAGACAGTCACTGTCTCTGGAAGTAATTTTAAAATGAAAAATAACAATTGACAATCACTTCTTTGTGGGGAATACAACTTAGAATTAAACTGTCTCTTTTTGGAATATAACAATTTGATGTTAAAAAATGTATGTATTGTGTTTTCAAATACAAGATATGGGCATTTAAAATAAGTCTCAATTTAAAAAAAAAATTTACCTTATCTTGAAAACCTGCTTTTGTTCATTAAATAATAGTAGTACTGCTGATATTCAAAACAAGTTTACAGTTCCTATGTCGAAGTAAGGGATAACTCAGAGACACTTTCTGTTCCAATTCATTCCTCAGATGCTGTCTTTAACTGACTTCTTTTACAAAGCTCCTGAGGGTGGGATTTGTGTTCTTCCCTAAAAATACTGTTTCCATGCCAACAAATCCTAACTGGTTTGAGATGGAGCTAGAAACAGGGAGAAGGAAAAAGTTCAAGCTGTGTATGGGCTTCTGGCCCCTCCCACTCTGGCCCCTCCCACTCTGGCTCCTCCCCTTTGTCACTCTTTCCTCTGGATTATCCTCATACTTATGTTTTTACCCTGTCTTTTAAGTTTTACTTACTGAGCTTCACCCTACACCCAAACAAAATGTTCCACGTAAGGTCTCCCAATACCTCTCACCCTACAACAGCTCCATTTGTTTCCTGATACATCTGCAAAAAGAACTTTTAGATGCAGTGGAGAAATTCTAGCTAGAAGAGCTTTAATCCCTTTCACCCCGGGCCAAATACAATTCTTTGCGTTAGTCCTCTATTTTCTCCCGTTCCCTTCCTTTGATGCTCGGTAGCCCCCTGCTACTAGTGTTAGCTCATTCTGGTGCAACAGTCCCGACAAAGGGAACAGTTACTGTCACCCTGAACAACTCAGAGCCCACTTTCTCTCCTCCGCCTCTGCTCCTCCCCCTACCCCAACCTTCCCCCCAAAATGTTTCAGTTCTACTCTGTAGCAAAATCATCTGCTTACAGCCTTTTAATAGCTATTTTTCCAGTTTCACCAGGAATACAGGATGGCAATCACCTGATTCATCACAGCCAATCAAGTTAAGACCCCCCCCCCCAACACACACACAAGACCAGAGGACCCAGAACTACCCCGTCCAACAAAGGCCCTCTTTAGGGGGAAAAATGCTATAATACCACTGCTTGATTTTTTATACCCTACCAGACTTAGGAAAGACAGTTTTCTGCTGAAAGACTAACTACATTTCCCAGCGTCCCTTGTGGGCGACGGGAGTTATTGCCACCCCTGTGAAGGGCCGCGTCCCATCCTCCTTCGTAGGCATTTTGGCCAAGAACACACGTGAGTGACATAATGCTCCCTCGCTATGGATAAACACTGTCCTAAGGTCGGGCCAAGCCTTTCTTTCCGCCTTTCTCTCTCTCTCTACAGCCGCTCTTTTTAAATAACCTTACACACCAGCAGAACCCCTGTTGCTGTGATCGTGGGCTAGAGGGCCTCCCTCCTCGTCCGTGCCGGGGCGGCCATGGCGGCACCCACATCACGGGACTGTTACCGGTTAGAGCGACTCTGTCTGTAACTGTACTCAGTAGTTCCTGGCGCTGAGGGAGTGGCCGCTAAAAGCCGGCGGTTCCGGAAGAATTCAGCCTCCTAGGTAGGCGGAGTGCGCAACTGCGTTTCCGGCGCAGGCCCCGCCCATTTCGGAACCTGCGGACCGGAAGGGGCTGGGAACCGTGGTTCCCTGGCCCGGCTGTTCCCGAGGATACGGGTTCCTAGTAACGCCGCGGGCAGTGGTGCTGGCGGAGATGTTGTTCATGCTGGTTCGGTCATTTGTACATTTAGCGCTCCGGCGTTGGAGAATGCGCTTACAGGTTCTTAACTGTCACCGTGCCGGGCTGCAAGCCGGTGGTGACCCAGATTTTCTGATCCGTTAAATGGTGCCCGGCGTGTGCTCCCCGACCCCTGCCGGTGCCCTGCGCCGCGGTTCGGTCGTGCTGACCGCTTGAAACTTCGGACAAAAGGCGCCACAATGACGATGAGAAGGATCCCCGCGTGGAAGCCTTACCCATATTTTCAGAAACCTGCCTCAGAGTGTCTCCTGAGAGATGTGCACTGCCTGGTGATGCTGCCAACGGATGTCACCAACGCAAACTGTCATTGCAAACGACATTGTCTAAGAGAAAGAAGTCGCGTTAACTTGACGCATGAGAGGCCTTTCTCTCATTTTGGATTCCCAGACCACTTGGATATTTCTACATTGATAGGCAAACACATTCGGGAACTAGGGTTTTCCATCTCCTTATATCCACTTCCCCCATTCCCCCTCAGACAAAACAGTTCCAGGTCGGTCCACACCTCCAGCCTGGGGGCAATTAAAATCTAGGTGCATCTTTGTTCACATCTTTGCACTTTATCGCAGTGATTTTGATCTCATTTGAGCCTCTCCGTGCTTCAGAAATGGGGGTGTTTGCTCTCCATTACACAGGGAAGGCATAGAACATGTTGCAGTAAGAAATGTTCAAAGTGCGGGAAGGAAAAAAAGCAAAAGTATTCAAGGGGGAATTACCAGCTGGGAATAGATAAAGATTTCGATGGTAGATCCATCACTGACTATATGTGAGGCCCTAGCTTCCATCCTTGGGCCACCATGACAGTGAGTGTTACAGTAAGGAGGAGAGGGCACACTCAACTCCTAGCATAGCTAGGACAGTGGGAGATTTATAACCCAGAAGCAGGGATGGAGTCCATGCATAGAAAATGACCAAGTGATTTGGACTGCAAAAATACTCTCTCAAACATATTTAGACTTTTTTTTTTTTTTTTTTTTTTTGGTTGGTTGTTTTTCTGGTATCATCAGCCCATTCGCCCATGCTTTACTTTAAACATTTTGACATTTTGCTTTTGGGAGTTAAGTCTGGCCCTGCCTCCCTACATGAACTTTATTTTTGTGCATGGTCTGAGGTAGATAATTTGTCTTTTGTCCATTTAGAAGCCTAATTCTCCCACAGTCTGCTGCTTCCCTGTTGGTTTGTTCTGGCCCCTCGTGTGCACTGCACCTGATCCATTTCTAGTCCCCATGATCTGTTCTTACAGCTTTCTGTTCTGTCCTAGTTGTCTGTTCCTACAAAAAGATCTGTCTGTAGCTGGTAATCTTGTTATTAAAGATTCAACTTTTCTGGCCTCTTATGTAGCTGGAGCTATATGGTATTGCTATGGTATATGGTTGTGCCTGCCCTCTCCCCCAGTCTTATTTTGAAATTGTTACCATTAGGTGATGAGGCCTTTGGGAGGTGGTTGTCTTGAAAGTAGAGTCTTTGAATGGGCTTAATGCCCTAATTAAAGAGGCCTGGAGAGCTAGCTTGTTCTTCACCATGTGAAGACATGTTAGAAGTCACTGTTTATGAAGGAGAAAATGGGGCCTCACTGGACATCAAATCTGCTAGCACTTTGATCTTGAACTTTCTAGACCTCAAAACTATGAAAAAAATAAATGTCTTGTTTACAAGCCACCACCAGTGCATAGTATTTTAGTAAAGCAGTTGTGCTGGGTAGTTTTATGACAGTTTGGCACAGGCTAAAGTCATCTGAGAGGGAACCTCAAGAAAATACCTCCATAATATCCAGCTGTAAGGCATTTTCTTAAGCGGTTATTGATGTGGGAGGGCCCAGCCCATTGTGGGTGGTGCTATTTCTAGGCTGCTGGGCCTGGGTTCTATAAAAAAGCAGGCTGAGAAAGCCATGAGGAACAAGGCAGTAAGCAACATTCCTCTATGGCCTCTGCATCAGTTCCTGCCTCCAGGTTCCTGCTCTACTTGAGTTCCTGTCCTGGCTTCCTTCAGTGATGGACTGTGCATGTGGAAGGGACCCTTTCCCCCCACAACTTGCTTCTGGTCATTGTTTCATTATAGCAATAGTAACCCAAACTAAGACAGCAGCCAACTGGACTAAAAGAAGTATGTGCTTGAAAGTGAATCTCATTTATTTTGTTCCGCCCAGTATTTTTTTAGACTTATTTATGTGAATGGGTGTTTCACCTATATGTATGTATTTGTACTACAGTCCTGTGTGATGTCCATGGAGCTCAAAGTAGGACACTAAATCCCCTAGATTATCTCCCTGTCTTCAAAGGGTCACATCTTCTGAGACTGTAGTCTTTTCTAAGGTAGTTTGCGTTTCATTTGACTTTATTTTTAGCACACACGAGAATCATTGTGAATCATTTGAACAGTATTTTGAAGTACTTTCAAGTATGGTCATCTTTGAGCACCACTGCCTTGACATGAATGCCCCATGCTTCAGGAAGTGAAACTGTCCCAGGGCATTAAATTTCCACAGTGAGTTAGAGCTCATGTTAGTGACGCTATACTCTAACTGCTGCCCCATTCTGCTCTGTGTAATCAGCTTTGAATTCTGTGCAAGCCAGGTACAAAAACCCCATAGCTGCTTCTTATCAACCTGCTTAGCGGCTCTGTATGGAACTATGCTAGATGTTGAGAGGACCCCTAAATCAAGGGGACACAATATGAAAGGCTTTCAGGAGATAAGTGGCTTCAAGGCTGTTTCCAATGTTAATATTTTATTTGTTTATTTATATTTATTTTGAGACAAGGTCTTACTGTTTTGCTGGCTATAGCCTGGAACTCTCTAAATAGACCAGTCTTGCCTGGAACTTACAGCCCAAAAATGTACAGAACAATTATTATAAACATAACTAGAAAAAAAATTCTCTAACATAAAATTATCAGTGAATTATAACACCGCCTCCTCTTCCAATTGCTGGGCTCTTAAGTCATTAGCTAAATCCTTACAAAAACCCTGGGGAGATTTTTTTAAGCCCTGAGTCAACACAGCCAAGCAGTACTGGAAGGTGAGTTTTGGTACTAAATCTCTGTCAGGTCCCAAAGAAACTCAGGACAAATGGCAACTGTGGTGCCCATTAACACACCCAAGTCCACACTGACCTCTAGCCTCACTCAGTACCTGTAGCTCCTCAGCACTTCACACCCCGCCCCAGCTTCTGGTTCCCATAAAAACCTGTCCTATCAGCCATTCCCTCTTTTGCTCTCTTGGTTCTTTTCCCGTCTTGAATCTCCCTTGGCTCCCTCTCTCTTCTCTTCCTCGGTCACTCACTGCCTCCATCTCTTCTCTCGTGGCCTGGTTCAGCCTGCTGGCCATGACCAGTCTACCGCTTCTCTCCCTGTTCTGGACTCTTCCAGATGCCTCTGACTGTGCTCTCCCTCATAGCTACGGTAAAAACTCTCTCCTCAGCTGTACCCAGGAGCAGCGGCGTCCTCATTCATTCAGTCTTATCATTCAAAAGCAAATAAATAACTGAGCCTTGTTTTCAAGGTGGGTACAAAAAGAAAGCACCTTTGAGGACTGATGCTGACCGCCATAGCCTTGGGTGGTAATACTAGCAAAGTGTAAGAGTTTAGCACAGAAGACAAAGCATTCCAGAATAAAGCCGTGCTCCCTTGTATGAGTTTCTTCATGGGCAGAATTGGAGTACTATAGGGCAAGCAGTTTAACACTGGATGAATTCTTTCTAAAGCCTTTTTCCTGCGGGGCGGCTATTTCTCCTGAGATACGATATTAGTCCCACTTTAAAAGAGATTTTTAAATTTCATTTTATGTGTATGAGCATTTTGCCCGCATGTATGTGTACAATGTGTGTGCCTGGCACCCTCAGAAGTCACAAGAGGTTGTCTGTTGTCCTGGAACTGGAGTTACAGGTGGTAGTGAGCTACCATCTGGGTCCTGAAAAAAACAAACTCGTTCCTCTGCAAGAGCAGCCTTTGCTCTTCACTGCTGAACCATCCTTCCAGCCCCGTGGTCCTCGCTTGCTTTTCTACAGCTGTGACAAACGCTGCAACCAAAAGCAGTCTGGGGGGGAAAAGGTTTGCTTTATCTTACAGCTCACAGTTCATCGTGAAGGGAGGGCAGGAGGCTGCAGGCGTGAGCTGGCGCAGCGGCCACGGAGGAACGCTACTTACTCACTGGCTTGCTCCTCATAGTTTGCTCAGCTTGCTGTTTTATACAACCCAGGACCACATGCCCATTGATGGTCCTTTTCCCAATAGACTGGGCCCTCCCACATCAATTATTAACTAAGGAAATGCTCCCTCCCATAGATTTGCTTACACACCGGTCTGATGGAGGCGTGTTCCCAGTTGAGGTTCCTCTTTTCCAGATAACTCTAGTTTGCATCACGTTGACAAAAAGACCTAATCAGGACATATCCCATAATATTCTCTCTTAATTTAACCTTCACAGGTTGAACATTCAGTGCTTTATCCAGGGTCCCTCCCAGTCAAATGCTCTGATTTTCTTATACATCTTGGGCGGGGCTTGGGGTGGGATTCCTGGGCTATGTCCTCTGGGTGAGGAGACATCCTTTGAACCTCAAGACTTGCTCTTGTGGATTTGTTAAGTAAAGCTGTTATTCTTTTGGAGATTATGTTATTTGAGCAATCAGTTTTCATAACAAATCTTGTTCTGATAATAGAATTCACTATGTTGGCGAAGAGACTGTTTTATTTGATCAGTTTTTAAAAAGTGTTAATTACATGTATGTGGGTGGGTCTGGCCATGTGAGTGCTGGTGCCTGCAGAGCAGAAGTGTCAGATCCCCTGGACCTAGAGTCACGGGTGGCTGTAAGCCACCTGACATAGGTGTTGGGGTTGAAAACTTGTGTCTTCTTGCGTATGCAAGAGCCGTTTGCACCCTGAAGCACTGAGCCATCGCTCCAATCTCAGGAGACTGTTTTATTTATTTTTTAATATCTTATTAAGTCTTTGAGAATTTTCATATAATGTCTTTTGATTGCATCCACCCCTTTCCCCCCAACTCCTTCCCAGATCCATCCTCACCTCCAAGGAGACCTTCCCCTAGATGGGACTCCACAGACTGGAAGAAAAGATTTTTACACATATTTTTAGATTTCTTTGCTTTCTGTGTGCGACAGCTTTGCCTGCACATATGTCTGTATACAACGTGTGTGCTCAGTGCCTGCAAAGGTCAAAAGAGAGTGTCAGACCTCCTGGTGCTAGAGTTACAGTTGTGAGCCATCATGTGGGTGCTGGGAATTGAACCTTGGTCCTCTGCAAGAGCAACAAGTGCTCTTAACCACTGATCTACCTCTCCTGCCCTAAGGAAAAAGGTTTGTTGTTGTTTGGCTTTGCTGATATGAGCATTGTGAACAGAACAGAATAACTAGTACTGTGTCTCAGAGGAACAGCAAGATATGATTCTGTCAATTTCCCAGGGCTTCCATCAGAAAACTGCAATTGGCCTTACAAGGTCTCTTGGGTCTCTTCATTCACCACCTGGACTGGCACAGCTCCACCCTCTGCCTGTGTGCTTTTCCTTCCCTGCCCTCCTAGCCCCTTTCCTTGGTTTAGGGCAGTGGCATCCATCATTCTTGCAGCGGGCATGGGTCTTCCCATGTTGTGAGATCTGTTTGGTCCTCCTCTCTTCATGTTGTAGCCACAGGAACTGAGTGCCTGTCCCATCTCTTTCTGCTTCCCTTGCATTCATTCCTGTAGAATCTTGGAGTTGTTCCCTGCTCCAAATATCAGGAGAATTTTCCCCTACAGGAGTCATGTTTAACTATTCTCATATTCTCTGGGATTTCTGTATCAACATTCATGGACTTCTGGTACACGGGGCAAATAACTTCTAAAAGTTCTGGGGCTTTTCATTTGCAGAGTGCTGGATGTCTTGAATTTCCTTCCAGGATGCATGTCTTGGATAGTTACTCGTCATTGTTTGGATCCCAGTTAGCTTCTAGTGGGGGAGCAGCCTCTACAGGATCAAGGGTCTCTGCGGGTTTTCTCGTTCAATGTGTTATTTTACTGACAACTGCAAACGTGTAATATATAATAGATGTCGGTTCTTTTTACCTCCCACTCTTTCTCACCCCCTTCCACTCAACAAGTCCCCCTCCTACTTCCATGTCTTTTTATGACCACCTAAGTTGAATTAAAGTTGTTCGCATGATCGTGGGAGAAAGGCCATAGAGTACGGGCAGTGAATCTCTGGCTCTATCACTGAAGAAAAGCGACTTCTCTCCCAGAAACCATTACCAGCCAGTAGCTCCTCAGGGAGGGGTGGACCTTCATGAGCTCTCCCCGACATGTGACTTAATGTTGGTGGGTACTGGGCTTGTACAGCTCTTCTGCAGGCAACCATGGGTGCTTTGTTTTCACGGACATAACAGCCGTGTCCTGTCTAGAAGTCTGTCAGTGTTTCACGTTGTTCTTCCCCATCCTTCGACTCCCCCATGCCTTCTGTCCCCTCTTCCATCTGTTCCCTGAGCCTCAAAGGGATAACATGGATGTCCCAGTGAGGGCTGAGCATTCAACAGTCCCTGATTCTCAGCCCTTTGACTAGTTACGAGCCTCTGTATAACCATCACTGCAAACAAAAGCTTCTCCAACCAAGACTGAGAAATGCATTAATTTATGGGTGTAAGCATCCGTTATTTAGAAGGCAGTTTGACAACATGTCTGTGGTGGTTTGCTTAAGAATGTCCTCATAGGCGCGTATATTTGAATGCTTAGTCATCAGGGAGTGGCACCACTTAAAAGGATTAGGAGGCGTGGCCTTGTTGGAAGAAGCGTGTCACTGGGTGTGGACTTTGAGGTTTCAAAAACCCATACCAGGCCCAGTGTCTCTCTCTCTCTCTCTCTCTCTCTCTGGCTATAGCCCTTAGCTACTTCTTCAGCACCATGCCTGCCTCCTGCCATGTTCTCTGCCTGACGAGAACAGACTAAGCTCCTGAAACTGTAAACAAGCCCTCAATCAAATGCTTCCTGTTATAAGAGCTGCCTTGGTCGTGGTGTCTCTACACAGCAACAGAACAGTGACTACAACACTGTCCGTTTAGCAAAACAGCAGGAGCGGGTTCCCCCTCGGGCCCATGACCTACCCAGCATGGGCTTTAAGCCAGGTTTACAGTACTAGGTATGAATTCCCTCCTAAGAATCAGGCCTCATATCCAATCAGAAAGTAGGTCTGGTTACCTCCAAAACTTTCATACCACTGTTTAACCAGTTGTCACCTTCTTCAGTATTTTATTTTTTTAATTTTTTTTTTCCTTTTTGAACTACGTTTGTTTATTTGCAAAGGGGGCATATGTGTTTATGTGAGCCCAGGTTCAAACTCAAGTCTTCAGCTTGGTAGCGAACACCTTTACCCACTGAGCCATCTCGCCAGCCCCTGCAGGATTCTCTGAGTGGAGGTACTGTACCTGCCTAGTGGTCTCGCCTGTCACTAGCCTCTTAGCTCTCTGCCTTTGGTCTCCCAGGCAGTATTTGAATCACAGTGACTGCTCAATCATCAGCAGCCATTGTTGTTATTAAGCATCCTTGAAGGATGTTTCATGCAGGTGTGGTAGGGGCTGGAGAGCCATCGCCGCTCCTGCTCAGAGCTGTTGCTAAGGCCGTGATCTTGACTATAAGCAGTCCCACCAAGTATTGCATTAAATTGGGCTTTCTGGAGATTTGTGCTCCCCAACACACTGCCCTCTGCTGGCCACATGCGGCTTAAATTTGCCGTGCTGTCTCTACTTTTTCTCCGTGGCCTTGTCTGCTGGGTGGGATGGTCTCCACTTCAGCTTCCCATTTAGGCTCTTCCTGTGGCTCAGGAGTACCGTGTTCTACATCACTGCCTCTTCGCAGATAGCTCTGCTCCAGGGACATTCCGAGAGCCTCTGTGCTGACTTTCCTGATTTGTCTCTCATAGGGAAAGGTCTTGTTTGAAACAGAACTATAAAAGACGCAGAATGACCAACCTTCACCTAGAAACAGGAGCAACTCTAGCAAACTCCCCACCCCCACTCCTTTGAAACATCCTGTCCTTGGGTCTGGGAGGACCTGGTTGGTTCCCTCTGTCCTCCTCCTCGGAGCTGGATAGGCAGATCTCAGCCTCAGACCTTCAGCTTTGAGGAAGGCTGTAAAGGAATTACTATGTCCGGCAATGTGTTAGCAAAGACACATGAGACGTGGTTAATAGTACAAGGCAGATAGACTTGAGGAAAGCACATCGTCTTCTAGCTCCAGCTCCTCTGCGTCCTGGCAGTTTATTATCTTAAAAGCCTCTCCTAGCTCTTTCTTAGCAGGCTATTTGCTTGATCAAAGAGATACAATGGTTTACTCCACCCAAACCTTTGGCCACTTGCCGTGTCCACATCTATAGTGGGGTGCCACCAGCACAAAAGAGGCTAGGCCCCACCCAGCTGAGTTATGTCCACTTTTTATAGTGGGGGGAACTGCAGATCAATAGAGGAGACCTAATGTCGCCTGTCGCCTGGGAGAGCATCCAAATGATCTCTCTCAGCGATTCTATTTACATTAATCTAAGAGGGAGTAATTTATTTACATGATAACACAGGCTGGTTTGGCCATAGAAGTCACAGCCTGTTAGGCTTTCAGGCCTTCAGTGCAATGATGTTTTTAGTAAATATCATATCTGGAGTTAAGGTCAAATATATGGTGACAGAAGGCCACGTTCAAGGACATGGAGCCTGCTTTTTTGGACAAACCAGGAGACACGCACTTGTCTTTTAGGACAGAAGCAAGGCGGTCAAAGTCCATGTGAACAAGCTCTAATCCTTACACTCCGCTGGGCTCAGTTCTGTGTCAGTGTCTCCGACACGCCCAGCCTCCCTAGCACTTACTAAAAACAGCTCTCCGCAGCAAATCCCTCCCCTGCTCCCAAGATGTCCACATGTGCATCTCCAGCAACCCAGGAGTGTCACTTCCGGGGACCCGGATACCACCGTCCGAAATGTCCTCATGAGGAAGACACGATCTCTCCCAGCCTCTGGGAGAGCAAAGACTAACTCCCATCATGACCCACACAGTCAGCCTCCTTTCATCCTTACTGAACATTTGTGTGTGCGGCGCTGGGCATGAACCCAGTCTTGTGCACACTTGCCCTGAGGGGCACCCCAGACCTTGTTTTGTGAGACAGGGACTTGGTATGTAATCCAGGCTGGCCATGCAGTCACTTGACTCTGTCTCTGTCTTCTGTCTGCTGGGATTACAGGTGTGCACTACCACACCTGGCTCAGCCAACCCTTTATATCCCTGAACTTCCCTTTTCCTAATTTGATTTGAGCCCCTGATCACACCCCTCCTGACTCCCAAATCTCCCCCTTCCCCTCCCACACACAATGTTCTGTCCCCACTGTAAAGATCTGATTGGAGTTCAGAGTCTTCTCTACAGAAGTAGTTATGTCCAGGTTTGTTTTTAAATGTGTGTGTGTGTGTGTGTCTGTGTGTGTGAGAGAGAGAGAGAATGTGTGTGGGAGCACGCACGTGCCTGGGTGTGTGTGCCATAGCGAGCGTGAAAAGATCAGAGAGCAATAGCAGGAGTTGGCTCTCCTTCCGTTGTGCAGGCTCTGGGGCTCACACTCAGTCTTCAGACTTGACAGCAAGCACCTTGACTCACTGAGCCATTTCACTGGCCAGCTTTTGTGTAGTTTCGATGAAGCCTGGGCTGGCCCTGCACTTTCCCACCTTGACCGTGGAGGGGAAGCCCCTGATAGAACATAATTCTTGGCAAGGGTGGGAGACCTAATCTTCCCAGGGGGTCATAGACATGCACTCTCAGCCCTCTCCTCTCCTTGCCCTGCTCTTAGAGTTAATGGCTAATATGGGGCCTGAATTCCCTTTAGTGTGCAGCCATCTGGCTGAGATAAATTCTCTGCTTGAGGCCTCACGGCTCTTTCCAAGCTCACACATAGCTAGAGGCCAGAGGGATTCCGTGATAACCTGTCCTCTAGGTAAAGGGTTTTGTGAGTGTCTTTCCGTAACTACTTGCTTTAAACAGGTTGTCCTGTGCCTGACACTTATGTCCCCCATCCTGGACCCCAGCAAAAGCCAATGCCTGGGTCCAGATCTTCATGCTTGCTGACCAGTGTGCATGG
Organism: Cricetomys ansorgei; assembly: GCA_026225945.1. Taxonomy (NCBI): domain Eukaryota; kingdom Metazoa; phylum Chordata; class Mammalia; order Rodentia; family Nesomyidae; genus Cricetomys; species Cricetomys ansorgei. The sequence goes on along the minus strand of JAMJFZ010003224.1, from coordinate 746,117 downwards.
CCTTGGTGTGCAGTACACTGTGGGAACCCACAGTAGCGACATCTTTGTTTCTATGGCTGTCTCCTAACAATGGCAGGGCATTCTCTGTCTCCATGGTTCTAAATGAACCCAACTGCTGTACAGGAGAAAGGAGAGTAGACAGGAGAAAGCTGCAGGCTTCAGGCTGCCTGGGGAGGTCTCTTCAGGAACAGAGGCTGCTGCCAAGGAACGCAGTGACTTTCAGTCACAGACACACACACATCTGGCAGCATCCAAAGGAGTGCCATCAAACCAGCACCGAGAAGCTCAGAGTCCAGAAAACAGCTGGGAGGAGGAAGTGGCTATTGGAGAGAAGCCCCTTCTTGCCCCGACCCCGGGCCAAAGAGGATCTCAGGCACCCCAGACCTGGAACCCTGACAGCAGGCTGGGCCTGGCTGGGTTGCAGTAGGAATAGTCCCCTATACCCAGGGCTGACACCCTGGGGCCTGGCAGGTTGACCTAGAGGTCTCCTTTCTGTAGCTCCCTTTTTCTGTTCTACACCCAGCTCCAGAAGGCCCGCAGGCCCTTCCCTACCAGCTATCTTTGGGTTTCCCATCTCATTCACCCACCTACTCTTGGTCCCCAGCCTGATGTTACCTGCCAGCAAAGCTCCCAGCTGGCTTTGAGTTCTTGGAGTAGAGGGCAATGGAGTCATGGGATACCCTGGACCACTCTCTCCCCTTCAGCCCTCTTTCTCTGGATTACTCGGCACCCCATTCAGTTGGTTCCCCTCTGACCCCTGGACCCTCAAGCACCCACCATTACAGACCCACACCCTAAGCTCTTGGAGTTCTATTTCTTGCTCTGACTACGCCCCACCCCCGGCCCTGGCCACTCTGGGTATACCTCTCTCTTGACCTTCCAGCCTGAATACTTACTGGTTCTCCAAACTCAACAGGAAACAAAAGAAAAGCTCAGCACATGTCCCTCCCACTGCTGATCCTGCCCTGTGATAGCACTGCCCCAGGGACTCCCACCGTCCCTCACCTCTGTCCTGTCCAGAGCAGTCTGGTCACTGGCAGGCTGATGGCCAGTGCTGATGCCTTTGCATGAGGCTCTGATCTGTCCTCAACCCCACTCTCCCACTGGATCATTGTCTTGTCCACTGTGATCCTGCACAGAAGAATCTAGAAATCAAGCTGGGGTCACATGCCTGCTTTAAATCCTTTCTATGGTACCTCCTGATGGTTGGTTAATTGTCAATTTGACAAGATTTAGAATCAGCCTAGGAGATGGGTCCCTGGGTCTGTCTGTGAGGGTATCTATCATTAAGAAGAATTAACTGAAGGGGAAAGACTCTCTTCAAACTCCCTTCCAACGGGCCATCGAAGGTCAGCAGCACCTCCTGGCTGCCTACCCTTCTTCCTGAATGTCTGCCTACAGCTGCCATGGCCATCTGAGCTCAGTTTCTTTGGCCTGCACACCAGTGGCTTTCCAGGCCTCCAGCACCAGGTTGGGACTGCTGAAGCGTCCAGCTTTGTGGACTGGCTGTCCAGCTACTGGAGTGTTTCTCCAACATGGAGACAGCCATTGTGACTACCCAGTCCACTCTGTAAGGCAGTCTAGTAAACACCCCCCCCACACACACACACACTCACACACGTTCTGTTGTGAACCTTGCCAAGTTCACTCCTCATTGCCCTTAGGATCAAGCCAAGCCTCTCCACTAACTCCAAGATCCCAAAGGTGAGTCCACCTTAGGATTCCCCAGTTCTTATCCTTACCCTGACCTCTACAGAACAGATGTTCACCTAAGCTCCAGGTCCTGGCCTTGGAGTACCTGATGCCCTCTGATGCCCTCCTCATCTCAGGCCAGTAGCCCAACAGATCCCAAGCTCAGATATCAGGAACGGGAAGGTCATGCTTGGAGAAATGGAGCCTGCCTTATGCACAGCCCAGGCACTGTGCCCTCTGTCCTGAGGGGGCAGAAGTCAGCGGCTGAAGTGCCACGTGAAGAAACCTTGCCCTTCCTTCGACGGGGCTAGATCTGGGCCAAGTGCAGGACAGTCATTGGAGCCAGGCTCTCCTCTAGACCTCAAGGAAGTGTGAGGGTCTGCATCCATGGCCCAGAAATGCAGCCCCCTTTCCTGTCCCCGGAGCCACCAGTAAACAAACAGATAGCATGTGAGTTGGGTGGCAGCTGGCAAACTGAGCAGAGGCCAGAGTCCGGCTACTAGATCACAATCTTGCATCACCATGATTTATTAGACAGGGATCAGCTTTTCAACACAAGTCATGCTCACCATGCCCCACCCCATAAGAAGGCTTCAGGGGTCAGGGTAGGAAGGGACAGGTTGCCCCTGGAGGCCCAACCTAAGCTCTGAGCAACCAGCAGACCCAGTGCCCAGGAATCTGAACTACAGTATATTCTCCCAAAATGACCCCTGCAAGGGGAGGAAGACCAAATAAATAGTCAATAAATAATCAAGGCTTGCTTTTCTTCCCCTGGGAACTCAGATAGCCACTGGCTGGGTGCCAGGGATTGTGCAGGGGTCTGCCTTAGCTAGCTCTGGCAACTCAGGCGAGAGTGTGAAGTCCTCACTCACCCTCTCAGACCGGTGAGGTACAGGCTGGAGGGGTCCCCTGTGGTCTACATTCTCGGTCTCTCACTGTGCCTGGCACAGAGCCAGATAGGCTTGGCGACAGAAGGTCTCAGAAGCCAGAGAGGCACAGTGCCAGTAGTACCCCATAAACATCACCTCTGTCTGTTCCCCAACCCCAACTCCAGGTCTCTTCGGTGCTGTTGGAACCAGCTCTGGGATCTGCCCCATGAGAACCCAATGAAGAGTGCAGTTTCCTGGCAGGAATAGTTGTACCCAGAATGACAGGTTCTGGGGAGTGGGAGAGCTTATTTACAGAGGGAAAGTGACGAGAACATTCCAAAGCACATCCCCTCCCTCCTATGTTGAGTGACTTCACTGCTACAAAAAATTCAACATGGAGGTTTCCATCTTGACCCAAAGTACAGTCCTGGGCTTTTGGTATGGCTGCTTCTTCAGGAATGTCACATCTACAAGTGTCTGAAACTTAAAAAACAGTCTACACCAGGGCTGGAGAAGGCTGGTGACCCTGACCCGATATTTCACAAAGTAGACAGTGGAAAAGCTTGGAGAATCTGGAGCTACACGTCCCTTCTCTACAAAGACTCGGGACTGGGCTGAGTCCCGGCATCTGCTCTCTGGATGAAAACAGACCCCAGCAGGTCCAGCTCCTCAGCGGGGATCTGCTTGAAGAGAGAGAAAACTGCCAAGTATGGGATGCAAGCACAGGCAGGCTCCTGCTGTGGCCTGACTGAGCACAGGGCTTTTCCAAAAGAAGGCCCCCTAATGGTTAGGAACACAGGGGAAACTGAAACCAGGCTGGTCCTGGGGTGGGGATCCCACAGTGCTGGCAAGGAGAGCACAGAATGGTCAAGACTGACGGGGGGCCCGATGGGAATGCAGGGTCTCCAGGGGCATCAAAGCTGGGGCATCCAGAACAGGGCACCTGAAAGCACATCAGATGGAGGGTCACCACCCAGACATCCCTCCACTCTGCCCTCTCCTTCTGTCCCTGTCCTGGACCACTTTACCCTCGCCTCCCTCCATCTACTCTGGTCTCTTACTACCCGTGGCCGGCCTCAACTTACGTTGTGCCCCACACACACCCCTATCCCCACCTGGCAGTCCCTACAGCGGAGGCTGTGTGTTTGAGTTTCAGAAAGAAGTTTACTGAGGACAGGGACCAGGGGCCCCGGTCTCCATCCCGCTTAGCGACTTTCCCACGCTAAACAAACTAATTCCTGGGTCTAAAAGAAGCCCTGTGATGGTCCTGGTCCCCTCCTCCCCACAGGCACCCCAGTCTGCCCTCAGTACCTGGGGCCAGAAGTCAGCCGCTCGGTCTCCGTGGTCACTCCCACAGGAAGCGCACGTACCAGATGGTTTCATTCTTCAGCTGTGGCCCAAACAGGGGGTTCAGCTGGGCCAAGATGGCGATGAGCCAGCTGCCAGGGATAGCAGAGTGAGGGGGACTGGGCACAGAAGGGCCCCATCCCACACACCACGGGAGAACTTGGCTATTCTCTCTTTCAAAGAGCATGCAGCTAATCAGCAGGCGGCAGGAACTGTGTCCTGGCTGTGACAGGGAATGGGTTCAGGATTTGTGGGTTTTGATGTGAGCTGATTTGGTTTTCTGTAGGTATACAAGGTCTCAGAGCTGGGGCTGGATCCAGGGTGAGGAAGTGTCCTAGTGCCTTAGGGAGCCACCCCAACACTGCCACACACACCTCTGCTGCCCCCTAGTGGTTCTACACTGGCTCTATTCCAATCACCAGTCACTCCTTAGCAGTATGATGGATGTCCTGATTTCTATGTGACCTGCTGAGTCTGGGGCTAAGCATGAAAGCTGTGTTTGAACATCTAATCTGGAGGATTCTGATGCCTAGTTAGGAGCAGACACTACTGGGCTGACCAAACTCATGTATCTCCCAGCTGGGGGTGGGGCAGCACAAAGTTCATGCAACTGTTAACTGAGAGGCAGAACCAGACCCAGCTCCCAGGGAAGGCAGTACTCACAAGAGGTAACAGCAGACAGCCGTGGCCACCAGCATTGTGATGATCACCCTGCAGCAGCAGAAAGGGAAAGACAGCCTTGGCACACAGGGCCAGAGAAAGAGCTCCCGTCTCAGCTTTCCTGGTGCCACCTGGGCAGGATGCTGAGGTCGACTCCGAGTAAGGATTACAAGACGAAGCATGCGACTAGCAAAGGTCATCTACATCCAAGCTATGTTGTAAATCCCTCCCTTCTGTCCCTTCTCCATCTTATCGCTGGGGAAGGCTTTGTCCAAGTTCCATTTATAGCAGCCTATACCATGGGGCGGCCTCAAAATTCATCTGGCAGTGCCAAAGACAACAACAGAGCAGAAGACAGAGCCACTTCTGAGGCTGAACTGTTATAGAAAAACAGGGGGGCTTTATACCCACTCAGAAGACCAAAGACAGAGGCTCACAACCCAGCTGCAGAGGTGTGTTAGATGAGAAGGAGCTCACCAGGACTTCCAGGAGAGACGGCAGTGGGGTGATCACAAAGTAAAGTTGTGGAGCCCAGTTTCAGTCTTTCCAAAAAGACTTATCTTGGGCTAAGGAGATGGCTTAGTGGCAGAGCGCTTCTCTCGAGAGCAGGAGGACCTGAGTTTGATTCCCAGAACCCACATCAAAAAAATGTTTTTTGAAAAAAAAAAGACATCTTTATTTTTACGTGTGTGTGTGTGTGTGTGTGTGTGTGTGTGTGTTGGTGTCCAAGGGCAGAGAGTGTCTTGGATCTCCTGGAGCTGTGCGTCTCCCAAGGTGATAGACAAACTCTGGTCCTCTGGAAGAGATGTGCTCTGTCGAGCCATCTTCCCAGCTGCCTTCAGATTTGTAGGGATAAAGGCACGACCCACCTGTCTATGGCTCCAGTTTAGGCTGAACCTAATCCACGGCAGAGCTCATGCACTTCAAGGTGCTGCTGAGATTAGTGTCCTATGTCTTCACTTAATATTACTAGGCAGCCCTGACTACTCCTGGCTGTGCACTCGACAGTCAGTGCTGAGGCAATGGACTTGTGGGCAACGTGTGAGGACTTCAGGCTAACAGGAGGAAGGACTGGTAAATGGTGCAGAAATCCACTAGCTAACCTTCCAAAAATGAAGGCAGCTGAAATCATCCAGTACACACAACGTGTCCAGGACGTTGTTTGGGGCAATCCTCACAACAGCCTTACAAAGCAGGTGTTGCCATCGTCCCTGTTTTCCTCAGTGGGGAAACTGAGGCTTGGCATTTGCCCAAAGTCATACAGCTGGCCTGAATGGCTCATCAAGTGCCCATCTGTGGCCTTTACTGACTGACTGCACGGGTGTGTGTGTGTGTGTTTGGGGGAGTGACACTTAACCACGTACAAACGTCACTTGCTAGTCTCTGACCTCTGAATCTACCCTTTCACCCAGCCCTCCTGCCTGTTTCCTGGCTGCCGCGCGGCCCGGGTGCAGAGAAATCTGGAAGTAGTCATGTAGAGTCCTCTGCAGACGGGAGCTGCAGGGTGGCAAGCAAGCGGGAGCCCCAGGGTGAAGTGGCAGCCCAGCCGGGAGACAGGGGAGGGTTCGCAGGGAATCAAGGCCTGCTCGCCCTTCTTACCCGCGGTTGGGCCCTTTGGGCACGAACCAAGGCCCAGCGATGCCGATGAGGCCCCAGAACGTGGTGAAGATGATGACCGGGAGGGCAAAGGAGTGTGCTGTCATGGCTGGGTGAGCGAGGCTCAGGTGAGATGCTGGGTTAAACGGCGGACTCTCCAAGCAGGTGCACGTCCGGGCAGAGGGCGGTGAGCATGCGCAACGTGAACCTAGTGGCTCAGGCCCTGGACCAAGCGAATCTGCGCTCGCGCATTTCTGAACCCCACCCGCTGGGAACGCAGCCCGCCCACCAGCTGTCACTCTGAGCCAAGGGAGGGGCTTCCGAGGAACCCTTTTCTTGATTGGCCGAGTACGGTTTGCTCAGTCGCAGGTGGCTCCGGGCTCAGGTTTTGCAGTTTCATTTCTTATTCCCACTAGGAAATGGAGGAGTCACGAGTTGTACTCTGGCAGCCCGAGGTGGCTGGGGACTGGGAGACAGGGTAGGAGGAGAACCGAGCAGGATTGGGAGAATTGCGCGGGGACCACGGGAGCTCCAATCAGGGGAGCTCAGGGAGCTGACAGTCCAGAGACTTGGTCTCCCATCTTTCACCCCGTACCACGTTGTCCTCAGTTGGTCGTAAGCACGCTGGAAGCATCCGGCAGCGTAGAACTCAATAGTTTCTCCAGCAGGAAGGAAAGGTCCTCTGTGGGATTTTTGGTCCTGTATCTCCCCTCTTCTGTGGAGAGCAATAGAATCTATTGATCTCTACCCTCTGTAGAGATCCTTTCTATAGAGAACCGTGGCTCCAGGAATCAGACATCCTTGGTAGCAGGTCCTGCTCCTTGCAGCTGACTGGGGCTCCATACATCCCCGGAAGCTAGTGGTTGCACAGCATGGGAAATAGGATGTGTGCGCGCGCACACACACACACACACACACACACACACACACTCTCAGGGATGCTGACTCGAAGTGCTTGTCCTTTGTACTTGCTTCTGCCAGTGATGTGCATCCATCTATCCAGAGCTAGGACAGGTCACATCCATCTTCCCTTAGTTAAGATTGCTTTATTCATCTTGGTGAACTTCATGCAAATTGGAGGTGAAGGGAAGATGCTATAAAAAAATCTCAGGAATAAGAATCTAAGCTAGTTAAGGTGTCCTATGATAAAATACTACTGACCATACTTGTTTAAAAGCCTTGTTACTGCCCAGCGTGATATCACATGCCTGTAACCACAGCAAAGTGAAGCCACTGTCTTGTCTCCCTTCTCCCGTGGGGGTTTCTGGTTGACACTGGTTAGATTGTGTACCTTGCTGTCGTTCCCATTGAATTGTCCTCTGACCTCCACACATCAAACACACACATCATATACACAAAACCAAAGATTTTTAATGTTTCCAAATCCCCCCTGGGAAATGATAGGAAATCAAACCCCAGTGCCATAGACCTGTTACACTACTTCTTTGAAGATACAGGTGTGGGGTGTGTGTGTGTGTGTGCAAGAATTTTGGATGTCTATCTTTGTGAGTAAGGCCTTGTGATACTCAAACATATGGCCATGTGCTCCTCAGTCTTGGCTGAGGAACTGGACGGGGGGAGCCTTAGTGGCTGAGAGGAAGGAATAGGTAAGGTCCATGGTCCCTTGCTTTCTTGGTCTCTGCCAGGTGGCCCCTAGCAGCAATACAAAGTCCTAGACTAGAACAAGTGTCTTTTTCACTAATTGAGCTCCCCCTCCTCCCCCGCACAGGCTGGAGTCTCTGGAAGTGGAGAAGCATGACACTGTTTTATTCAGCTTTATTCTTGTGTGATTGACATTGCCCTAAAATAAACTTTATTCCTTGTTGCAAAGGCTGTGGGCATCCCTGGAGCCCTCTTAACTTGCCCTACTTGATGTGAGCCTTGCACCTTTCAATAGGGGCCGTAAGTCAGGCTTCAGGGTTGATGCGGATCCTTGTGCACACGCGGGTTTAGGACAAACTTGGCTGTTTCCCCAATGGTGCATGCTAATGCCAAAAGCAGAGGTGGTCTGCAGATTTGAAAGAGAGAACAAGCTCTGAGTGAAGGACTCAGACATAGCCAAAGCCTCCCCTCAGTGAGGTGAACCTCGCACCCACTAGAACTCTCAGGCAGAGCTCACTGCTTCAATGAACCGTGGGGATGCCCAGCCTCGGATCAGGCCACTGATATGACTATTCTCCCTCGATGGTAGGAGTTTGGGTGGTCTGTGCGAAACACAGCAAGACTCCAGACTCTCGAGGCCAACCGCTCCTGAAGGGCTGCAGTCCAGGTGGGAGCTGCAGGGGGAAACCAAGTCAGCACAGCAGTCACTGGAGTGCCAGTGTCCAGCAGCTGGGGATCGGTCTTATGTTCCCTTGGGTGCCGTTTCCCTTAAACACCCAGCCTATCTTCTGCAAACTTACCCCACTGCCCTTCTGGTTATCTGTACGGAGAAGGAAGACAAGGCTTATCTTGCAATAAGTCCAGATAGGAAAGATAACGTGGAAGGCCTTTCAGGAAAATTCCAGGACAAGGTGCCCCAGGCAGGTATTTAGCCTTGTTCACAGAATTTGACAGCCAAGAGCAAACACTCTGGCACTACTCTGTCCATCCATCTTGGAAAGGACCTTGTGTCATTTTTCCCCCACAGATATTCTTCCTGGATTTTCTGTAGCGAGTCTCCAAGCTGTGGTCTAGTCGTGGCTGCTTCAGGGAGAGATTGAAGTGGCTGCAGGAACACAGATTCCCTGGGCAAGGACGTCTCCTGCTGCTTAGTTAACTTTCTCATTGCTGTGACAAAGTGCCTGGCAAAATGAAAGGCAGGAAGGGTGTATTTTGGCTCACATTTTGAAGGCACAGTTTACCATGGTGGGGAAGCACAGGGCAGCTAGTCACACACTCATAGCCAGGAAGCAAAGAGACATGAACGCTGGTGCTTAATGTGTTTTTTGTTTAATTCAGTGTGGGATCCCAACCCACAGAATGGTACTACCCATGTTTAGGTTAACCAATACAGGCGTGCCTAGAGATTTGTCTCCTAGGTGGTTCTAGTCGATGGTATTTATTGTGGATCACACTCTGCGAGGTGGTGCGATGACATCGGGAAGCATTAGCCCACCACCCTTCCCAGAGCAAGGTGTACACTGCACACCATGGCTAAGTGCTGAGAGCCAGGGGGTCCCCACAACGCCGAGGCACCTGGATACACAATCTCTGGGTTTTTCAGTACCTGCTGGAAGGAGCGGGCAGGGGGCTTTGTCAGAGGCGGTATGCTTGCAGCACAGAGGAGGGGCCTGCTGCAGACAGGCAGCAAGCAAGCTTCCTTCCTATTTAAAGTGAGCAAGGGACAAAGGCAAGGAACCCTTCCATTGAGCAATTCTCCTGCCTGGAACTAAAGAAGGCAGAACCCTGGAAGGAATAGAGCTTCAATTCACAATGAAAGGGAAAACGTGAGAGGGCCCAAAGATCTGGTTTTACTGGAGGCCCTTCTATGAGTGGAAGTGGCTTTTGAGCCAAAGAACACCCACAGAGTCCTGGGGAAGCTTATGAGAAACTACAGCTGCTGAGCTGTTAGGGAGATATGATTCTATGTCCAGGATGGGGCATGTCTGACAAGCTCTGGTGCTTCTGAGCAGTCTGCAGGGCGTTCTGCAGAAGGGCGTGTGCACTGTGGACAGCACATGTGGACAGCACATGTGGACAGCACCTCCCCTGCAGCAGGACTCTGAGCTGATACCTTTACCACCTAGGACAAGGGCAGGGTAGGAGCAGCCAAGTGCTCTAGAGAGGCCCTCTCTCCAGGACTTCGAGGCTCCCACTTACAGCTGCCCCGAGTCAAAAGGCACTTGGATTCTCTGTGGCCACCACGTGAGGAGTGAAACAGAGGCACATAAAAGAAGGGACTTGCCACAGGCATACTGTCTGCAGAAGGGCTGGCCTGGATTCCACACCTCCCAACTCCTACCTCTCCTGCACTCCTCAGGAAACTGCCTCGGACCACAGCAGCCAACCCAAGGGATGGGGTAGGGGGTATGGGGGGGCACCAGGCTCCCTTCAGAGGAAGCATGTCTCACTGTGCAGGAGCTGTGGTGAGACCACCATTATCGGGTGCTCTGTGCAAAGGATGTTGGTCTGTTTCATGCTAAAGGCAGGCCTTGAGGGGTGGGCTTCTTGATTCTATTGCACGAGCCTCGGCAGTGGTCCAGAATGGCCAACCCTAGGGACTCCTGCAGCAGACCAAGGTCCCTGGGACATGATCGTTGCCACCACTAAAGTGGCCTTCCTCACAGGCCACCTCCCATTTGAGCCAGGGAGGCCGAGAGCTAGGGTGCTTCTTTCACCCGACACCCCTCCTCTCCCACTCCAGTTAAGTCCTCCACCATCAGCATGTGTGCGGGATGAACTCTCATGGCGCGATTCTGTCTTTGGACAAAATAGACTTGAATAAGTGTCTCTCTGGGAGCTTTTACACTGGGAGGCGCTGCTGAGCCTTGAGAGCCTTGTCCCTTGGGGATGTCTGCTTCAACCCTGGGTCACTGCCTACATCTGGGACGACAAAGTATCCCAACAGGACGGCTCAGAATCTTCAGAGAGCCTCTCTTCTCTTCACAATCAAGGGGTCCCCAAAGCCTTGTCCAGGACACTATTCTTCAGGACCATACCTTGGAGATGGTATAGGATCCAGGAACCTTCACCACGTGATCCTTCTAAACGTCATGGCTCCCAGATGGTGCGAATGATGTTTTCTGGGCCATGGATTTCTCCTTACAGAGTGCTGCCATCCCCTCCTTCATGGGCTCTGTATCTGTGGAGGAGATAATGACGGCATGCTGAGCGGAGGAGGAGTGCCTTCCCCACCCAGGGCCTAAGTGTGGTAAAGGCAACATTCAGAACAGACCAGCCAACACTGCACCCTGTACCATTCACCTGCCGTCTGCTTGGTCTTTTTCCCCCAGAGCAGAGGATTGGGTTGGGGGACTTTGTCCTCAGGGACATCAAGAAATATCTGGAAGTCCTTCCCGTTGTTAAACTGGGATATAGACACTGGTATTCCAGAGGGGAATTAATCGGTTAGAGGCCCGGGACTTGCGAGTGTTCAGCGCACAGAGGCCCACTGCAAGCAGTAATCAGGCCCTGAATGTCCACAAGGCCAGCTAGGGTGGCGGCAACATCAGATACAGTTTGCTAGTGTCTCTGTTTGCTTCCTTGTGGGTATCAGTCTCACTGGCCCCATGGAGAGGACAGTTTTCCCCCCAAGGCACACCTGCTGACAGTTTTCCTCCCCGACCCCTGTGCAAGAGGCAGATTCAATGAGGTCCCCCTCTTTGCTAAAATGGTGGAGGAGACACATCCCCTACTTCCTGCCTATTTCAGGTATCATCAGTTTTCCCACGGAGCCTCTGTCACCCCTGGTATCCAAGTCCACTGCCAATGGCCACAGGCTTGGAGGCAAAAATTAAGAGTGGGAGGAGGAGGAAGGTGGCAGGCTAGAAAAATGGCAAGAGGCAAACCCTTTGTGTCCCTGCTGAGCCAACAGGCAGACTGTGGGGAACCCTCGCAGGAGTGGTGGGCTTTGGTCTCAGGAAGGACCTGACTGGAGGAGATGGAAATTTCCCCATCAGCTGTCAGTACTTTGCCCTCTGATAGAATACAACCCCACCCTCAGGCTGGTGGCTAACAGAGGCGCCCCATCTCTTTTCAAAGGCTCCCCTGGTCCAGAGATTCCTACAGCCCCAGATGAAATACCTCTACCCATTACCTCCTTCACAACCCCCTGACCTGTGCTGCTCTCCTCTCTCCTGGAACCCCCTGCCTGGCCCAAAGCCAACTCCAGCCAGCTTAGAACACGATACCATCCCTGCCTGACATCTCCAGCCCTCGAATTTAATTTCCAGTAAGTGGGCTTCATCTGAGCACCACATGCTCCACTGGCAAGACTAGTGTGTTGACTGGTTCATTCCTAGATGAAAACCACCGCTCAAGACACTGGCTTGCAGGGGACCTAGACCTGGAACTGGGGCAGAGGACTCCAAAATTGCATGCTCCTTACACTGTGCCTGCTGTCCTTAGCCAGTGTACTGGGCCTCTCTAGCCAGGTCACACACTCCTCCAGGACAGTCCTGTCTCCAGTTCCTCTCTGCAAGAAGCTGAGCATTCTGCGTTACTCCACAGCCCCACCCCCAAACCTTTTTGCGGGCTGACTTGCTCAGACTCTGGCTCAGCATGGGACTGGGAAGATAACAGGCTCCTCTTGGTTTTCCATACTAATGATTTGTGTACTTACTGGCATGGGAGCGGGTAGGCATCTGGGCACAGGCGTAGATGTGGCTGAAGCGTCGTCCTGAAGAGGTCAGGTACCAGTGCTGGATGGCTGGCTGGGGGTCATACTCCGCAACTGCCACACCGTTCACTGCGGTCATCATGAGTGTGTTGAGCACCTCATTGGAGAGCTTGGTCCTCTCCTCAGTCCTGATCCTGTTCATGGCCTTGAATCCCCGTTCACAGCAGGAAGTGGAGATGGGCACACTGACCACCACAGCCAGGAGCTTGCTCAGCAGAGGGAATCGACAGTGCTGAGTCAGGGCGCTCTTACAGAGCACGGAGAATGGAAGGTTCTGGGTAGCTGCTTTCAAGCTCAGCCACTCCTCCAGCAGGGCTTTCTCACTGTACCCCCTGGGGAGCGAAAGCTCAAAATACCTGGCAAGGCTGAGAATGTCATTGTTTCCGAAGCATGCCAGTTCAACCCCACTAGGCCAGGCCATGGTGTCTAACACCTCCATGTTCCTGAGCTGTGCGGGGCGGCCCGCGTCAAACCTCTGCTGGAGGTACTCCACCCCAGTCAGGATCATTCGCTCCCTGTCTGCCTGGAACCGCTGCTCCGCCATCTCCACTCTGTTCAGGAAGATGCCATGGAGCTGCCCGTCCTGGAAATTAGCATTGAACTCTTCTTCTTTAGGCCCTGCCTGCTGGCGGAGACTCTCCAGTGCCACATAGGCATGACCCAGGGTAGAGTTCACCTCTGTGACCAGCACAAGCTCCTTCCTGAATAGCTCAGACAGAGGCCTAAAGATGCTCAGGAAATCCAAAAGGAAGTGGCAGAACTTGATGAAGTGGAAGCCCTTCATCGGCTTCAGCAAGCCCTTGGCCCTCTGACCAACCTGGGCCCCGGCCTCAGCCACACTCTGGAGGTGCCTAGCCAGGACAGGCCAGCTCGCAATGAGTGCCTTCAGAGTACGCCTTTTGCTGGCCACCCACCTGACAGCGTTTAAGTCCTTCAGACGGGTAATTTCCTGCTGCAAGGGAGCTGCACCGCCCTGCAGCTCGCTGAGCCTCTTGTTTGAGGACTGATAAAACTTGAAGACAGTCCGTATGTGTCGGTCACACTTCCTCAGCAGATCGATGCTCCCACAAGCATCCAATACAGCCACGTGCAGCCGGTGGGCCACGCTGTGCACAGGCAGCAGCTGAGGGATGATCTCCTGGAACTTTTCCACCAGGCCTCCCTGACAGCTAAGCATAGCAGACCCATCAGTCCCCAGACCCACTACCCAGCCAGGCTTCCGGAAAGGGATATCCAGCTCATCCAGGGCGGCAATGATGGTCTCAAAGTACCCATCTACCGTCTCCCTGGAGAGGGGGGCCAGGGTGATGTAGGATTCCTTCACCTCCATATGCTTCAAGTAGCGCATGTGTATCCCCACACAGGCCGGGTTGGGGGAGTCTGTGCAGCTGTCCAACAGCAGGCTCACACATGGGGAGCTCCGGATGTCTCTTAGTATCTCCTTCTTCAGAGTCTCCGCGATGTACTTGATGAACTGGGTGCACGCGGTGCGATTTCGGTACTTGCCTAACAGTGCGGTGCCGGTGTTCTGGAGGAGTTGCAGGACCTTCTCAAAGTCATTCAGAGGCCGGGAGTGGTAGGCAATGGAGTAGGCCGTATTGAAGAAGTGCTCCATGTTGGCCACGAGGCCACTGGAGATCTCTGGGGCGAGTGTAGGCTGAGGGCTGTCGTCTCTGACCTCCACGGTGTTGACACACAGCTTGTGTGCCTTACTGACCTCGTGGTATTTTAAAGTTTCCACTTTAAAAGGCCCAGTATAACCTCGGACTAAGCGGGACGACTTGTCATGGAGCGTAGGCCTTTCTTTGCAAACAGAGCAGAACAGCTTGGTCTCTCGGGAGTCCATCATCAACCAGGGGAACTGCCCAAACCAGGACCTCTGAATGGAGCGGGGCCTGTAAGTCCTCTTGACTTTCCTAGGTCTGCTCACTTCTACTTCACACAGGCTGGGAGGACAGTGCGAGGCCCATGTCTCCACGGAGGCCGGAAGTGAGCCCGACTCAGCAGAGCGCGAGGCCCATGTCTGCACAGAGGCCGGAAGTGAGCCCGACTCAGCAGAGCGCGAGGCCCATGTCTCCGCGGAGGCCGGAAGTGAGCCCGACTCAGCAGAGTGCGAGGCACATGTCTCCGCGGAGGCCGGAAGTAAGCCCGACTCAGCAGAGCGCGAGGCCCATGTCTCCGCGGAGGCCGGAAGTGAGCCCGACTCAGCAGAGTGAGAGGCACATGTCTGCACGGAGGCCGGAAGTGAGCTCAACTCAGCAGAGCGCGAGGCCCATGTCTCCGCGGAGGCCAGAAATGAAGCCGACTCAGCAGCTGGAGCCTGGATTTGGATGTTGGCTCCTCTCACTGCCGCCATCTTCTTTTTCCCTTTGAAGAAATTAAATTATGCTTGGCTTTGCTGTTCTGAGCTCTGCGGTCTGCCTACCCGCTAGAACACCTGCATTGAGTACAGGTCCCTTGTGCAGAGCAGAGAAGCCGAACATGACATCCTTCAGATCACACTGGCTTCTAAAGCCCTTACCATCAGGGACCTGGCTCCCTGACAGAAGAGGCAGACCCTTGTTTGCTCTTTCTCTGGCTTCCCCATCTACTCACCCGGATCCTCTTTGCCTAGGAGACACCAGATGCTAATGAACACAAACAGCCACCCTTAGCCATAGACATTATTACACAAACAGGCGGCTTTAATCTCCTCGTGAAGCTCCACAAACAACTGAGGTTAAAACCAAGGGCCTTCAACTTCTCGTGAGTCTCAGAAAGGAGGTTAAGACTCACATGGAGTGGCTACTGCCCAGTGAGTTTTGGACTGAGGTGTGTGTGTTAAACAAGTAGTTCTCTCAGATCACAGAGCTATCAGTGCCCCTCCGGAGGGAAGGAAGGACAGTGTCTCCCATTTACTTCCCCCCTCCAGCTCTGCCACAGGTCCTCGGCACTTCTGCTCGTCATAGGACCTTCTTTCTTCTGTGCTGTCCCAGTGGCCTGGGCTGTCTATGTCAGGCAGGGCTAGTTTCTTATTCCTCTGGCCTAGTAACACAGGATAAGCATGGCTGAACTCATGTTGTGTGATTTCCCATAGCTACATATGTCTAGATTTGTGCCTTTTAGCATTTGACAGGGCTAGACTCACCTGGGGGGCAACTTTTCCCTGACTTAAGCTCATCAGGGTCCTTGGTCCAGGGAGTGGTTCTCTGTTCCAGTTTTGAGATCAAGTCTGGCTTGGCAGTGGGTGGCTCTGTTGCAGAAATGAAGAGTCATATTATCAGTGAGAGCACACAGCCCACCACAAGCTAGGCCTAGCCCTGCAATAAGCAGAGATGAATGGGTTCTGTCCTTCTACAGGCCAGTTAGTGGGACAGACTAGGAACACATTCATCAGAATGCCAAAGTAGAGGCCAAAGAAAAATGCAATTCTTAGCCAGGATGGATTACTTCTATGGCTAGCCATGGGAACCACGAGCCAGTGAGATGCTTCCAGAATGGGAGGGAGAAAATAGGAAGAAACAGAGATTAAAACAGAAGCAAGAGATGCAGGGATACAAAGCAAAGCCCTATGCAAGAAAACAAAGCAGCTACCAACAACTGCCTGTGTTTGAGCCACACCCCCATTTTATAACCTCAGCTGGCTTTTGTACATCTTTGAATGAAGAGCCTTTGACGATATCTAGCATCTGCAATGGACCCTGAAATACAATTAGGAAAGTTACACACTACTTAAAATACTACTAAAGCTCAGAGGCATACAAAAAGTTGCTTCTGTATTTAATGTAAGATCTATTACTATCTCCTTTCATGCTTTGTGTGTCTGTGAAGGTGTGCATGCACTTTATTTAGAGGGCAAAAAAAGGGTCAGTAAAGCGGATCAGCAGGTAAAGGTGTTTGCCATTAAGCCTGATGACCTGAGTTCAAATCCCCGGGACCCAAATGGTGAAAGGAGAGAAATGACTCCCACAAGTTGTTCTCTGACATCTACATATATGCCATGGCATACATGTGCTCCAGCACACACACACACACACACACACACACACACACACTCATAAATAATGCTTAAAACACATAGAAGTAACTAGTAGTTTTGAGTGCTTCTGGGAGGAAACGAAGGAGTGTTTATCCTTTGAATCAGTTGAACACTCATATGCATGACATGGATATCTGTGCCTATCTAATGTCTACATGTCTTAATAGAAACAAAGTAGACAAATGATTACAGTGTGGCAGACTGAACAGCTGTCCTTGAAATGGCTTTAAAAGAAGAATGAAGGAATAACTAAAAGCACAAGCCCAGAGGAACACTGTGCTAGACAACAGGAGGCAGAAGACACAGCAGAGCTACACCACGAGGAAGCCTAGGCGTTCTGCAGCACAGAATCCCAGGCCAGTTCTGAAACGTGGGCCCTCATAGGCAGGACGGGATAGCGATCAAGGAGTCATCAGTGAGTAAGGAATGAACAGAGCAGAGACAGGACCAATGCTTGTTCAGCTACCTGGGAGGCCCTTGCAGCCACTTCAAGGAACCTAGGGAACAGTACCAACTCAGGGGAGGGAGAACGGAGGTTGAGTGCACAGGAAAGTCTTCCAAGAAAACTCCAGACCCCAGGACACTGGAAAGTGAAGGAGGGGGTGGGGTTGAAACAAGGTTTTTTAGTTCAGAGTCTCAAGGGTACACTCTTGGGTCCAAGCTCCTGGCTGTAACACTAGAATTTGGATGGTTGTGAGCCACTATGTGAGTCCTGAGAATCAAACCCAGGGCCTCTGGAAAAGCAGCCAATGCTCTTAACCCTGAGTCCTCTCTTCAGCTCCAAAATTAATATTTTTATTTATATTTTATTATATTAATAATAATAATAATAATTTTTTTTTCGAGACAGGGTTTCTCTGTTCTAACTCTGGCTGTCCTGGAACTCACTCTGTAGACCAGGCTGGCCTCGAACTCACAGAGATCCACCTGCCTCTGCCTCCCGAGTGCTGGGATTAAAGGTGTGTGCCACCACTCCCCAGCTCAAATTTAATATTTTTAAAAATAAATGTCTTCAAGAAAAAGAATTGATACTGACAGCAAGAGACATCATGATGGTTCTGCAGGAAAGAAGAAAAAGTGCTTAGAGACAATAGCAAAAACTGGAAATTCCAAAAAACTGAATTGTTAGGAAATAAAATGAAGACATCTGTTTGAAAGTTGTAAAAAAAAAAGAGAAAAGGCAGAAAATAGAGGAAAAAAACATAGTTTAAGTCTAGGAAGTATCTGGCTAACAGAAGGGTTTTGAGAAAAAAGAAGAAGAAAGGTAGAATAAATCTCTGGGGAAATCCTGCAGACACTCCCCAGCTACAAAGTGGGGAGGAAGCCACAGGGCAACGTAACGGCGCCCCCTGGAGGATGTCAGGAAGTGCTCCAGTGCACTGGGACAGATTTTCAAAAGTAACTATTACTTTTACTTATGCACATGTCTGTGTGTGGGTATGCGTACACGGGTGAGCAGAGGTGTTCAGTGCCTTAGGCTGGAGTTACAGGCAGCTGTGAGCAGTCCAACGTGGGAGATGGAAACGAAACTGGAGTCTTCTGCAAGAGCACTTCGTGTTCTTCACTTCTGAGCCATCTCTCCAGCCCCGACTGGGATAGATTTTAAAAGCTCTCAGAGGAGAAATAATAGGTTGTTCTCAAAGATTAAGAAACAAGAAGGTTACTTGATTTCTCAATAGCACCAGTAAGAAAAAAACAACACAGCAGTGCTTTCAAACCATGCTAAGGAAGGGTTTCCATCCAGGATCCGGTGCCCACCAAGTCGTTAGTCAATAATGTGAGTACCATCAAGCACCTTCACATCTGTAGTGCCTTAAAAGAAAACTTTGCATCTACCATTTCTTAGGAAGCTACTAGAAGATGTGTCCACTGAAATGGCCACAAAAGAGACAGGTCCAGGAAGAGGGAAAGCGACAAAGGAGACCCTAAGCCACAGCTGGGTAGCAGGCCTAATAACCAGTTTGGTAACTCGTCTAGATGGAGCAGGGGAGAGGAAGGTCCAAGAGGAGTGTGTCCAGAAAAAGAATGATGTCAACAGATGTCAGAATGACTGACCACAGGGAAAGACAGCAGAGGAGTTTCTTAACTCCATGGAGAGTTTGGGAAGAATCAGAGAGAGAGTACCAACAATTACCCAAATAAAGAATATGAAAAATTCCACTTCCGGTGAAAACATTCTACAATGAAAGAAACAGCACAGTACAGCACACAGCACAGGGGCACAATTAGGCACAAACTTACATGATGCAGCCATAAAAGCGTGCTATACCTGTTCTGAGAGGATGGAGGAGAGAGAAGTGGACCTGCGTGGCGTAAGAGGCCACGTCTTCATCCTCCACAGTAGGAAGCACTAGAGGACATCTAAAATCAAACCAGGAAGAGCAATGAACACATGCGACAGGGTGCTTAAGTGTGACTCTGTCTGCCTATTTGAGCTGAAGGCATCAAATATGAGGCACCAGGGACAGGAAGACGGCTCAGCAGGTAAATGCACTTTCCACGAAGCGTGAAAACCTAGGTTCAGTGGCGGGACGAGCGATCCGAACTCCTACAAGTTGTCCTCTGACTGGCAGGCGCACACCCACATACACGCACACATACACAATAAGTAAATGCAATTCTAAAAGCGTTTAAATGCAGTTTTGTGCAACAAGTCCCCAGCTAGACACCCTGGGCTAAGGAATAAAAAAAGCCAGTGCTAGAAATGGGTTACCTTTTTTGTAGTTAGCCAGTGAAGCACCATAGACCCCCACACATTACAGACCATTGCCAGTACTGGTTACCCTCCAGAACCTGACAGACAGTGAGATGCCATTGCTGAAGACACCGCATACTTGAGTCATAGAACATGGAGAAGACAAGCTGGTACTGACCTGGAAGCTTCATCCCTATTGGTTGGCATGCATAGTGCCGGCAGGTGCTACGCATGCTACTGAGGGAGAAAAGTAATCACCAGTCTTAACCACTCGTGAGTCCTGCAAGCCACAATAATGGCTGGCCTGGAAGGCACGCCCACAGGCACGACAGCAAGATGAACGCGGTAGGAGTAACCAAGCGCTTTCTGATTAGATTTAACACTAGTTTCATAAGATAGACTCTAACACCATCACCGAGGCAAAAAGCCTGCAGCTAGATGGGAGAACAACTACTGTCATTCTACTAAATAAACGCAGTATTCAACAAATTGCTAACGGCTTATCATAGTACTCATAGATTAATGCGTCTCTCAACCCTCATCAGAGCAGTTTCTTTCTTCAGTAGACGGCGATTAACGGAGACCGCCCTGGCCAAGGTGCCGAGACTGTGGAATGCTTACTCTCAGATAGGACGTCTGCATCACACCCCCATCCAGGGCTCAGGGATCACTGTAGAAGAGGGGGCAGAAAGACTGTAAGAGCCAGTGTTTTCCAGACACAACAGGGCGTCTGCATATATGAACTAAGAGTAGCCGGGACAGCTTGCACAGACCCGTGCGCGCTCAAGTCAGACAAAAATCCAAGCTCTGGGAGGGGAGTTGGGCACAGAGTTCTTTTTGGCAATGGATGGTTGCTGGGCAAGGGAGAGTCAGGCTTTTTATTTATTTATTTATCTATTAAAAGACTTCCTTTTTTAATGTCTTATTTATTTACTTAATGCATGAGTGTTCTGTCTGCATGCCAGAACAGGGCATCTGGTCCCATTATAGATGGTTGTAAGCCACCATGCAGTTGCTGGGAATTGAACTCAGGACCTCTGGAAGAGCAGTCAGTGCTCCTAACCACTGAGCCATCTCTCCAGCCCCAAGTAAGGCTTTTTAAAGTCAAATGAGAGACCACACATCCAAGAGTGTATGGTTAGAATATATTGCATTCAGTGGGTTTTTTTTAAAATGATACAAAGTTGGGTGGGTAAGGAAGAGGGTGTAGAACTTGGAGGAATTGGGGGAGAGGGGTGAATACAATTAAAACATATTGTATAAAATTATCAAATAACTAATTTTTTTAAATGAGGCACCTGTTGTCTACCATTCAGAAGGAGGGCCATGGCCCCAACACACGGAGCAGATGGTGTTGCCATTCACCTATGAAGAGGGAGTCAAAGAGCTGACACTGGAGAGGTCAGCTAGGTGTTGGATATGTTTAGGGGGACGCTGTGGATGGGTTGTCCTACCATAGGGAGGGCAGGAGCTGCAGGAGCACTCTGTTCCCTGTAGCCATGGAGCTGCTCGTAGGAATAGCTGAGGGTGCTTCTTGGTCAATGGCCAGCACGAAAACCAAGCCCTCAGTTCCACAACCACACGAAGAAGGGTTCTGCCATCAGAGGGAGTGTGCTTCCAATCTTCCTCCCCAGGGCCTCTCAGGCAGAGCCTCTGGGCCAGTACCTTGATACTGGGCCTATGAGAACCAAGGTAGGGAACCCAGCTGAGTTCCCTTGGCTTCTGATCTAGAGAACTTCAAGATAATAAAGATTTCGGATTCTGCCTGGCTACTCTCATTCCCAGGGTGGAAGAGCCCAGCCCCCAAAATCAGATCTAAAAGAATTGTGGCCCTGGCTTGCTCTTCACCCTCTAGCTCCAGGCTGCCCCAACCTGGGCACAGTCCAGTGACCAGCCCTGGAGAAGCTGGCCTCCTGGCTTCCCCTCGGTGATCCTAATATTCCCACTTATCTCCTGGGCAGATTTTCCCTCTCAGCCTCCAATTAGTGATACAACTTCTCCCCAGCTACACAGGCTGGGCTGTAGTTAAGAATCTCTCTTAGAGGCAAGTGCTGCTCACCTGAAGTAAGCCAGCTGCTCAGCACATGATGCTTTCTTTAATAAAAACTCAAGTTAAGGGGCTGGGGTTGCTAGTAGGGTGCTCGCCCGACATGTACAAAGTGCTGGGTTCAGTCCCTAGCACAACATAAACTTGGTGTGCCTATAATTTAGCACATGGGAGGTGAGGCAGGAGGATTAGAAGTTCAGTGTCATCTTCAACCACATAGTGAGTTTGAGGCCAGCCTGAAATAAATGAGACCCTGTCTCAAACAACCAAAAGAACACAAAAAAAAACCAGGTCAGCCTGGATGTTTCTGTTACTGAGAAATATCCCTCCCCTCTTTCTCTTTTCTTTTCTTTCTTTCATAGACTCTCAGGCTGGTCTTTCAAACTCTTAATCCTTCTGCCTCAGCCTCCTAAATCCTGGGTTACAGGCGTGCACCACCATGCCCAATGACAAATTGTAGGTTCTTAACAGTTAAATAGAAATTAGAGTCCTAGATGTTTTTTCAGGCAGGAAACAAGTGACCTCATCAAACATGATCAAAGTGTGAAAACAGAATGTAAAACACAGAAATAAAAGAACATAAAAGAATAAAAGTTGGATATTTTCAGCATGACAAACAAGGTAGTTATTTGAGTGAATCCAAAAATGAAAGACTAACAGAAAACACTGGAAGTAAAACAGGCTGTAGATGAAACCCAGGTAGAACACTTGCCTAGAGTGTACCAGGCCCTGGGTTTCATCCCCCAAACCATGAAATATAAAATGAGACCCAGCCCTCTTCTCTGTGAGAAGATGACCATCCGCTGTAGGCTCAGCACTGTTGGAACAGCCGGGTACTTGAGACAGGTGATGGCTCTACCCAGCAGGCCACACACATCTGCTGGAAAGCTCTGAGCCATCCAACTGCCAAATGGATGGAAATTAACATTCAACTTGACTGCACCAAACTGAAATGTTTGTTTGAAAACAGGCCGAGGGCTGGGGATGTAGGTCAGAGGTTGTACTGACTGGTTTTATGTCAACTTGACACAAGTTAGAATGTCAAGAGGGAGCCTTGAGTGAGAAAATGCCTATATAAGATCAGGCTGTAGGCAAGCCTGTAGGGCATTTTCTTAATTAGTGATTGATGGGGGAGGGCCCAGCCCACTGTGGGCGGGGCCGTCTCTGGGCTGGTGGTCCTGGGTTCTATAAGCAAGCTATGGAGAGCAAATCACTAAGTAGCACTTCCCATGACTGCTGCATTGGCCTCTGCATCCGCCCCTGCCTCCAGGCCCCTGCTTCCAGGTCCCTGCCCCCAGGCCCCTGCCCCCAGGCCCCTGCCCCCAGGCCCCTGCCCCCAGGCCCCTGTCCCCAGGCCCTTGCCCCCAGGTCCCTGCCTCCAGGCCCTTGCCTCCAGGTCCCTGCCTCCAGGCCCCTGCCCCCAGGTCCCTGCCCCCAGGCCCCTGCCCCCAGGCCCCTGCCCCCAGGCCCCTGTCCCCAGGCCCTTGCCCCCAGGTCCCTGCCTCCAGGCCCTTGCCTCCAGGTCCCTGCCTCCAGGCCCCTGCCCCCAGGTCCCTGCCCCCAGGCCCCTGCCCCTAGGCCCCTGCCTCCAGGCCCTTGCCTCCAGGCCCCTGCCCTGCCTGAGTTCCTGTCTTGACTTCCTTTGATTATGAACAATGATATGGGAGCGTAACCCTAATAAACCCTTTCTTCTCCAAGCTGCTTTGGTCATGGTGTTCCATCACAGCAGTAGCCACCCTCAGATGGCGGTAAAGCAGCTGCCTAGAGTGAGGCCCTCAGTTCCATCCTAGGACTACAAACCGAAACAAAAGCCAGATTCAGTAACAACAAGCTCTGAAGTAACATTCCCCCCATTTGAGCTCTGTAATTATCTTTCCCATCATGAACTCTGAAAGCAGCATTTGGGGGGTGTGTGTGGAGGGTGTAACTAAAGCTCCATAAATGGTAACAGAGGGAAGAGTGTGGCCCAAAGGCACTGCAATGAGATGTCAATCACTTCTCACTAGGGTGACAGGACCAACATCTACACGGAAGGTGTGGAAGAGTAGACCAAACTATTAGCTACCTGCAAAGGGGTGGGGAAGGTACCGGAGACTGGGATCCTACACTGCTTGAACTTTAACATGTCAACTCAAAGAAAGGGAGTCCAGCTAATAACAAACACACAAAATAAGGATTTTATCTGCATGCAATGTGCATTTGGTAGACGGGACAGTAGGGTTCACTTTGGACATTTACGAGATAAACGACTATGATCTGGGGGCTCTTCTCTAATCTGGAAAATATTACTGCCTACTTGCAGAACTGGTGCAAATATCACGCCATGCACACAGAAGGCTTCCAACATAGGACCAACCCTTGGCAGACATTCAGGCCACAGCAAAAGCCACTGACGCCACTTCCACACATGAGAATTAAAAGAAAAGAAAAAAACTGACCAAAAGAAAACTATGAAGCACTCCAATGTATGCTACCTAGTATAAGCAGATCATAGTATACAATGAACAGGCCTAAAAAATTAAAATGTAATGCAAAATTATCTGGAAGCAAACTGACTTGCTATCTCAAGCTACTTAAAAAAAAACTTTTAAAGTGGCTGTGTAATTATTTTATTTGTTTTTCTGATATAAGGTCTTACTCTGAATCCCTGGCTGGCCTGGATATCTCTGTACCTAGCATGGTCTCAAACTCCTGCCCAGTGCACCTCCTGCCTCAGCTTGCTGCCCAGTTTGTGTGCAATCTTTGCAATGAATTTCTCTTGGAACTTGCTGCACAGTTGTACAGCAGGGGTCCTGGTGTTCTGAAAGCACCCACAGGCACCCAGATCTAGGGGACAAACACCTGTCACCATAAGATAAGGATTACTTGAGTAACTTCTGAATGTCTGGGAATTTAAGCGCTGCAAACAACCGGACAGGAATGCTGCAGTGGCAGAGCATTTGCCTAGCAGCATAAGGTTCTGGGTTCAAAATTCAGCAACATATATGCATAACATGAATTATGAAATTGTGAATAATAATAAAAGCAAGCATATAAAACAAGAATTTAAAAAGTGACACTAGAGAGATGGCTCAGTAGCTAAGAGTACTGTCTGCTCTCCCAGAGAATCCGGGTTCAATTCCCAGCACCCACAGGGCAGCTCACAACCATCTAAAGCCATCTATAACTCCAGTTCCAGGAGATCTGATGTCCTCTTCTGGTCTCCACCAGCACTGCACACACACAGTGCACAGACATACATGCAGACAAAACACTCACACACACATTAAAAAATAGGGGGGGGGTTAGAAAGTAATGCAGATTGTAGCTTAGTGTAAACAAAGGGACATGCCAATCAACAGAGCCATATGGTTCCCTACTTTTCATTCTAGAGAAGTCGTTACACAAGCAGAAGTTACGAGAGGTGCCACTGTCATTCCTGTGCGTGCACAGGCACGCTCTGCCAACTCCTGCCACAGTGCACACTAGTGAAATTAGCAAAACGCCAGCTCTAGAACACAACAGCTGTCCCCCCATCTGATGCTGCATGGCAAGCTGAGGCGCCAGTCACAAAGATGCAAACTGAAGAATGAGAAACAGATGCACGAGAGGTCGGAAAAGCCTCTGCTACCCTTGTAACTCTCCAAGGCCCTGAGCCCAGGGCATTGTGCTGGCATCTGGAAAAGATGGAAGAGCCTCAGGCTGTTCAGATGGAGTGGGAACCCTGAGAGGCCTGTCTGTCTCCGGGCTCTGCTCATGCTGCTCCCATCCTGTTCTGTCTAGGTACCCTTCCTCCAGCCAGGGGACCTGGTTTCTCTGAAGTCTTGACTCCTCCCTCCTACACCCAGATCTCCCTGCCCTGTTTCAGTAGCCCCAGGGCACTCTTTCAGAACCCTTTTATGGAACTCAGATGTTTCACAGTTTGATTCAAAGGCCTGCTAGTTCCCCAAAAGCAGAAACCTTGGCTCATGCACGAGCACCCAAGTATAGTGGGTATTCAATGAAATACGTGGAGGATGGGTAGATGGATGGACAGGAAGATGAATGAATGATACCGTACAGAGACCTAAGACAGAGAGCACTCTTAGGGACAGAAGACAGGCTTACTCTATGCCCATGAGGAAAGGGCAAAACAGGAGAAGGCCACAGACCACAGACATGCTCCGATGACTCAATGATGGTGGTATATAAAAGCCTACAGGAAGCTTTACCCAGCGACGCTAGCAGCTCGTAGTTCATCTGCATCACATCCCTGTAGAGTTCCTTCTGCTGCTGGTCCAGCAGGCTCCACTCCTCCTGAGTGAAGTACACCACCACATCCTCAAATGTCGCTGGGAGCGTCCTGAACATCCTGGAATCCTCTGGCTGTCCCTTGTCAGGAGGCTCCTGCAACACAGAGCAACACTACTCAGCCCAGTGTTGGAATGAGACACGGGAAATGTCTGTAGCCTTCTAAAGAAACCTTTTTCCTGGGATGCCCACCACGAGGCCCAGGTGCAATGCTAAGGAATGAATCCCCCATTGAAAGTCAAAAAATCAAATCCACGGGCCCCAGATAGTAGGCAAACAACCCCGGCTCAGTCAGATCCAAGGATCTTTGGGAAAGAGAAAAACTGTTCTCTTTGGAAAAGAGAACAGCACCTCTGAGTGCACACTGTCACCTGGAGTCCCCAGGTCACCCTCTACCCATTGTAGCTGTGGGGGGGACTGCCTGCCTCCAGGATCTCCCAACAGGGTGTGAAGGAAGCAGCAGGTAAAAGGAACTGAAGACGC
Organism: Cricetomys ansorgei; assembly: GCA_026225945.1. Lineage (NCBI taxonomy): Eukaryota > Metazoa > Chordata > Mammalia > Rodentia > Nesomyidae > Cricetomys > Cricetomys ansorgei. The sequence continues at coordinate 720,122 of JAMJFZ010003224.1, read as the reverse complement.
TTGTAACCAGGGAGGGCTTTCTGCACACCGCACTGCTAGAATCCCGAGACTCCGAAGGTCTGACCTTCTAACGCTAAAAAATAAGAGTAGCTTTGCTCTTTCTCTGGATTCTGGAAAGACTCAACCGCCTGATGTTATCTGTGAAGAGTGTCTGAACTACCCACTGATCCCCTGACCACCAACATTATATTGTTAAATCCTACTCGCTTGCAATAGTTGAAAATTGGAGAAAATTCGAGTCACTCAAAGATCCTAACGAACAGTTTCCTTAGCTACCAACCCTCCAGGAAATTAGGTAATCATGAAATAAACTCAAGGTGAGCATTATCGTCTACTGGGCCAGCAGGGCTACATCAATGCAAGGAAAGTTCCAGGCTGGCGGTCAGGGCTCTCTGGGCAGAGGTGAACAGCTGTGGATTCTGGACTCAGGAAGCCACTTCTTCCCGAGTCTCAGTTTTCTCCCAATATGGTGAATTTAACAATCCTTGCTCTACTCCCTCAGAGTAACCTTAGCCAGTGGTAGCGTTCCTCATGTGGTGACCCCCAGCCATAAAACTTTCACTGCTACTTCCTTACTGTAATCTTGCTACTGTTATGAATCATAATGTAAATATCTGATATGCGGATGGTCTTAGGTGACCTCTGTAAAAGGGTCATTAGACTCCCAAAGGGGCTGTGACCCACAGGCTGAGAACTGCTGCCTCTGGCACAGCTCATTACATAGCGCCTGTGAAAACTGCGGTGTTAGAAAGTTGAAGGCACGGAATACCGCAACATGGTCTGTTCTCCGTTTGTAATGGCGAACTGTTTCTTAAGCCCTGAGGCTGTTCTGAATTCCGGAGAAAGATCATTATTCTTTCTATGATAAGTTAGGATGCTCTGTACCATGAGGTAGGCTTTTCTGTCTGTGAAACTAAAAACAGCGGAGGAGTCGTCCCAGTTCAATGAGTTAATACCTGTAAAGCACGCAAAGCATTACCTGGCACATTAAAGCAATGAGTGCTGGGGCTGGAGGCGCGGCTCAGTGGTAAGAGCACTGGCCGCTCTTTCAGAAGACCCTGGCTCTGCTCCCAGCAGCCACGTGGCAGCTCCCAGTGTTTATAACTCCAGCTCCAGGGGACCCGATGCGCCCTTCCTGCTCCCTCACGTACCACGCACACGCGGTGCACAAACACCGGGCAGCCGCTCATAAAATAAAAGCAAGTGAAGTGTCAAAAGATACAAAAAGTACGCGCACTCTGGGGATGCAATGATGTCAGTGCTGGGTTATTGCTACTGTGCTTTTTTCCATCATTATTTGCGATTTATGTTACTTCCGATGTGGAATCCTCTCTCAGTCACAGCAGTCACTAAACACATTACCTGGCTGCAGAATTCAGCAGTGTCCTTACACAAGGTGCTGCTATTTGAGGGATCGAGGCTGTCACTGTCAACTTCTCTTTGCCTCAAATCTGACGTGCAGTCTAGATACAGCGCAGGGTTAGGTCCACTCCCTGAAGGGTCCTCTAGTTCAGCTCCAGGGCTGGACAAGAGCTCAGCTACGCCATCAAGGTCTCCCAGAGGCCCTGGCGGGTAGAACGGGGGATAGTTCGCAGTGAAGAAGTGTTCAGGGCTGGCCAGGGTATCTGAAGAACTCTCCCTGAGACTCTGAAGATGGGCTGCCCAGATAGGGTCCTTGGTGGCCAAGGCGTTCATGCAGAACATATGGGTCTTGCTCTTGGCATGATATTTGAGAGTTTCCACCTTGAATGGTCCCGTGTAGCCCTCTATTAGTCTTGACCGCTTGTCTCTGACGGATGGGTATTCTCGGCAGACAGCACAAAACAGAGCCGTCTGTTGCTCATTCATGAGCAACCACGGAAACTGTGTAAACCACGACTTCTGGATAGAACGGGGTCTTGGGGGTTTCTTGTTTCTTCCTGTCCAGTGTCCCTCCATAGTGCTACTTTCTGTGCTGAAGTGGGCAAGGCAGGCTTTCTTCTGAGGTGGCAGGTACCGTCCATTCTCTCTGGCAGAGCCCTGCGTATCTTTTTCTTCCATGAAGTTTGCGTGTGTTTTTTCTTTTGAGGAAAGAGACAAATGGAATTTGAAATCCTGTGGTTTGAGAGCCATAACGCATACAAAATGTAGAAGAACATTCTCAGTCCACAATGACACCTCTTCCCCTCTACTTACTCTAAAGAATATCACAGATTGAATTCCTGACTCAGCTTGTCTCAGACTCCCCAAACCCGTCTTGCTTAACCCAGGAGGAAATCAAACAGGTGTGCTTTAAGCAAGTGTTTCCTTTCAAAGAATTAAAGGCTGATATACCAGATCAAACAGACATCTCTGCACTTTGATCAAGGTCACTTCAGACAGTGGGCCCCATCCTAGGCTCAGAGCTTACTTGGGATAAAAACCTGAGGGCATAGAAATGCAGGATTTAAAGAGATCAAGGAACCAGACTGCAACTCTCACTCTGTAGGAACTTCCTTCCGGGGTGGGGCTGACAGAGAGGCCTCTGCATTCTGCTTAAGTACCTTAGTGCAAGATAGCCAGCCACCTATCCCCTGGGCATAGTTGCAGTGAATGGAGAGTGCAAGGTAAACAGCAACCCACCCCCTAGTCTACAGGAACAGTGTTCTAGGTCCCTGGCGGGTGCCTGGGCCATGAAGAGTCCCAGACTCTCTCTATATATACTGTGTTTTTTCCTATCTCTACATAAAAGTGATAAAATATAATTTATAAATTAGGCATAACAAGCAAATGACAGTAACAAAATAGAGCAACATAACAATATTGTAATTAATGCTATGGAAATGTGGTTTCTCTTCTTCAAAATACCTTTCTGTTGTACATTAACTGCGGTTGACAGTCAGTATCTGAAACCATGGGGAGACATCATGGATAGAGGGGGTACGCACCACAGATAAAGTGGGCGATTCTATCTGCTGATGCAGATGGGGTGCTCGGGGCTCAGCTTCCCTTTATTACACCACAACCTTTCAGAGTTCAAAACTCTCATGGCCTTGTGAAGACTTTTCTTCTTCAAACTAAACTAGAAGTTTCTTTCTTTACTTGTTACAGGAGATGGGACAGACAACCGTAACTCCTGGAGCGACTTCGTTAGGCACCAACCAAAGTTTCAGTGGTCGGTGGCCAAGGGCTCAGTATTTTTGTTCAGTCTACAAAACTGGGTACAAAGCTATTAACAGTCAGCAGGCCCAAAATGAAGAGCCATGCAAGGGGAGACAGAGGAAAACCAACAGGCCTCCGTGTTACTCTGCAATCCCAGCAGTCCGGACATGCCTGTGGTCCATCTGAGGTAACCGCAAGTGAGAGCAAACGCGGGATCTGACTCACACAGAGCGCGAGCCCACTCCTTGCGTTCTCACAGGAGGAACCCGGTTAGCTCCGTAGTCTCCTAAAACACAGCTGCCATCCGGCCTGGCTCTCGGTGAGCCAACCAGGGAGGCTTATCAAAGTAGGAAAGAAAAATCTCTAGGGCTCAGCGAATAGCTGCTCATCCCTTGCTTCATTCACGTGGGGACAACTACTGTGTGCCAGGGTCTGTTATGGGAGCTGAAAATACAGCGGGAGGGAAGACAGACACACCTCCTCGGAATTTTCAGTATAAACAAACATATACTATAGGGCAGAAATCCAAGCTGGGGGTTGGGAGGGCAGGTACCAGGGCGGGGCAGGGGTGCATATTGAGACAAGGAACATCTGTGGGAAGGATGGTGCTCCTCTTGTGCATGGTGATGAACAGGCGGGCATACGGAGATGTTGGCTCCGAGTGTCCTCACCCTGCCAGTAGGTACTTGCCTCCGTGCGCAGACCACACTCACCAGGATGATGGCTCAGGAGACTCCTCTGGCTCTGGATGTTGCCTAGCCACCACTCAGTCTCTCGCCCAAACTCACGGAACAGTTCAGGATTGGCAGCAGTTGGTCCTGAGTTGGGAACACAAAGGGAGCTGTGAGGCCCTGGCTCCAGGTCCTAGCACCGAGGTGGGACTCTGCCTAGGACATTCCCCATGTTGTAAGACTATGGATTTTATAGGAAAGTGAGAACAGGTGGTCTGGCTTCGTGGTTCGGAAACTCTGTGACACCCCTAAGAGAATGTGGGAGCAGATAAAACCAAGGAGGGGTACAGGCAAAGCTAAAACGACATTAAATTGTCAGTTCACGGGTCTGGAGAGACAGCTCGGTGTTTAAGACCACTGGCTGAACAAAACGACTCAGGTTTAGTTCCTAGCACTCACATGGCAGTTCATAACCATCCAGAATTCCAGTTCCAGGGGACCTGACATCTTCTGGCCTCTGTGGGTGCCTGGCACACAAATGGTGTACAGATCCATGTAGGCAAAACGCTCATACAAACATAATAAAAGCAGATAGGAGATAAGCCGTGAGACACGGGTCCAGCAGCGCTACAAGGTCCCATTTGCCGAGAGACGCTGGATAGCTTTTTCACGTACACTCCCAACGGCTCAATGTTGACAACTTAAACACTTTGAAGAAGTCAAACTAAAATAGCGAAAGCCAAAACAGCAAAGCAGAGCAGAGCAGAACTCCAGTGCCGGCCTGTGAGCTCCCACACCTTCCTCCACCCCGCCGTGGAATAAGAAAGGACTGGGAAATAGTCATCACACTGCGCACAACAAACGCAAGTGAATTACCCTCATCCAAAAGGCCCAGGGCCATGGGGACTGAGGGATGTAGTCCAGTTGAGAAGAGTGCTTGCCTAGGCCTGAGTCCAGCCCCAGCAGGGTTCAGTGACCCGGGATGGAGGTGTGGAGTCGGTGAAAGGAAGACTCTGACCACTAGCTGAAGTTCAAGCGAGTGGCCCTGAATAGCTCAAGCCCATCTTTATTTGTACAGAATTTCAGAGCATTCACTCACATACAGCTTCAGTGTCTTTCCATCATAATCTAAGAATCTCAATAAGTACTTATTTAAAATTCTTTTTAAGTTTCCCTTGTCCCCTTGTAGTCAGTGATCAACCTTTACCCATATCTGAACAGCACAGTATTACAATCCAAATGATTATGTCATAGCTAAGCATACCTAAGGACTGTATTACAAGCCAGATGAGTTAAATATTGTATTGCAAGCCAAATGATTGTATCTAGCCAGGCACATCCAGTTTGACTTGTGCATAGCTGGCAGCAAACATACGGTTACAGACTAAAGACCATTAAAATCCAAGCTTAACCCTTTAACAGTAATACAACTTTTGCACTTTCTTATAGTCTAATTTAATGTTCTTACTATGTTTTAAGTTGTCCTTACGCCAGTGTTATCTAAGTTTTACTGTAAGGTTCTGCTCCATACAGATTTTTTCATAATGATCAGAAATTACCAACTAACATTTCTCCATCAAGCTGTACTGTTTTTTCCCTTCTATATAGAGCCTTGTATAAGGAAAAAATGAATCTTTCCAACTTGTATTGTTTCTCTCAGGAGTATAGCAGACTTTACTTACTAACGTGCCCTGAGATTAAACTCTTCACTGTTGACTTTTAGGCTCTATCTTCCTTTAGGCAAGTTCTGAACTGCGCCTTACTTCTCAATGTACTGACCTTTAGGCCCTGGCTTCTTTGGGTAAGTTCTGAATTGTCCTTTACTCTTCAAAGTATTGGCATGCTCAGGTCCTCAGAAGTAGCTGACGTTTCTAAGACCTTTCCTTCTTCCTCATGTATTCCTATCAATTTTTGAGACCATTACTAAATCATTTCCAAAGATCTTGGTCAATCATGTTGTTACTTAGCCTTTAAGCAAGCAGGAATCATAGCCCCATCTCCTAGGGATTGACACGTGGTCCTTCCGGATATCATTCACACTGGTCCTTGCCAAGTGGAAGAGACGCTCTAGGGGCCTCGCCTCGAGAAGGTCACTCATGGAATACTCATACTCCTCTCCCAGAAGATGCAACATGGCTCCCGCCATGCCTGGAAAGTAAAAGTCCTGAGTTTGAGCCCAGCACTTGGGGAGGTAGAGGCAGGAAGATCAGAAATTCAAGGTCATTCTTGGCTATATAGGGAATTTGAAGCCAGCCTGAGCTACGTGGGACAATCAGATTTGGGAAGTTTTCAGATTTTTAAATATTTGCACGTTACTAGTAGAGCAACCCTAATCTAAAATACTCACAAAATCAAAACCCGATGAATGCAGGTGGCTGAGAAAGTCACAGAGCTTGTAGTATGCCAGACTGTAGAATTTTGGGTTACGGATACTAAACCTAGAATGGAACATACGTGTGCACACAAATTCTGAACACAATCACTTCTGTCCTTGGTACAGAAGGTGACACAAAAGAAGAGAAAAATGTATTTAAACAACGTAAACAGGAGAGATGAAAAATACCTACATTTGTACAAAGTTCCTAAGTTCACTTCATCTCATTAAATCTCCCTAAGAAGAAGACCAAGGCTTAAGAGGTCAAAAGCACTTGAGTATCAGTCTGTGGAGCTGGAGAGAGATGTGCACACCCAATGCTCTGGCCACCACTGTGGACTCCTTCCAGTGTCCTGGGGGCTCCACCGATCCACAGGCTGTTTCCCACCCTCCACTGTGGAAACATCCCAAAGCATCAGACAGCCAGGCATTCCCTAATTGTCCTGGCCAACTTAAAAGGAGGAGAAAAGTGTAGCGGGAAATGTGCTGGAGCCGCTGTACCTGGCATAAACACCAGCGTGATGGGATAGGCACACCTGGGCCTTCAGAGAGCCTTTGTCAAAAAGCAAGAGATTGTTTTTGCGAGTGTTGTAACAGGACATTTTGAATAAGTTTTTTTGTCCTATGTAGCCTTCCTTATGATTGGATGCCACTTGGACTTCTGGGAACTTTGCTTAAAACATAAAGGAGGCAGTGGCCAGTTGGCAGTTGGTGGGTTAGTTTGACAGATGATAGTCCTGTTTTTTAGAAGCTCCTGATCAAGATTCAGACAGTTAAGGACAGCCACAAAGGACAGTGAGCGTTTCTTCCTTTCTCTCTTTTCTCTTTCAAGGCCATCTGAAGGGCAGATTTATTTGAAGATTTATTTCTATCTTTCCTTCCTCTTTTACAGTTAGTGGGTAAAAAGGCACAGTGAGAATCTGTCACAAGTTAGGAATCTGATACAGTAGCAATCAGTTTCAGGGGTCAGAGTCCTGGGGAGTTCTGGGACTGTTTTCAGTTACTGTTTCCTGTTGGGAGCCGAGTTGAAACGCCATTACAAGATGGCGCCGGTTTCCTGCTTCCAGGTTCTTCTTGCTCGCATTAGGAGTAATTGCTCACATTTGGAGTAATTGCTTGCATTTGGAGTAAACAAGTTACAGCGCAGGCGCAGGTGAGCAGTCCTTGCCACCTCCCTCCATGCTAATGAGGGTCTGGACGAGTATCCAATCATTGACGGTCACGTAGCCCTATGCTCTATATAAGCAGGGTGCTTTTTGCAATCAAGGTCTTCGCTAACAACACTTAATTGGACGGCTGTCCTCAATAAAGCGTAAACCAGAAGAATCCTGTGTGCGGCGTCTTCCTTGCAGGCGAGGCGGGCGTCCACATTTGGTGCCGAAACCCGGGAACCTGACCATCAGTCGAGCACCGGCGGAGACCCCTGTTTTCAGGAGGATTCAGAACTGGAGCGCGGGACGAAAGTGGATCCAGACTCTTTCTGAGAGGTATGCTGTTTTATGAGATTGACCCTGCACTAGGCGTGGTCATTTTTGCTAGTATGATTATTGTTGTTCTTGCTTGTTGCCTTTGTTTAAATTGTCATCGCCCAGTAACCACCGGGTCTCTTACAATCCCTTCTTGGGGTAAACTAGAAGGAGAATTGCAGAGAGAAAAGGAAAAGGGAAGTTTCCGTGCCGGTACATGGCCATTATGGCGCATGGTTAATAAGCGATGTCAAGAGAGGGGTAAGGGAAGGACAGCGAATATTAGCAAAACATCAAGACAGCATGTCAGAAACAGAAAAGAGGAAGAGGCCTAAAAAAGATATAAAAAGGGTAGAAAAAGAGAAAAAAGAAAAAAAGAAACAAATAGTAGGAAAAGGGTATACCCAATATTAGCAGAATTTGAAAATTTAACAATAACCAGTGATGAGACTAGTAGTTCCTCTTCTGACTCAGAAACCACAGACTCAGAAACTTCGGGGTCAGAAGAGAAACTGGATACAGAGGAACAAACAGAACTAGAAGAGGAAGCTGCGCGCTATGAGGAAAAACATTTCCGTCCTGAGCCATACGCTCCGGCGGCTCCCTCTGCGCCCCCTCTTCTTAACCTGCCTAAGGCTAAGAAAAAACAGAGAGATAAAACCTCAAAAACTTCAATAGGAAAAACTTCCTTTTTAACAGACAAGGGTAGGAGAAAGATTTTTCAAGCTTTTCCAGTATTTGAAGATAATACTCAACAAAGATATTATCAACCTCTTGACCATAAGCAACTTAAAGATCTTGCAGAGTCCGTTAGAACTTATGGTATTAATGCCTCTTTCACACAGGCACAAGTAGAGAGGTTGGCACACTTAGCTATGACTCCTACAGATTGGTATAATACAGTAAAGGCTTGCCTTACCATGGGTCAATATCTGGACTGGAAATCTATTTTCCAAGATGCTTGTGGTGCCCAAGCAAGAGCTAATGCAATTCAAGGGCAACCACACTGGAATTATGACATGCTGACCGGACAGGGTCAGTGGAGTGCAAATCAAACAGCGTATCCAGTACAGGTTTACGAACAAATAAATAAAATCGCTATCAGGGCATGGAAGAGCATTCCTAATAAAGGTGAAGTATCAGGAAACCTAACTAAGATCATACAAGGCATGAATGAGCCTTTTTCAGATTTTGTAACAAGAATGATGGAAGCTGCAGGAAGGATTTTCGGTGACCCAGATACAGCAATGCCCTTAATAGAACAACTCATTTATGAACAGTGTACCAAAGAATGTAAAAATGCTATTACTCCATGGAAAGGAAAAGGGCTTAATGCCTGGATGAAAGCTTGTCGAGAGATTGGTGGTCTGCTTTCCAATGCAGGCATAGCTGCAGCGGTGCTCGCAGCACTAAAGGATAGTAGTATTACCTGTTTTAAATGTGGAAAGAGAGGACATAGACAGAGACAGTGTAGACAGGAAAGACAAAAAACTTCAGGAGTAAAGACACCTAACATCTGTCCAAAGTGCAGAAAAGGCAGACATTGGTCTAATGAGTGTAGATCTGTAACAGATATTCAAGGTAACTCTTTGCTGTGGGGAAAACACCCTAGGGTGTCTGGCTTAAGTGCCTATCACAGAAAACATGAGCCAACAATTTCTTACCAACAACGGATTAACTCACCCTCAGAGAGATTAAAACAGTTAGTACCTGCAGCTAAAGACAGCATTGCTCTAGACCTTGCTATCAAGGACAGAGTCACTGCAGCTGAGAAAACAGGTGAATTAAAAAGTACTGAAAAACAGGTATTTCGGCAAGCAACTATAAATGATCAGAGACCTAAGTCGAGATTACAAACAAATGGAGTTTTAATTAAAGGATTGTTAGACACAGGAGCCAATGTAACAGTCATTTCAAAAGACTCCTGGAATCCAAACTGGCCTCTTCAAGAGGTATCTACTCAGTTCTTAGAAACTGGAACATTTTCTCAGTTAAAACAGAATATAACAAGTGTCAAATGCATAAGACCAGAAAGTGAACTAGAAAATATAAGACCATATGTGGCAGATCTAGCTATAAGTTTATGGGGAAGAGACCTATTAAAGCAATGGAATGTACAGATTAACCTTACTTTAATCTCAGAGACAACCTGTAAGATTCAAGATGCTATTGATAAAGATATTAAAAAATGTTACCAAAAACAATCACAGACGGTAAAGATTGTCCATAAGCAGGACAGAGCAGATATTGATAATAATTCTCAGCCTGTTAAAAGGTATCAATGGAAAGTCATTCCCCAAGAATTCTCAGATAGTACCACCTTATGTCAATATTTTGTACAAAAGCCACAGAAAGTTAATATCTGGTTTAATGAACTTACCATTGGGTTAACTACTCAAGAGTTAAATAATTCATTTCAAGCATTGAACGGTGATTCAGATTTAAACAGTCAAAAAAGTTTAACCAGAGCAACAGAAAAGGAGTTAATTCAGGTAGAAAGCAGATTACAGAATGCATATGTAAATTACCTAGATCTCAAGCTTGATGGTATGCTTTCTGATAATTCCTCTACTGAGCTCATGATACAAAAGGAAGACAATATTTTAAAATGGATCATTGCAAAAAGCAACTCAAAAAGCTTGGGCAGAATCTATACTGCCTGTGTTAGAGTTTTTCTCTCAGCAGCTGCTTGGCTACGGCTGCTAAATAACAAGCCTCGCTATGTTCAGGAGTTTGGACCAAAAATTCAGCCAACTGGTCCTGGTCCTCCAGTGAATTGGTATTTGGTTTTATTACCTGTATTTGGAAGTTTGTTTATGGTTAACGTTTGAAAAAAGTTCCAAACTTCAGGTTGTCGTGGACTACAAAACCCATAAAGCATTGCAGTGGCTAGATGTTCCTGTTATCAGCCACAGCTACAACTCCCTTGACTGGCATGTTAAATGAACGTCCAGCAAGCAGGAAAAAATTATTGGATTTCAAATTATACATAATAAATAAAACTTCAGCTAAAATTTAAAAAAAAAAAAAGGGGGAATAGGCGGCCCCAGTATGGGACCTAAAAGTACCATTTCCCTTATATTATTTACCTTAAATTTTTTGAATTTGGATGCTGCTGGAAGATCTGCAGCAGATAGACATGCTATGTCTACACAACCTCCACTAGAAAATGTCAAGTGGAAAGATGTATTGTCTAACCAATGGAAGGGCCCGGATCAAGTTTTAATAAGATCCAGGGGAGCTGTTTGTGTTTTTCCTCAGGATCAAGAAAATCCCATTTGGGTGCCTGCTCGTCTGACGAGGACGGTGAAACAGCCCTTAGAGCCTGAAAAAGATCAAGAACAAGATGAAGATCTTGAAAACGCTACTAGCTCTACAGATGATCCTGATAAAGTGGCCCTCGATACGCACAGAACAACAATGGGGAATACTAACAACACTCCCCAAACCAATGCCGGTGATGCATGACGAACTCTAGTCTTGATCTTGCTTATTTGCCTTATGACTCTCAAAATAGTGGTATAGGGGAAAATCGTACTATGGCAATTGGCTCAATTAGGTTGTGAATGGAGGATGCTTGGTTTATGTGTGACATCTGTTCAATATCATAATTATACTGTTGCTGCAAATTTGTCATGGGAACTTTCTCAATATTTCAAGACGGATTGGTCATCACAATTTGATGCTACTATGAGGGACCTAAGACTGGCCATTACACATGTCAATTCAACTCGTGTGGACTTATCCATGGCAACTGGACTCTGGGGTTGGATTAAAGATGCTACCATGTATCTCAAAGAATGGGCTGGTCTGGGAACTATGGGAATTATGATGATTGCTTCTGTATTAATATGCTTTTGGTGCTTTGTAGAATGTATAGGCAGAGACAGCAAGATAATGCCATGATTATTCCAGCATTTGCTGCCCTTGATGTGAGACATTCCCCTGCAGCCTGGTTGGCAACGCTTAGACAGTGGGCTATCGTTAGGTCGATGGTTGGTGTGTAATATCCAACCCTCCTTTTGATTGTTGAGCTGTATGTTGTCAGAACCAATGCGACAGAAGTTCATCTCCACCACATGTCTCCCTTTTAGACAATTTAGGGCATGTGGCCTTTGCACCTTGAGGACTTGCTTCCATTGCACCAAGAATAGGCACATCCCTTATTCGACCCAAGGTTAGCCTTTGCACATCTCAGAGGTTCTCCTCATTGCACGAGATAAGGTAACCTGGGTATTTAGGACATGCTTAACTTCCTTGATCCTCACCTCCGTAGATGGAGGGGGTTGATCGGTGACTTAGCATGTTCCTTTGTCTTTAATTTAATATAAAAGGGGGAGATGTTGGGAGCCGAGTTGAAACGCCATTACAAGATGGCGCCGGTTTCCTGCTTCCAGGTTCTTCTTGCTCGCATTAGGAGTAATTGCTCACATTTGGAGTAATTGCTTGCATTTGGAGTAAACAAGTTACAGCGCAGGCGCAGGTGAGCAGTCCTTGCCGCCTCCCTCCATGCTAATGAGGGTCTGGACGAGTATCCAATCATTGACGGTCACGTAGCCCTATGCTCTATATAAGCAGGGTGCTTTTTGCAATCAAGGTCTTCGCTAACAACACTTAATTGAACGGCTGTCCTCAATAAAGCGTAAACCAGAAGAATCCTGTGTGCGGCGTCTTCCTTGCAGGCGAGGCGGGCGTCCACAGTTTCCCAGCGTTGATTAGGATGTTTTACTGGAGGAGCTCTGCAGCTTCCTCAAGACTTCAGTCACAAGACATTCTTGGCAAACCAGGAAGCCTGACATTATTATGCACTGCAAATGGTGCATTAAAATGGTGGAAAATGAGTGGGTGGGGAGTTCCTTCAGGCAACACATAATTCAGATCAGAGGATCTGCTATCGCTTTTCTGTGACAATTAATAAATATGCTGCTGAAAGGCTGCTTGAGGTTCAGTGCTCTGAGGCTGTTCCCCCTGCTCTTCCAAAGCTTCAATACATGCTTGAGTGTCTCTTTCTCTTTGTCATCCTGGGTGACTCAGTTTGCCAAAAGAAAAGGACTGGGATTGAGTAGACAGGTAAAGACACCTAGAGAAATCAAAGAATTGTAGAATTCTACAATTTCCAGTCTGTCCTGACCCAGGTGAGGCTGGGGACACTGATCCAGACCAGCAGCGGTAGAGACGCTGGAATCCATACCTAGAGGTGCCGCCAGCTTGTCAGAAGCGAAGGCATCCTTCTGTGGCTGACTCAGCAGCATCCATTCCTTCTGCAGCAAGTACAGCGTGATGTCATCAAAGGTCACAGGAGCCTGGAAGGAAAATGATCCCAGCTAAGCATCAAGTTCCTCTGGGACTTATCTTCCGCATTGGCGGGCAGGGCTTGTACTCTAGGAAGTTACTAGTGTGAGGGTTGGGTGAGGAGCATTACCAACTCACACACACAACCTGCAAACAATCTCTTTCTACATGCGTGCAAATCACAGTGGAGTACTATTAGAGTCTTCGCCACTGAACTCAGTCAGAGCCTTCCTTATGAGGCTGACTCAGGAAGTCTATATTTTCGCATTGTGTGATGTATCTCTGTGCGAATACGCAGTGCGAATGTGTAGACCAGAGATCAGTGTCAGCTGTCTTTCTCAATTTCTTCTCCTCATTTTAAAAAATAAATTCTCTTGGCCGGGTGGTAGTAGAGCGTGCCTTTAATCCCAGCATCCAGAAGGCAGAAGCAAGCTTGAGGCCAACCTAGTCTATAGAGCCATCTCAAGTCACCCAGGGCTACAAAGAGAAACCCTGTCTTGAAAAACTAAATAAATAAATACATAAAATTTTAACATTTATGTGTATGAGTGTTTTGCCTGCATATATGTACTTGTACCACACGCATGCCTGGTACCTGGGAAAGTCAGAAGAGGGTGTTAGATCCCCTGGAACTGGAGTTACAGATGGTTGCGATCCAAAACCTTGTAAGTGCCAAGAAATAAACTTGTATCCTCTTCAAGAGCAAAAAATGTCCAGAACTGCAGAGCCATCTCTCCACCCCTCCCCGAAGGTTTTATTATCATTCCCATCACTGAAACAGAATTACTGTTATTTGACATATGACCTCCCAATGTTTTGTCTATGAATATATAAAAACTGAACCGTTTTCAAAGCAGTAGTTGGGGCCAGCCAAATGGCTTAGCAGGTAAAGGCACTTGCAGCCAAGCCTGATGACCTCAATTAAGTCTCCAGGACCCACATGGTAGAAGGAGAGTACTGACTCCTGCAAGTTGTCCTCTGATTTACACACATGCACACACATAATAATAAAGGAAAAAAAAACCAGTATGGAATGATATTGTAAAACATTCATTTAAAATAAGCATTTGTGTTTCCAGAGTCTTCCAAATGCTACTGCAAAGTGGATTCCACTAAAAGGAAGCAGCCAGACAGGAAGGAGGTACATGCAAAGACAGCCTAAGGGGATTGGTGTGGAGAAAGAGTATGTGTGTTTTGGGGGGTGTCTGATCATATGGCAGTAGATCCCAGAAGGAACGCTGCACACAGGACCAGAGGGCAGTCTACTCCTATGGTACAGGTTAGAAAAAGAAAAAAGAAAGAAAGAAAGAAACACTGTGACCAGAAGATACGGTAGAACACACGTGCCCAGCAGGTGGGAGACTGCCTCGGGATTATGAGAGTTCAAGGTCAGCCTGGCAACCAACTATGCAATGAAATACTCAAACTCTTGCAACAAGGAACACAAGGCCTCCCATTCAGGCTGCTTCTCAGGTTGAGAAGGCGCCATGATGAAGGCTGATGGTCCCATCTCCTTAGCGGCAGAGACTGAATGCTAGAATGAAGAAGTCTTTTTGACCAGAGTGATCCACAAATACCTGGCACCCGTCTTTTAAGCTACCTTATGGCAAATACCTTCTGCTTTTGGGTGACTGTGTATAAAACCTCAAATCTGCCTGAACAAGAGAAATTCCTTACTATGTAGGATGCAAAGAGTATCTAAATATTCTATTTTAGTGGGTCCCTCTATTTGGCACTGAAACCCTCTCAATGTGAAGCTCAGTCCTATTGGAGAAGTTTAATTCCAGTTATGTTTATAACGATTGTCTTTGTTAGGTCTGAAATAGCTCAAGCAGACACTGAGAGATATGTATGGCCATACAAAAAGCAGTTTATTTCCATGGAACACAGACCAGCATGCTGCGGTCTACCATTTAAGAAAATGGTGACCATGAAATGCAGCCACACGGGCTTTTTAAGCGAAACAGGCAGTGGTTAGGGGATCTCTCTCATTGGTCAGGACCTGAACACTTTATTGGCTCGTTAGGGGAATGGAGGATCTCTCAGGGAAGTGAGGGACATTGTAATTGGCTGCCAGCTTCAGAACTCTCCAAGAACTAAGGGTAGAGCCAGGGAAGACAAGATGGAGTTAGGAAACAAAATAGAGTCACCCTGGTCCTCTCAGTATTGTACATTGTTGGGGGAAGGGCTGCCTAAGCCTTGGCAGTTTGTATAATCTGCAGGTGTTGGTTTTATGTAAATCATCAATTAAGATGTTTGCTAATGATCTGCACCTGCTCACTGCTCTCCTGCAGAGTCACTGTGGCAGAACAAAGTTGCTGTGGAGGATTTCTTGTAGTTCTTCTCCCACAGTCTCTGGAAACAAGGAGAGCACACTTCCCTTAGACCTTGAGTTCCCCCACCATAAAGGTGACATAGCTCAGCCATTAAAGGGTTGTGAGATCCCCTTGGGCTTTGAGCTCCCTATTGTAAAAGTGACATAACACTGTAAAGGATTGTGGGATGAGACTAGGCTACAGGTTTCCTTCATTAAGCAAATAGGCCTTTGGATGAGGGAACAGAGTATCTGTAACACCTGAGGAACTTCGGCATCAATAAAACCCCCAAGATCAGAGGATCTGGGTTCCACTGTCCAGGATGGTGCTTGCCATGACAGGTGGTTCCCTCTGCTGAGGTCTGGCAGGTTTGCATATGAAAATGTTTCCTGTCTTCCTTGTAGATCCCACACAGTAGTTATTGGCTACACAGCCCTCCTCATTCTGGCTTATCACACAAGTCTTTCCTCCTCCCATCACTCAACCCTCCTTGCATCTTTCCTCTCACCACACCCCCAAACCTAGATCCCCCAACCGCCCATTTTCTCACTATTTATAGTCTGCCTACCCATCAAGGTCATATCCACATTCCATCTCTTATGAAGGGCTTCTTAGCCACTCGGTCCCAATGTGCTTCCTACCCACAACCTAGGAATACCTTTCTCTCCTGTCCCTGACAGGAAGCAGGTGCTTGATGGCTTGTTTTATAGGACCCTTCGCCAGCACCATCCCTTCTCTCAACCACATCATAAAAAAGAATTTCATAGTCAGTTCACTTTGCTTTCATTCAAGATACATTTATTAAGTGTTCTTATTCGCTTGCTGAACAATGATCTGTAGATATGGACAAAAGACTCAGTGTAATAACAGAACTGGGTTGTAAGAAGAATGGGAAGGGATTGGTCACTCCCACAAGAAAGAGAGAGTGGCTGGGAAGCAGAGATAGAGAGGCAACAGACAAATACCTGAAGAAGTACACATGCAGACTCCTACGCATGCCCACCAGGAACAGCAGCACAACCCCAGGACAGCACAGTGGGTTAGAACAGTGTTCAGCAACCTCCTTTATGAGCCATCTTTTAGAAAATACTTGCTTAGAGGACCTTAAATGCCAGGTGTTGTTCTACAGTTCTAACTGCAGATACTACACATAAAGCCAACAAATATATAAACAAGCAAGAGAAGTCTGTATAGAGATCTGGGTTGAGACGAAAGCAAAACAGTATAATTGGATGAAGGATGATTTGTCTTTGATCTCTATCCATTATTCTATCAGTGACAGGCAAGGTAACCTACACACAAATAGCCCAAGATTGCTTTTCATTAACAAATGTCACAAGGTAACAACTAAGTGGTGTTCTGGCAGAGAAGAAACCATCGCAAAAGGACTCTGCTTCTGAGTCAGAAGCTGAAAATCTGCTCAGAATCTGAGTTCTTCTTCTCCCCAGGCCCTGGTCCTTTCACCAGTTTGCGATGTATCTTTTACTGCCAGTCCCTTGCACAATGATTCTCTTATTTTGGGACAATGTTCTCATCTCTCAGGGCAGAAAACATGCACTTAGGGAGAGCTAAGCCTTTTGGAGACACTCTGCAATCCAGGCTAGAATCAAGGGGAAATTTCCGAGACTTGAGATTTTCAATGAGTAGTTGGACCTGAAAAAGAAAAGTCAAATTTCTTTGCTTCCCTAAAAAATTATCTATATCCCTCTCTTCTCTTGGTAAAGGTTAAGGAAGACTATTCCTGAGCAGAAACACTTGGAAATTAACCTTAAATCACGAATTCCGATCTTGATGCCATGTTGAATACTCCCCACTGCATTTCCTCGTCTGACTTCGGGCTCAATCTAAACCAGTCTGAGATGTCACCCAAGAGAAAGGGCCGTTCCTGTCAGTGTGTGCACCTGTGTGTTCCCCATAGTTTTTAGTACAGGCTGGCCAAACAGCTTTCACTCGTTATAGATCCAGTTGAGCTTGTCTTCATTCAGGTACTATGTAGACTGCTGGATCTGGAAAATCTCTGTAGCTAGTGGAGTGGGGGAAAGGGAGGGCGGATGCTTAATAAAGAACAACTGCTTTTCTAAAGTAGAAGCTTTTCCAGATAAAATTACAGCACCACAACACTCACTTTCCTCTCTTGTGGGCCAGCCTTTCCAGGCTCATCCAAGTTATTCAAGTAGGGACTACAGGAGAGCTCTCTGTGGTATAGGTTCCTTCCTATGTATTCTTCCACTTCTAACGTCATACTCAATGCAAATCTGAAGAGTACAAACGTTTATTAAATGGACACAGAGGGGGCGGGAGGGACGGGGGCAGGGGTGAGAGAAAAAGTCTCATAAAGTACTTTAAAACGTTTGTTGAGAAAATTCCAGAAGAAGGAAGGAAGGAGGCGGAGGAGGAGGAGGAGGAGGAGGAGGAGGAGGGGGAGTGCCAGAGCTGCAAGAGCTGAGGACGTATGTAGCTCAGTGGGTAGAGCCCTTGTCTACTCTGTCCAAGGCCCAGAGCCTGATCTCCAGCACTCCTAGCCCTGCACAAAAGAACTGGCTGGGGGAAAAAAAAATCCTAAAAAAAACACTTAATCCTGAAAGGCTGCCAGTCTCTCAGCCAGTGTGCCTACGGCCTAGCAATCCAGTTAACACCCCTGACCACTTTCTACCTCATCTCCCATCTCAAAGCCTTGAAGCAAGTTTGTGAGTGTCCCTAAGCCGTGCCCACATTCGTCTTCATGAAGAAGAATTACCAGGAGCCGTTTTTTCCCTTCTCGGTCCTTTCTTTGGAAGGAGGAGCTAAGCAGCACCAGGCCCTCACTCCGCTCCTCGACTGCCCACCCTCTGGCTCCCACCCAGCCTCTGTGACTTATAAGCAAGACATCCTTAAAACTCCGAAAGCGAGGAAGGGAACCGAAGAACTTTGGCATCACGAAGCTTGGCTGGTGCCCCACTCAGGGCCCACCCGCAGAGGGACTACAAGCAGGGGGGTGGCTGACCCGAGGGAGGGGGGTGCTCGGACCAGGAGGAGTGTGTCCCCACTGGCTGAGGAAGGCGAGGCGGACGGGAGAGCACCCCTACACGGCTAGCCAAGCCCGGGATGCGCGGCAGGAGAACGGTCCCTTCCAGTCCTACCTGCCCCGACTTCCCGAGCTCCATGGCACGCTCTCGCGGTCGTGCAGACCCCCTCCCTCCAGGCCTGTTCCGAGGCCGCCGCGGCCCCCTCGGGACTTGGGCTCCGGGACCCGAGGCGCCGGGGCGGAGAGACGCGCAAACTTCACTCTTCCACAGCGGGAGGCAGCAGCGCTGGCGCTGGCAGAGGTAGTGATGAGCTGGGACTAGTGTCATGCTAGCGCAGTGCTCTATGGATGCTGCTTCTCAGAAGCAGAGAGGCTCACGGGAAGTGTAGTCCAGCCTGGAGAGTCTTGCTTGGACCAGCTCCTCTCTGTGCTCAACTCCCATAAACACACAGGTCAACAAGTCAACAAGGTTAATCGAGAAGGGCAATACTTTTTGTTTTTTTTAATACATTTCTTTGTTTCTTAAACACACACTCTCTCTCTCACACACACACACACTCACGAGGTCTTACCATGTAAAGTACCACGTAATTACTGTGTAAATTACAGTTCAATAAAACTGTGGTCCAGAGGAGGATGTCCCAGAATTCTCTGCTGTGTTGTGAGGAAATCACACTGGGTTGAAGGATATGCCCTGGGACACTTGTGTCTAATGCAGGAGCTCTTCAGACTTTGGGGTCAACCCTGTCCACTAGCGCTGAGGAAACTGGAGCAGCATTGGGGAGTGGCTTATTCAAGCCACAGTGAGAGCCATGATGAATGCACAGGGCCAAGCATGGAGACCACACAGTCGTTTGTCAGTTAGTTGCCAGTATTACTTTATTTGGAATATGCTAAGGCCAGAGCATGGTTCACAGGTCAGAGGCGGGGAAGTGGGCACCGAAGGAAGTGGGGAGCACCCCAGAGCCCTATGGTCACAAGAGAGACAGCAGTGGATGCATCCAGGGGAGCCTGTCAGCGCTTAGAGAAATCACCACCTGCAGAGAGAATTTTGAGATGAGCAGCATGGTCAGGTGGAACAAAATGGCACAGGGCAGGGGAGATGAGAGAGAGCTGCCTGGAGGACACGCAGGTGAAACCAGCTCTTCCACCCTCTCCACCTGGGCTGTGCTGTTGTCCTTTCTCTGCGTCTCCCCCACACTCTGATGTGTTAGTACACACAGCAGGTATAACAGTAACCTGCCAGGCACTTCACACACATGGTCTTCCAGAGTCCTCCCAGCTCGCCTGTGTAGATGTCAGGCTCCTTTAAGGGCTGGGGTCATGGGTACTGACCTAGGTAGGCAGGAAACTGAGAATTGAACCTGGAATAATTTACTGCAGACACCCAAGCTTGTGTGTAATTGGAAAGGAAACAAGCAGAGTGCCGGGGAGGGGAAAGGATCAGAGTAGACTAACACCTGGTGTGCTGTGCATGTTCCTGAGGCCTCCTTAAGGAGAATTCTGACCTTGCTCAGGCTGGCCCTTCCCACCAGGAGCCCTGTCCTCTCCCTCCCCAGCTGGACCCACCCTGGCAGGCACTGCACTGGCAGCTGTGAATCACTAGCAACACCACTGGCTCTGCGTGGCCATCGGGGCAGCGAAGGTTCAGGATCCGCACAGGGCTGTCAGGATCCAGGCGGTAGCTGCAGCAGTCACACTGGCTCTGCAGGTAGGGTTCCTGGGAGACAGAGGCTGGTTGAGTGGGTAGGGAGCCAAATGGAGTTTTCTTCCCTTCCTCTGGACTTTCCCTTCCAGGGAAAGGGCCAAATTCCAATCGGCCAGAACTCCCAAGGTAGCCTGGGGGCAGGGGCATCACCAAGCCCCCTCCCTCAAGAAGCCCTCTTTCTTCTCTAAAGCCCCAGCAATCTGAACATCCAGTGAATGAATGCATCGGGGGAAGGATGTGGCTTCCACCCTAAGGGGCTTCAGGTCTAGACAGAAGTGGGCTAGTCATACATGAAACTGCTAACAAACCCTAAGTGCACAGTGTAAGAAACCCTCTGAGCACAGTTGGGGTCCTAAGCACAGTGAGCTGCCCTTCCAGAGCAGACCCTCCTGCCCCACGGAACAGTGACTCCATTTTATCTATAACCTTTGTATAGCTTATAACTCTTTCAGACATTCATACAGTATCAAGTTCAAAAATGACAAAGGATATTATCTCCTAACTCTGTTCCTTTATTCTTTCTTTACTCTTTGTTATAAAAGTTCCATATGTGTTTTGGGAGAGGCTGGAGCACTCAGGCTGGCAACACCACAGCACAGGATTGAGGGGCAGCATCATTGAGAACCAGAGAGCACTAGCTAACCCAGTTTGGTGGAAGCAGAAGGAAATAGCCTCAAGAGTAGATGGAGGTGCTGGGAGCCAGGAGCCTCGAGCAGGGAGCCCAGAGCCGGGAGCCAGGAGCTGGGAGCCGGGTCGCCATTCAAAAGGAATGCCAGTGTCCTGAGTTACAGCTCTCTGGTTGGGAGCTAAGGGAGTCTGGGAGTGAGGCAGGGTCCAAGGACAGCAAGCAGAGAGAACCTGATTCTGGGCTTGATCAGGTGTAGATCTTACAGAGAAAGCTGGGGGCAGGGAGCTATCTGTAAAAAGACAACTCTGGGTGCTCTCCTGTTGTGATCTTGATGGGTCTAGCCTCAGTTACTTCCCCTCCCCAAGCCTTTCTTGTGGGCATCTCGGCTTATTGGCTTAGAGGGGCGCAGTGGTCTGAGATGCACGCCCTGGAGGATGTGTGGAACCACCACCGTGGGGTCTCTTACACTCCATAGCCCCAGTCTTGTCAGCTCTGTGAGAACAGACTGTGATCCTCATGTTCCCTGGGTTTTGCCCAGGTCCTCAGCTGGTGTCAAGCCCCCAGAGGCACCGGCTAACCTGCCCTGTGGACATGTAAGTTAGCCTCCCGCTCACCTCAGTCATGACGTTGGTGCTGGACCTGCAGTGTCCGCTGCAGTAGCTCACTTGTACCTGATCCAGGTGGCAGGGACCCTTGGTGAGGTTTCTAAATTCTGTGAGGTACCTGCAGGAGGCTGGCTCCTCTTCCGGGGATGAGGAGGGTAGCACTAAGACAAAGGGAGAGGCTATCACTGGGAGGACTTTAGGCAAAGACATGTTAGGACAGAGCCTGGGATAAGGGAGCCCTTCTGACCCCCATGTGGGCAAGCCTGGGGAAGGTAGGTGTGGGATCACAAGGCAGGAAGGCCTGGACCAAGTAAAGGCGTATATAGGTGCCCATCCCCTTCATACCCAGAGTGCCCTGTTGACAAGTGGGACAACAGCTCCCTGGCTCATGCACCACCACTTCACCCTACAAAGAGCCATCCACGATCCAGTCAGGAGGACATTCCATCATCCCACGGTGCCTGCCCGGAGACCCCAAGGCCAGCGACGAAGGGAAAGCACTGGGGAGCTGCTGAGAGGGCTACAGGGCCACAGGGTACCTGAGCACAGGTGAGGCCTGGGCAGTGTGGCGCGCAGACACTCTTCCCACGGAGGCAGCGGCAGCTCTCACAGGCCTCCTGCCATTCAGATCCAGGCTGCGAGAGTGGGAAAGCTGTAGCTGGTCTTTTTATCCCCAACCTGCTCCGTGTGTGTATGCCCGTGTGTGTGTGTGTGCGTGCGTGTGTGTGTGCGTGTGTGTATGCCCGTGTGTGTGTGTGTATCTGTGTATGCCCATGTGTGTGTGTGTGTGTATATGTGTGTATGCCCGTGTGCGTGTGTGTATGCCCGTGTGTGTGTGTGTGTGTGTGTATGCCCGTGTGTGTGTGTGTGTATGTGTGTATGCCCGTGTGTGTGTGTGTGTATGCCTATGTGTGTGTGTGTGTGTATGTGTGTATGCCCGTGTGCGTGTGTGTATGCCCGTGTGTGTGTGTGTGTGTGTGTATGCCCGTGTGTGTGTGTGTGTGTGTGTGTGTATGTGTATGCCCATGTGTGTGTGTGTGTGTGTGTATGCCTATGTGTGTGTGTATGTGTGTGTGTATGCCCATGTGTATGTGTGTGTGTGTGTGTGTGGAAGTGCTTGTGGAGGCCAAAAGAGGGCATCGGATGCCCTGAAGCTGAAGTTACAGGTGGTTGTGAGCCACCTGGTTTGGGTGCTGGGATCCAAACTCAGATCCTCTAAGAGCAGTACCATCCCTTACTTCTTGAGCTATCTCTCCATCCCACCCCCCTGGATTTCCATGGTAACACCTCAGTTCTAAGTCCAGCCTGGGGGTTCCAGCTTGAGCAAGGGCCCAGGACTGGAGTCTGGCTGGGAAAGCCCAATATACTGGAGTCACGGGGGTGGGTTGGGGTGGGGGTTGCAAGTCAGGGCAGAGCAGAGTCTGCCTGCTACTGCAGGGCTTGGGTAGAGACTCAAAAGAGGCACAGCTACAGATCAGGAGGTGGGGAGTTCTTGGACAAGAAAAGCAGCTGGTGTCTCACCAAGTGGGGACTCCCGTGGTGCCAACATTCACAGTAGTCCTCGGGAACACAGAGGCCTGTCTGGCTGCGGAAGTGCCCGGGCTGACACACGCAGCCCAGAGCCTGGGCCTCCGTGCAGTTGCTCCAAGCCAATGTCATGTTCATTTCTGGACATGTCTTCTCACAAGGCCCCAGCTCCCCAGGGGCCACGTGCTGCCATATTTCCCCAGGAGGGCACTCTGCAGGAACATCATCCACCTGCTGTCTCTGTCAGCTCTGGATCCTGCCTAGATCGCCCACCCCAGTAGACACTCCTCCGGTACTTTACCTGTCCTCTTCCTGTGCTGCCTCCTGGCTCCAGCAGCTATCCGTCAGCTATGCCTCTCCCTCTGATCCACTCCTCAAACACTGGACCCAGACAGATCTCACCTTGTAACCAATTCTGTCTGCTTTACCTCCACATTTCCGGCACCCTGTCACATCCTGAGAGTGTTGCCTGTTGTCAGAAACTCTGAGACCTTTCCCTGTATTTACTTGTTCTGGTGGCTGTCCCACCTTCATTCATCAGCCAGGCTGGGTGCTTTGGAACTTGCCAGGCCTGTGTCTGAACCCACAGATCTCAGCGTGGCGAAGGTGGGCTATCAGTAGGGCAACACCAGAAGTTGAATACTGAGGGTTTGGGGTTTGCCAAGCTAAACTCCTCTTTTCCACTCACCCCTCTGGACCTCAACTTCTTCATCAGCAGGAAGCCCCCTTTCAATTCCTGTCCTCACTCATAGCCTGGCTCAGTATGGATGAATACCAACATGAGCGGAAGAGACACACGGGGTGCTCAGGGACTGCACAGTGGGGAGTGCTGGGCCTCAGGGCAGGGCAGGGGTCCGTGTGGACAAGAAGCAGACATTTCCTGAAGCAAGGAGCTTAGCCTGGGTTGTAGGCAGGGCCCTCTTTCCCTGAGCAGAGTCTTGGCTTTGGAGGACAAGGACAGCCATGTCTTACCCTGACAGTCCGTGAGGGAGCAGATGAAGGCTCCACCTTGACAGGTACTAGGAAGACAGAAGCAACTGCTCAGAGGCCCCCTGGCCATCGGTCCTCCTCAACAGCCCCACCCTCCATCCAGGCTCTGGGCCCCTCACCAGCGTGTGCAGTTCCAGGTGAGCACAGTCCCTGGGGGCAGCTCCTGGGCCTGCTCTTCCAAGGGCAGGGTGTGGCCCCAGGGCAGGGAAAATTGGGTGCAGGG
Source organism: Cricetomys ansorgei (assembly GCA_026225945.1). Classification (NCBI taxonomy): domain Eukaryota; kingdom Metazoa; phylum Chordata; class Mammalia; order Rodentia; family Nesomyidae; genus Cricetomys; species Cricetomys ansorgei. Next base: position 696,199 of record JAMJFZ010003224.1, on the reverse strand, counting down.
GCAGGCAGCAGGGGGGATGCATGTGCCGTTGTGTAGCAGCTGAGGTAGATAGGCTCAGTTACACTTGTATTCGGCCACGTGCCTCCCCAACCACCCTCCCCCACCCTCAGAAAGCAGAGCCCAGTGGCCAGACTCACCTGTCCCCCAGGGCAGCTACAGCCAAGCTGGCAGGGTTCCCGCACACAGACGGTGCCAGGCTGCAAGTGGGAGCAGAGGCTCGGGCACAAAGTGGCACAGGAACTGAGCACCTGCCCAGGGGGGCACTCTGGGAAACAGATGCAGAGAAAGGGGCACTTGCAGGTTACAGTTGGCTTCTTCTACCCACTGCATGGGCTAGCAGAGATTCGGGACTGTGCAAGTCCCAGACCCAGTGCACTCACCAGGGCAGGCCTGCAGGTTACACTCTTGCCATTGCTGCATGTCCAGGGCCTGGCATGGTGCACCCTCAGGACGCTCCTCACAGCTCCTGTGGCGCACCATGGTGCCCCCACCACAGGCAGCTGAGCACTTGCTCCAGGCTGACCAAGGTCCAAGGACTGGACACTTGATGTATGGACACACCAGGGACCCATTGATGCATGTGCTGTGGACAGGTTGCATACCAAGGGCTCAGGCCCCAAGCCCTGACAGCTTCCATTCCCCAGCAGTACCCATTGCCTTGGCCTGCCCCATGTTGCCCACCCAAAGCCCTTGGCCTGAATTGGCAGCATACCAGTTATGGCAGTCCAGCTGGACTACCTGTGTGGGGGCCAATTCCCATGAGGCATTGGCACTGGGCAGGCCACAGCGGCAGGCGGAGATGGGCACACAGTGTCCATCCTGCACCAGCTGACCAGGGGGACATCGGCAGCCTGTGAAGGGCAAGCAAGATTCAGTGCTTCAAACGACTTGACAGTAGAAGGGTGATTTACTGTTGGGGAAGAAGACGGGGGGTCAGGAGGAAGGACGGGAGAATGAAGGAGGGGGATGAAGAGAAAACGGTGATAATATAGTATATGCATGTATGAAAATGTGACCCATTGCCGGGCAGTGGTGGCGCAGGCCTTCAATCCCAGCACTCGGGAGGCAGAGGCAGGCGGATCTCTGTGAGTTCGAGGCCAGTCTGACCTACAGAGTGAGTTCCAGGACAGCTGGAGTTACAACAGAGAAACACTGTCTAAAAAAATGAGAGAAAAAGAAAAGAAAAAAAGAAAGAAAAAGAAAAGGAAATGCGACCCATTATCTTGTACGATAAATATGTGCTAATACAGAGGTTATAAAATTCAGTTCTTGGGACCAGATTTACATGGACCCTTCCAGCAGTCAGACTGGTCCAAAGCCTGGCCTCACCCCCTGGCCGTGCATGGAAGACACCTCTGTGCAGCCCTTTGCTCTGAGATAAGGTCTCGCTGTGTAACGTAGGCTGGTCTTGAACTCACAACGTATCCCAGGATAGCCTCAAGCTCATGGCCAACCCGGTGCCTCAGGCTCCCAAATTCTGGGATTTACAGATGCGTGCCACCACAGCTAGCAACCCAGCAGGTTTTGATAGAGCTGCTAGGAGGGACTCAAAGCGACTCAAGGACTTCCTTTCTTGCTCTGTCATGGTCAACAGTCTGACCTTTCCTCTACTCCCTATTCCTGTAATGGAGAAGGTCTGGGGAACCCAGATTGCTCAGGCCAGGCTGTGGTGTGGCCAGTTACCTGGGCTGCAGGGTCCCTGTAGACACTGAACACCATCCCAGAGGTCAGCACAACTGCGAGGGCATTGGTTGGCACAGTCAAGGGTAAACACGGTGTCCCGGGTCTCACAGCTCTCCCCTGGGGTCCAGATGTAAAAGTCTGTGTTGGGGCATTCTTGCCCCACTTCTCTTCCACCAAGCCCCGTCGGGGGCCACTTCCAACGTTCTAGTCTCTGCCCCCTTGGGATGCTAAGATATGGTTACCTGGGCAAGATCCTATATTGCAGCTCTCTGTTTGGGCCCATGGTCCACGGCAGTCTCCTCCAGAGGTGTCCCCTGCTTCTCTCCAGCGCAGCTTGAATCCTCCACTGCAGGGCACTTGGCAGGGGCTCCAGGGTCCCCAAGGACTCCATTGGCATGTGTCTGGGGAAATCAGTGCTTCAGGCTCCATCTGCCTCAGGCATCCACCCCAGGCCTCATCTCCTCTCCCTGGGAACATGCCCTGAGGCCCTCAGGTTCCTTTTTCTGTCTAACTGCTATTGGGACTACACCATATCTCAAATCCAGAAGGCCCCAGAGGTAAGAAGAAGGCTTAGCAGGTTGCCTCACTCCTGACAACTGAAAGGAACTCATGGCTAGCCCCATCTGGACGGCCCCCTGCTGCCAGCATGCCAGACCCATCCTGCCTGCTGATCTGTCTCCCTCCTTTACCATTGCAGGCTCCAGGGTCAGGGCAGAGGCGTTGCTGGCTTAGGGGCACGGCGCAAAGTGCAGGGTCTCCTGCCCAGGGTCTCCCTGTCTCAGGGTCCAAGCAGAGGCGGTGCCGGTACTGCTCCGAAGCCAACAGAGTGGCTGAGGTTGGAGGGAGACCTGCTGTGTTCAGAGGCCAGTGCCCCTGCAGAGCAGTCCTGGAGGCAGGGGCCAGGGCACTTTGGGGCAGGCAGGGCCCACAAGGTGACCACTCGGACCATCCAGTCAGAGGCAGAAGACCTAGAAGGGCAAAGGGTTTGTGCTGGTCTCAGGGACTTTTCAACCCAGAGAGCCCAGTGGGCAGGCAGGAAGAGCTCAGGGTCATGACCAGAAGGAGGAATAAATAGACTAAGAAAGACTAAGAAAGGTGTCAGGCAGGGGAAGGGTAGCTCTTGTCTAGGATTGTCTTGGCTTTAGCAATGCAAACTCCATGCCCCAAAGCCTCCCAGCCCTGAGCTAACAGGGACTCTCAACAGGTTCTCCCAAGACCAGGATTACCTTCACACCCTTGGCTGGAACACTGCAGCTCTCCATTCTTGCATTCACTGTGGGAGGGGCATATCGGGGTGGGCCTTGGGAAATAGGAGTCTGCTGAGCCATATGTGGCTCATCAGCCTGAGAGTTGGGAGCTCTGGGGTAAGATGAGAGAGCTGTAAAGTTGAGCATCTTGGAGTCACTTGCTCTCAGGTTGTACTGGCATAAATAGGCTGATCCTGGCCCCAGATGGGTACAGATGGCTGGGTATGGGTGCCCTTGTGCACCCCACTTCTGGCTTTCCGACCCCCTCCCCCCTCACTCACCATTCCTTACAGCCTAACTGCAGGTGGTCCCCAGGGGCCAGGATCACCCTAGCTCCATCTCCTGAAGTATGCCAGCAGTTACACTGCTCTGGAGGAATGCAGCTCCCAGCCTGCTCCAGCAGGCCCTATGCAAAAGGAAAAATGAGGACAGTTTGGAGCTAACTATGAAAGGACCACTGTCACCTACGATGCCTGCACCATGATTCTAGCAGTGCACATGCATGTTGCTGAGCCTATGTATGGGTTGGGGAGAGGTTCCTAGTATGAGATTGATGTGGTCCCTATGGGAGTCCTGGAGAGAGGAACAGGGCGGGGGGCAGGGGTCAGAACATCCTTTCCGAGTGTCTCCACACCTTCCTGAACTCACCTTGGGGCAGTAGCAGCCAGGCTGGCAAGGTGGCAGGTCCTGGCAGAGCCGAAGGCTCAGATGTGTGGTGCAGAGCCCAGCACAGGGGGAGCCACAAGACTGGAACTCAAAAGGAGGTGGGCAGCTGTCCTCTGAGGAGAGAGGGGAGAATGTGGGTGGAGGAACAGCCCATGGACACTACTCCCCCCCTCCCAAAAAAAGCACACACTACATGGTCCCAGTGACACCTTTCAGAGGTCACTTGGTGATAATACAAGACTGTCCTTCTGCCTGTCAAGAAAGACTTGTGCCCTCCACCCTTCCACCTGGCTCCTGCTCAGCTCATGTGCCCCAGGAAGGATTAGGGTGTCTGGGCCTCAAGATCCAAGGAGCTGCATGGAGAAGGAACTGTGGGAGTTAGAATCATCATGCATGTCCCAGGGATTGGCAGGTGGGGTACGAAGGAACAAGATGAGGGACAGCTTCAACAAAAGCTAGGCAAGGCGCCCTGACTCCGAAGCAACTATATGGAGATACAACACTGTGGGGCCAGAAGCTGTCGAGTTGGAAATCATAGTGGTACATTGTGAGGGGTGTGGCTCGTGGGTGGGACAGGGCAAGCATGACTATATGCCCAGGGCAAGGGTCAGTGCAAACCCTGGGCACTTGTACTATGGGCTTGTGGGTACTAGATTTATATGATGGTACCTGCCACTGCCCCCACTCAGCTTCTTGACCTCTCATTCCTGGGCCTTACCAGAACAGTTGCCAATGGTGCATGGCCGGAAGTGGCCATCCAGACGTGTGCAAGGGGCGCCCTCCCCAACCAGGCCAGGTGCTGGCCCCTGGTGTCGGTAACGCTGCTGCACCAGGACCTTACAGGAGCAGCGTGTCCAGCTGCTCCAGTCACTCCACACACAGTGCTCTAAAAACGGGCAGGGATGTAGGCTGGGGACCCCCACAGCATCCCCTGTGTCTACGCCCATCCCTGTCCTAGCTGTAAAAGGGCAGGAGGGACCCATGGGTTCTGAAAGGCTCTGCTGTGTGGATTCCCTCAAAGTAGGCTAAGAGAGTTCATGGGAAAGGGCTCTGAAGGGCACAAAGCAAGATGTTGTGGGGTAGATATAGGGACATGTCAGAGAGATAGTCTAGCATGGGCAAACATGCAGGGGAACAACTCACCCTGGCAGGGCCCTGGGTAGCAGGCCTGAGTGTCCAGGCGTGAGAATGTGTCATTGCACATGGGGCCCTCTTCGGTCAGTAGGCAGGGGCAGGATCCAGAGCGGGAGGCCAGGCCTGGGCCACAGCTGCGGGAACAGGGTCCCCACGGTTCCCAGGAGCAGGTCTCTGGCAGCTGCGGGCACAGCTGCTGCTCACAGTGCTGTGTCTGGGTATCTGAGCCCTGGCAAGGTGGGCTCCCGTGCTGAGGGGCTGGCACCGAGCAGGATCGAGTGCGAACCCGGCTTCCACCTCCGCAGGAGACAGAGCAGTGGGACCAGGAGGACCACAACGTCCAGCCCCTGGGCTCTGTAAGAGGGCATAGGTGAGCTTAGAGCAGCGGGTTGGGGGGTGGTGACGACCCAGAGGTTGGGTTGGGATCCTCGTGGAACAGAGGGTGGCACTGTGTGTGTGATGGGGAAGGCAGGACACAGAAAAGATGGCTTGTAAGACATAAGGCCAGCAAGGGGGTGCCCGGGTGGAAGACAGGGTGAAGCCCAAACCTGTACATTCGGAGTCTTTGCAGATCACTCCCTCTGGGGTGCAGGAACTAGAAAAGACCCTGGATTCAGGGTTCTGCTGTCAGACAGGACAGTGTGCCACCCTTCCCTGGCCTGCGCTTACCACTGCTGGCACTCTCCCTGCAGCCAGCTGTCTCCCAGGGCACGAAGGTGGGCTTCATGTAGGCACAGGGGTGGGCAGGGTTCCTCAGGGCAAGGCCGGCTCTGTGACTGCTCCTTCTGACACGCCAGGGCCCACGAGCCTGATGTGGAGGACCTGGGCAAGGCCACAGGCAAAGCAGGGGACAGACAGGATATGCCCTAAATAATCCTCCTGGCTTCAAGGGGGGAAACTCCAGGGTGAGTATGAGGGTGTAAGGAAAGGCCTAGGTGATCAGCACAAACTGGGCCAGGACACAGGAAGGAGCAAAGTCACCAATAAAAGCAGAAAGTACCCAGGAATTCTGTCAGAGAGAAGGACATGCCAGGCGGGAGACCTGAATGGACAGGGGCCTCCGTGTCACCCAGGCCCACACCTAAAGCGACTCTGCTGCCCTTGAGGTCCACATGAGTGGCTGCAGGGACTCCAGGCAGACCAGTGGCTCCAGGCGCAGTGTGCGGGAGGTGGGCAGGGCTGAGCAGTGCAGGAGAGTTGCCCAGCCTGACAGGAGCAATTGTTGCAGGCATCTTGATGCTGGCTCCCTGGGGCCCAGCTGCGGCCCTGGGCATCTGTGCATTCACAGTGCCCAGCTGGCACACAGCCACCGTCCTGCTCCAGAAACCCTGTGGGGAGGCAGCAGATTGGTGCTGGGGTCCTGCCTTCTCCCTGAGCTACCCTGAGGTCCCAGAAGGACTCTCTAGCACATACCTTCAGGACAGCGACAGCCCAACTGGCAGGCCTGGTCCTCCTGACACACGGCTCTCTCCTGCAGGTCTGAGCAGCTGCGGGGGCAGCGGTTGGCACAGCTCACCATCTCCATGCCTGCTGGGCAGCCTTCCTCTGGCAGGAGAGAAGCCCAGTGTCAAGAACACCGGGATGCCCCAAGACCCCTCTCTCTTCCCTATCAGTGACTCCTGGAGACTCCAGGATCCACCCTCTCCCCCATACTGGTATGAGCTGAAACAGGAGGGACTTGGCAGAGCCCTGCGGTTAGGTTCTTCTAAGGCACAGACCCTGCCAATAAGTTCTCAGAACCTATCTGGTCATCCAGTTTGTGAATGGATGATCGTACTCATAAAGCTAGATTAAATTGGGACAGCTCAGAAAGCTAACACTCTCACCTGGTGGCTCATGGCCCTGATCTGAAGTGTGAGGCAGTGTGCAGTGTGAATGGGGATCACTTGAGAGAGTGAGTCCTGGGGTAGCCAAGACCCTCAGGGCTGGGGAGCACTGAAAGGGCAGGCTGGGGCTGAGAGAGGAAGGGCTCCATTATAGTCCTTGGTCCAGTTTACATCTGGGAGGACCACGTATACCCTTGACATCACACAGCAAGCTCTTGGAAACTTTGCTGAGGTTAGGCAGTTCTCCAGCACTTAAGAGGGCAGACAAGACTGGGAAGATGTCCCAGGGATGAGCCAGGAAGGTGGCAGATCTTTGCAGCCCACCCTCAGCCACAAAGGACCGAGATACACGTAGGATGTCCCTGTCCATTACCCAGATCCAGCCATAGGTTCCTTGAACATTTCTTAAGTATCCAGCAAAGTAGCAGCCTGTCTCCTTCTACATCCCATGGGTATAGTGGGAATGAAGTTAGGGGTGGGGTGGAGAGAACTCTGCAGTAGGCAGGAAGTGGCTGTCACCACTGCAGTACCACATGGCATGGGATTGCAGGGCCGGACATGGTGTCTCTCTCCAACACAGGATGCTCCCCCATTCTTGGGTGGTGGGCTTGAACAGCTTCTGCTTCTCAGGGATCGCCCCCCTCCACAGCTGCGATCACACCAGGACCAGGGACTCCAGCGGGACCAGCTCCCAGGCACTGTTGAGAAAAGAATAGTTCTATCAGGGTTCGTCTCAGGCAGAGAGTCCCACGTATCCCATGAGCCAGGATGTGACTGTGCCATAATCAGGAAGGCTGATTGCAAGGCATCAGAGCCTCTCAGCGGTAGGGTCAGGGAGGAACCTGAAGCACGTGACTCTTGTCCGCAGCTCCCCTCACCTGGGCAGGCACGCAGGTTGCAGAAGCGGCGTTCCTGGTATGCAGTCAGGATGTCAGGGCACCAGTGTCCACCAAGTCCAGGCGGATGATATGCTCTTAGGCGGCGCTGCTGGCCTGCCCCACAGCTGCGGGAGCAAGGCTCCCATGGGGCCCAGGATGTCCAGGAACAGTTCCCTGACCCACAGCCAGGGCCAGGGCACAGGGGCAGTGCTACAGGACAAAAAACATCTGGAGCCAGCAGAACCTGCCCCAGCCCAAGTCCAGACTTCCTTACACGGGCCAGCTGTGACCTCATCCACACCCCGGGGCTCCCGTTCTGGATCCAATACTGACGCGTGTGTAGTTTTGGCAACTGACTCTATGTTTTGTTCTCATAGGGGAGAGAAATCCATGACTCATGGGGCTGCTGAAGAGGGATGGGGGAGCAACCCCACAGAGTGTTTTGTTCTCACGCATGTGTCAGGACTAAGGGGCCCCGCTAGAACTTGGCAGCGCTCATAGCAGCTGCTGGGGCTGGGAAAGTGAACAGGAGACCTAGCGTCTGACACTGATCTGAGGTTAGATCAGATCATTAGATTGTAGGGGAATTGGATATCGAGGTCTAGGTGTGGGTTTGGATGAGTTAGTTGAAGGCTGTGATTAGGGCCCGAGGTTGAGCCTCAGAGTCATACCTGTACATGAGGGTAGGTTGCATGGACGCTCCTGTGAAGAGTCCCCCACTGTACAGTTGGCCAAGCAGAGGCGTGTACGGCTGCGCAATGCCGGGTGAGCAGGGTCTGTGCAGCTGTGGGAACAGGGAGACCATGGCGACCATGGGCCCCAGCCGCCTGTGGGAAGGAGCGGTAGAAGAAAGAGTGGGTATACTTCCCAAAGAATCAGTCAAGGCTCCAGCCTCTCCAGGAAGTAGGGATAGGGAGAGAGGAGGCCCAGGGCTTGCTCTTCTCAAAGAAAACTCATGCTGGAGAGGTACAGGGAGACTCAGGCTACCTGTGAGGCCTGTCACTGGCTCCACTGTGGACCCTGCAGTCCCTGTGTAAAAGGAAAACCTGTTCAGAAGTGTTACTGTACTTGCAATGTCCCCAGCATCACACACACACACACACACACATGCACACATGCACACACACACACACACACACATGCACACATGCACACACACATACACACACACACACATATGCACACTTGCATGCACACATACACACACACACATGCATACACACATGCACACACACACACATACACACACGTAAACACACACACACATACACACACATATGCACACATGCACACACACACACGTGCATACACACATACACACACACACACACACACACACACACACATAGAACATCTGGCAGGATCTCTAGAAGTATTGGTTAGAGACCCAAACAAAAATCTAGAGCTATTGGGTAAAAAGAAGGAAAATCCAGACATATTAGCAGGGATAAACAAAGACAGGAGAGAAAAAAAGGCAGGCAGAGCCATACTTGGCCAGGCAGGAGTCAGGCATCTAGCTCCTTTCTGTTTCCATTACCAGGGCATTCTGGGCTGAAGCAGTACTCCAGGTCCTGAAGGGGCCCATGGCAACCCAGTCCACCAGCAGCAAGTGTGGGATGCGCACATTGTCGAGTTCGGGTGCGGGTACCCAGCCCACCACAGGAGCGGGAGCATGGGCCCCACATGCCCCAGGGACCAAAGCCACCATGGACCCTGGAGCACTCCTTCATAGAGCAAGACAGTGTCCCATGTACACAGGAGCTGGGGAAAGTGCACAAGCATGAGGCGAGGGACAAAGGGGCCAAGGATGAGGAAGAGGACAGAGTTCAGGGCTCCCCACCCTCACCCTCAGTCTCCCCCATAACCCCTCCCCACATTCTAGCCCAGTCCCCATCTTCGAGGTTCCCTTACCAGTTTCGACAGACTGTTTGAAGGATTTGTCCTGGGTGCAGCTCATCTCCAGGTCCAAGAGGCCGATGGCCCTCATCTCCCAGAAGGGCTGGGTGGGCCCCAGGGGCGGTGCTGGCCACCCCCAGCTCCTGCAGCAGCAAGGCTGTCAGCACACATGGGCACTCCTGGGGGTGGGGTGTGCAGAGGAGACAGTGAAATCTCCCAGCAAGCTTCCTACTTGGTACCCACATACAGCCTCTGATGAGACTTGGGGAAAGAGGGAATGGGAGCAGAAGGGGGGATCGGGACCTCAGGAGGCATTTCCCAGTACACATAGGACTTAGGACCCATAGGCTGTGAGCCTGGCCTGAGAGTCAGCCATCTTTCTGTACAGAACAGATAGAGGGACACAAGCAGGCATTGGCAGAGGCTCCAAGAGGCAGGGCTTGGTGAGGCAGAGAGAGTCCTGCCAGGAATCAGAGGGATCTGGATGCCTCAGTGTGAGCCCAACTCTGGTATTCAATGTCCTCCTGACCTTGGAGTGACCCTTCCTCTCTCAGGCTCAGTGTCATCACCTCTTAGATGAGAAAGTGGGGCCAGAAAAATCCCAGGTGCTGACTGGCAAAGGTCACCAGGTTTAGGAATGGAATCCCTGAGCATGTGTTGGGCTCAACAGAGCAGTGGGAGCACCTGCCTGCCATCTGTCTCTACAGCTGCAGACAGAGATCTGGGGCCAGGTAGGGTGAAGGTGTGGGGTCGTTTCCCCACAAGGGCATGTCAGGGAAGAAGGGGTGATGAAGATCCACGGCCTCTAATGAGGTTGCTGGGCCATATGCCATGGGCAGCTATGGGGACCAGCAGGAAACCGCCCCCAACTGCCAGAAAGACTGATGTCATAGTCAGAAGGGCACAGGGCAGCATGTGATCACGGTAGTCTTGAAACTCCTGTTAGGTGGCCTTGAGCTGGGAGACCAGCTAGTAAGGGCAGCCCAGGTGCTGTCCCTAGGTAGCAGGTTGCCCTTGGGAAAGTAGGGACAACCTTGGAAAGCTGCCTCACCCCACTTCCCTTTCTGGGACCTTAATCTGTCACCCTGGATATCAGCAGCAAAGGTCTCCCAGGTCACATGACAAAGGGGACTGTCTAAGAGGCCACAGACTCCTTGGGGGCAATGAGCTACCATATGCCAGGGACAGAGGGCAGCTGAGCTCTCACCCGGACACAGGCCAGGTGATGCTGAAAGGTGCCCTCAGGACAGTGACATCCCTCTTCACAGCTCTCAGAGAAGCAGGCCACCTGCCCCGTGACGTGAGCACAGGAGAACGGGCACCCCTCGCTGGGCTGGCATTCACGGTATAGTCGGCCCGCCGGGCAGCCTGTCTCTGAGGCAACACCAGAATTAGTGCCCTATCTGATCCCCTGCCCTCTGTGCCTACCTCTGTGCCCACCTTCTCTGTGGCCTAAAGTCACAGTGTCCACTCCCTTGGCAGTGTTCCTTCTCAAAGTCTCCCCTACAACCTGGCCGTTTCCTCCTTCTCTTGCTCTTAAGCAAGAGAAGGGTATGATGGGGGCAGAAAGGGAGGGGTCTACGGCACTCAGAGTCAGGGTCAAAACGCCTGATGGGACTCAAGGCTAAGAGGTTATTGGGCAGAGGCTGCCTGGCCTCACCTCTGCAGACCTGGACGTGGCAAGTTCTGCTCTGTCGAGCCAGCCCAGGGCAGGGAGGGCGGGCACAGTGCCTGGAGCGTAGCTGCTCCCCTCCCCCACAGGAGACACTGCATTTCTCCCAGGGCCCCCAGGGGCTCCACATCCCAGGACCAGGGCAGCTGGGCACCTCGTGGCACTGCAGGACACCGGCCACACAGGTGCTGGGGACAAGGAAATGGGCTTCAGTGACAGATCTGGACCCATGTCCCTGAGGACACCATTGTCCAGCTCCACAGCTTGCCCCCCAACCTGCTTACCAGTTGTCACAGGGCCCAGTCACTACCTCTCCAGGTTCCAGGCTCTCCCAGGAGCTGAGAGTGGACCCTACTGACCGGCTCTGGTTCTCAGGGATCCCTGAAAGGCCACAGGAGTAAGGGTGGAGACTGTAGACAGTATGGCAGCCTTCGCCTTGCCCTTCGTGCGTTCTAGTACCCCATCCAACAGAACCCCTATTCCGGAGAAAGGAGATGGAAGCTCCCTAACCAGGACTAGCCTGGGATGTGGGAGATGCAGGGCTTCCAGCCACACTATAGCCGGGGGCTGGGCCCCATGGCCAGAGATACAGAACCAGGCAGAGCGGTGCTGAAGCTCATTGGGGGCCTGGGGGAGAGCGGGTAGCAGGGATGAGCACAAGGGAGGTTCTACTGACCCATGGCTCTAGGCTGGAAGTGGCAGTGACAGTCGGCTGGGAGCACACAGAGCCCATCCTGGGAGAGCTGGCCTGGGGGACACCCGCAGCCAGACTGGCAGCCCGCTGAGCCTGGCTGGCACATACTGCTGAGGGACAGGTCCTGACAGGAGTGAGGACAGGGCTGCCCACAGGGTAAGAGATCCTGGCCCCCGCCACAGTCTAGGAAGAAGGTGAGAGAGTTGGTGTTAAGGAGCTGACCAAGGGGTAAGAGCCTCCTGCGGTGCCATATCGGCTCTCATCTGGCACTCACCCAGAGCCATGGCCAAGCACCTCGAGGCTGCACAGTGAGCAGCTCTATGTGTGAGCTGTGGTCAGAGGCAGAGGCAGCACTTCTCTAGACCCACAAAGGACTGTCCCTTAGCTACCCACAAAGCCCTCACCTGTGCACAGGGCGGAACTGTTCCAACAAGGACGACTTTGCTGGTGGCTCCCAGGACAAGGCCTGCCTCCATCAGAGGTGTGCGGGTCGCTGCACACCCGGCTCCGATAGGACTGCCCCAGGCAGGCGTCACAGGGAGACCATGGCCCCCAAGGGCTCCAGGCTCCATCCACTGCACCAAGGAGACATAATCATCTGTCTTGGGACACCTGGGAGGCCTTAGGTCACCAGGGTCAGAACGTATATTTGGGGCTTCTGGGATAAGGGCACAGGCCTCCTGGGAACATCACACCTGGGCATGCAGTGAGGTTAGGGCAGGCCTCCCCTTGATGCTGCACCTCTGTCTCCTCGGAGCATGGGGCGCCCCCATGCTGGGGAGCAGGGCAGACACAGGCCCTAGAGCGGGTCCTTGTTTGGCCCCTGCAGGGCTGGGAACATGCTGTCCACTCCGACCATGGGCACCAGCCGCCAGGCACTGTGAAGGGTAGAGTAGGCACTGGGTATAGTTGTGATCCTGACTTTCCTTACACACACACACACACACTCACACCTATCCCCCACGTCATCACATACCTTGGCAAGGCAGGTCTGTGCAGTTAAGCCTCCCCTCCATGCAGGTGCTGGGAAAGAGCAGAGATGGGCCATGTGCGGGGTGGGGGTTGGGGGGAAGATGGCAGTTCAGAAGGCCCTAGACCCCCACAAATTTGTCTGGCTGCCACTTCCTTCCTCTCCATCTTGCACCTGCATGGTATAGTCTATGCCCTCCCTCCTATTCTCTTATGCTTCAGAAGCCTACCTGTCCCAGACCTGTGGTCTGACTCTGACCACATGGCCTTCTGGGATAGCACAGCTGTGTGCTGTACTGGGGAGTGACTGTGGGTAACCTACAGGTAAGCGAGGGTGGGCAGCAGGGACACCCTATCTTTTGCTTGTCCAGCCCAGCTTCTCTCCTCCCCAGGAACTCTGCCCTCAGCAGACACATGGGACTGGCTGCCTCAGTTTCCCTCCCTACTAGACAGGTGTCATGGGACTTGCTCTGCATCTTCTCCAGGACTACACTTCTCCTAGTGTGGCACTGTCTGAGCCCCAGAGCTTAGATGAACTGACACCAGGCAAGCCAGTCTTGCCGCCTCCTGTCCCAGCAATACCGCATGGCCTCTCACCAGTGGTTACAGCCATCAGGCCTCCTCAGCCGAGTGCCTGGGTGGTGGCGCGTCCCAGTTAGCAGGTCCAGGCAGCTGCAGTGACTGGGCTGCACGCAGATGGCACCATCAGCGCTCAGTACCTTGCCCAGGGGACAATAGCAGCCTGGCTGGCAGCGCCACACACAGAGCTGGAGGCAGGCGGAGAGTAAGCAGAGGTTTTAGTCGACAGGAAACACGGCCTGAGGTAGGGAGTTAGGAAGATCCTAACTTCCAACCAAGTTGGAAGGGTGGTGAGTGGGTGAGATGGTTCATCTTGATTGCTAAATTGATGGGATTTAGAATCGCCATGGAAACAAAAAGACACGCCCTAGATTTGAGTGGCAGCGTTCCATGGTGGGGATCCTTGACTGAGTATCGGCTTCCTGACTGTGGCGTTGAGACCTGCTGCCTAGGGTTCTTGCCTCTGCGCCTTCCCCAAAGGATGAACTTCCCTTCTAACAATAAGCCCAACAAAGCCCTCCTTCCTTTCTTAAGTTACCTTTGCCAGGTGTTGTGTCCCTACAATGATTAAGGAGCACAGTGAAGGGTGCCCAGAGGGAGGGAAAAGTGTGGCCTTACAATTACTTTCTCTTTTAAGAACTAAGGAAGGGCAGGGAGGGAACCAGCAGCCACTGCTTCCCACCACTGGGAAGGAGAAGGTGCGAAGCAGGCCTACAGAACCCCCAGCCCCCAAGGAATATATCCTGAAGCTGGGGCCCTGCAAATGTGAAGCCCCATTCTGAAGGGTTGCAGACCCAGTGTGGGACCTGCACTGATGGCCTGGGGGCCCAGGCATGCCCAGACCTCCTAACACTCAGGGAGCAGGAGTCTCAGAGCTGGCTGGCAAGGCAGGCTGCGTAGGAAGAAGCTGGGGACAGGCCTTGTCTGTGATGACCTGCAGTACTATGCCATTCTAGGTGAGTTCTCTTGCACCCCTCTTCCTCCTCCCTCGCTGTCTGGGCCCATGCCTGGCCTCCCGTGTGTATGTGTCTCCACACTCAGACCTCAAAGCACCATCATCTCCTTCAGAGCTCTTATCATGTCCAATCTGTAATTCACGTCTGTCTTCCTCCCCCTGAATGTGGGATCACAGATTCAGAGACTTGTCTGTGTTTGCCTCCATCTGGGTCTATGGTGTCTGCATATGTGCTCAGAAAACACACACACACACACACACACACACAGGCACACACACACACGCGCGCGCAAGCTTTGTACACCAAAATGTTTATGTCACTTAAGACGATACAGTGGGATGACTCCTTCCTCCCCCGTGTTTGTGCTGTGTTTGCAGGAGCATTTTAATTTAGAAACACTGGTGGTGCTGAAGCCAAGGGATGCCGGATAAGGCTGGCTCTCTCACTGACAAGAGGGAGCAAGCCTGCGCTGTTGTAAACCCAAATCCAGGGCCTCACCCATCCCCACCAGGCTTTCTGCCTAGCGCCAGGCAAGAGGCCATGGGCCCAAAGCCATACCCATGCTCCCTATAAGATGACTCTCTGGTCAGAGTCAGGTAGGGGTGCCAAGGAGGCCCAGGCTCACCGCGAGGTCGTCACAGGAGCGGGGACAGGGAGGGCCACAGGGGCTGTACTCTGCTCCTTCAATGGTGCTGCAGTTGGTCACTGGGAGGACAGGATGGGCTGAGAGTAGAGCCCTGGCCTTGCCTCCCAAGGCTGCTTCCAGCTTCTTATTCTTCGTTCCTGGTCCCAACCATCCTCAGCAGGTACCTGGGCATGGTTGAGCCTGGCAGGCCTCCGCCTGAGCCTGAGGTCCCTCGCAGAAATCCCCCAGGCCCTGCGGCGGTGGCTGGTCACAGGCTCGGGTCCGGCTCCGCAGGCCTCCTCCACAGGTCCGACTACAGCCAGACCAGGGTCCCCAAGGACTCCAGCCTCCTGCCTCTGAGGGAACAGCAGAGGAAGGAGTATGAAAGGGTCTAGGGGTGCTGAAGGCAGCCGGTGTGAGGATGAGGTATCCCAGAGATGGCCCCAGCCAGGGCTTCAGGGCAAGCATCAGCCTAAAGGGCCACATACGGTCACATCCTGGCAGGAGGCATGGCTCTTCCTCAGCCTCTGGGCCCAGGCAGAGAGCTGTGGGGATAGCCACCGTGGGCAGCAGAGCCAGGCTGAAGGGTGCCATACTGGGGGGCCTGGAGCAGAAGCGGTGCCGGTGGCGTCGGGCAGGGCTGCAGGAGGCTGAACACACACTCCATGGGGTCCAGGGTGACCATGAAGGCTGGCCTGGGGTGTATGCGGGACAGAGAGAATGTGAGAAGAGGATGGTGCAATAATACCTCCCGCCTCAGCTCCCCTGCGGCCTGTCTCCTACCCCAGCCCAGGCCCACAGCTGCAGGGCATGGGAAGCAAGGACACATGAGGAGTGAGAAGCCTTCCTCACCTTCCTCACAAGGCCAGGAGCTGCAGTTTGTGATGAGCCCAGAGATGCAGGAGCTGAAGGAAAAAGCAGAGGCTCAGGTGCTCCCTGGGCCCACATGGTACCCAGAGAGCCTATGCTTAAACTCTAGCCCCCAGGACCTGCAAATGTGACCTTATTTGGAGATAGGATCCTTCCAGAGGTAATCAAGTTAGTTAAGCTGTTCGAGGGGGCGTGGCCAACCAGCGTGACCTGTGCTCTTGTCAGGAAAGGGGACCTGGTTGTGGATGCACATGGATGCAGATGACGGGAAGAGGGAGAGGACAGCCGTCTGCAAGCTAGAAAATGCCAGATGGGTGCCAAAAAGGAGAGTTGGAACAAATGCTCCCTCGGGGCCTCAGAAACACCAAGTCTGCCCACACTGTTATCCGGGACATGTATGGCCATCAGTGGCTGTTTTTCAAGGCCCCTGCTTCCAGAACATGTGTGTGTTTGTGTGCATGCATATGCATGTACATGTGTGTGCGTGTGCATGTGTTTGTGTGCATTTGTGCATGTGTGTTCCTGAGTATACATACGATATACTTCATTACAACAATCATAGAAATTAACACAGGTGGGGAAAAAGAAGATGAGTGAATTCTTTTTTCATTACCGGAGATTTAATTCAGGCCTTACACATGCCAGGCAAGCCCTCTACCACTGTGTTTCCAGCCCCTGAGAGAAGACAGGCAAGAACAGTGGCCGGAGGGGTGCAGGCAGGTTCAGATGGCAGGGCTGGTTGGATGTGGCTGAGGGAGAGGGGATGGACATCCCTTTGTCTGACTGGAGTCAATATCCCCTGCTGCTGAGGAGGAACGGCTGTACAGTTGGGTCTTCAGGGACACAGGGCCACTGAGAGGTTGGGGTCTTACCAATTCTCACAAGGATAAACTACAGCACTGCCAGGAGGATGGAGGCGCCCGCTGTGGGCACAGGGGCAGTCCTGGGCAGGCACACACACATTGTTCTGGAATAGAAAGCCCTTTGTCATCCAGGCTGCAGCCTGCTCCAATCAAAGCCAGCACTCAATTTCCTAGTCCATCTCAAGGGCCACCCAGACACCTTTCACAGAGTGCTCTACCCAGGTCCCTCTCATTGGGCAAAAGCAGACCCTCAACTGAGGGTCTGGGGTCATGGACCCCCACCTTCAGGAAGGAAATGACCCTCTTCTATTGCAAGGTACGAGACTGAATTGTTAAATGAAACTGTGTGAGATGTGTATTTTTATATGAACCATGGTTTATACAGCAGTGTGACACCCTCCAGGCCCTGCAACCATGTTCATTAAGGATCGTAGCCGTGTCTCTAGCTAGAACAAGTAAGCAACCCTGAATGTGTCTCACTATCCATTCTCACCTGAATGCCCAGTCTAAATCTGAGCACACAATAGGTGTCCAGCACATAGGTGGTGGTGGGGAAGAGGACAAGCATTTGAACAAGTAAGATCATAAACCCCCTTTTAGACCCACCACCCCTGCCATAAAATAGAGAACAGCTACCTAGCGTGTCTTTAACTCAGCAGTCTTTGTCTCTAGCCCCAAACCTTTGGCTCTACCCTTGCCCAGGCCCCTGGCTCTCTTCCCTGCCACACCATGGTCCCAAGCCACAACAAGGTCCCAGCTGTGGACAGGCAGTGGGGATGCTTACCAACAGGAGCATTCCAGAGAGGCAGTAGCAGCCAGGGTGGCAGGTCTGATTGGTCTCTCTAGGGGTGCTGAGGTGGGCACAGGAGGCCGGGCCCTGGGCACACTCCAACCATTGCTGGCCCTTGGGACACACACCTGGCACTGGTCCTATAGACACATGTGACAAAGGGGCAGCACGGTGCCTGCCCACTCAGCTTTCCCCTAGGACCCCAACATGCAAGAGCAGAGGCTACATTGTGTTAAGGGTCAGGGCTGTAGGAAGCAGAGGTTAGAAGTGTCTAGGCTTGGTGAGAATGCAAACTGGAGTGTCCCAAGGCATCCCTCACCTGCACAGGGCTGTAGGCTGCAGGTAGAGAACTCAGTGGGGGTCTGTGGCCCACTGCCTCGGGTGCGGTTCCTGTAGCCACCACCACAGGGCACCGAGCATGGCGTCCAGGGCCCCCACTCCGCACCAGGGCCTGTGGGTGGCATTCAAGTCACTAAAGGTCTCACCTTCCACACCCAGCACGCCCCCTTCCCCAACCCAGAGTTCCAAAGACACCCCTCCTCTCCCTGTCTCCCTCCACCTGAGGGACCATATCTCCACCTTAGGAAACCTGGTGCTCTCAGAGAGGAAAGGGCCTGGCGTTTCGGGAGGGTCTCTCTTGGTGAATGGACTCGAAAGGCCTCTGGGGACCACCTCTCAGTGGCATTCCTTAGGGAAGGCCCTTATATCTTTCATGGAGTCCTTAAGGGTATTCTTGGCTCCTCTCTGGAAGGTTCTTTAAGGAGGTCTCAGGATGCAGGTCCCTTCTCTTACCTCGGCATGGCCTCAAACTGCAGAATTCAGCCTCTATGTTGGGACCTTGGCACTGGGCACCCCCAAAGGCAGCTGGCGGCGCAGTGCCTGCTCTGAAGCGCCTTCGAATGCCCACGTCACAGCTTTGGCTGCAGAGACTCCATGGAGTCCACGGGCTCCAGCCACAAGCCACTGTCAGGGTGAGGGGGGCACAAGCCTGAATCCAGGTCAAGCTGTCCTGGACCCTGACTGTACTGGGACACCACCCACACCCCCAGGAGACTATCTCTGAAAGGTCCAAAGTTTCCCATAGTCTCTGAGCACTGATCACCACGTGAGGGGAGTACCTGGACAGGGCTCCAGGGTGCACACCATTTCTCCAGAGACACAGGTGCTGCCAAGAGAGGGTCCAGTGAGCCCCAACCCAGTCCATCCAGCCTTTGCCCTTGAAGCACTGCATACCTGCCTCAAGGAACAGGGAGCTAGGCCACCCAACACACAACATGAAGTGCACGATGTGATTTGAACTCTCTCGGACCTTCCTCCCAAATCTGCCCTTAGTGGGTTCCATGATGCCCCAGGTAGGGTGCTGTTCCTCTGCCACGGTTTTACCAAGAGACATGCTTTTATACTCTTTATTTCATGTGCACGTATTTAACAAAACATCTGTACGTGACATTTAGTGACTGGCCTAGGTAAGGGCAATGTAGAAAGATCTAGAATCCTAGAAGAAGTGTGGGTACATTTTTGTGTCCTTTTTCCTCCAGTGCATTTTTATTTGTCAAACGCTGGCGATTCCAGAAAAGTAATCTAGCAGAGGAATCAAGAGACAAGGGGAAGTAACAATAGAGAAGGGAACTGGGGGAGGCACTAGGAGATAGAAAGAAAGAGGAAACTGGAGAATGAAGAAATCTGGGGAAAGAAAAGGGAGGCTGGGGAGAGGTATGAGTTAGAGCGCCCTCTGCTGGCAGAACCTGGTGTCCATTTTGAGAACTTGGTACTTCAAGGAGCAGAAATCCAAAGGATCTCATATAGAGAATTACATTCAGGAAAGAAAAAAACCCTTCCAGAGGGGTTCATGAGCTCCTATCCCTAGAAGAGGAGTTATGACAACTTATGGGTGCTGGGGGAAGAAAAGTCCTTTTTCTTTAAGAACATGGTCCCTTGTGGGTGAGCCATTCTCTGGTGGATGGTCCCATACCCGTTAAGTTGGGAGGGCTTGGGGTAGATCTGGAAGGAGTTACGGAGAGAAGTGAGGGTGCATGTGATCAAAATACACTACATGAATGCATGAATTTGTCAAGGAATGAAGTTATATTTTAAAAAGAGGCCCCTCTCCAGTCCGTAGCTTCATTCTGCATAGCACCCCCACCAATCTGAAACCCAGTCTTCCCACGGTCAGATGAGTGAACATTTCTTGTAGACACCTGTGTGGTAGCCAGGTGGTGTATCATTCACAGTCTTCCTGGAATCCAGGCCTGGTGTGTTTGTCTGTCTGCATGCTCAGCCCCTGCCCTCTGACCCCTACCACACACTCTCTGATGAGTGAACGTGTGTGCGAGTCCCTTCCTGCCTGGCTCTGGAGCAAAGCCCCTCCCTTTGTATCTCCTCTCTCCTGTCCTGTCCCCACCACGCCCTCTATAGGCAGCCTACCAGTTGTTGCAGTCCAGGCGAGCCACTGCTCCTGGTGCATAGAGCTGCCCATGCAGCTGGCAGGGGCACTGGCTGCGGGGCAGGCAGCTGGCATTATGCAGGAAGAGGCCAGGAGGACAGCTGCAGCTGGGGGCACAGGAGCCAGTGCACTCCACCCCAGGGTCCTGCGCCAGGCACAGCTGAGGGCACGGACCCCCCTCCTTGTGACACTGCTCTGCTGAGCGGAACACCATGTCCCCTGGGCACTGGGCTAGATAGGAAGACAGAGAGGGTCTGAGCAAGAAAAAGAGACAAGGGACACTGATGGGGAGGAGAGCCTGGATGTAGTGAATGACAGGGTGAGGAAGCCCCTCCTCTTCGGTCCTCTCCCACTCCCTCCTCTGGGTCCCCTCCCCTCCCCTTGCCCTATAGCTTGGCTCCACTGGATATGAATGCTCTTGAGAAGAAGACACTGGTGTCTGAGCCAGGAGGAATGCCCAAAGGATCAGAGAGCAAAAGGAATAGACTTCTCTGGGCTGACACAGGTCCCCCTGAGTTTTGCCTGTGAGAGAGCTCTGTCTTCAAGGTCACATGTCCCTCTCAGAGACATGTAAAGTGCTAGACCCAGTATCTGGTTCCCAGCAGGCTGGAGGGGGAAGGGACTTGGAGAGACACTGGAAATCCTGAAGGCTCCCCAGCTCTAATGTGACCTGTTCGAAGCCAGCTTAATGAGAAGAGAAGGCAGGAGAGGGCAAAGCCCAGGGTAAACGAGGCTACCTGGAGAGTGTGGAAGGGGTGTGGCACCTGTGCAGGGATGCATGTTGCAGTCTCTGGTCTGAGTGTGGGGTCCCGGGCACACAGGGTTCCCAGGAGCTAAGCCAGAGCAGCTGCGCCCGCGAGTCTGGATGCCGCCATTGCAGGAGGCTGAGCAGGTGGACCAGGAGGCCCATAAACCCCATAGACTTGGCACTGTCAGGAAGAACAAAGTCCACAGTCACAGATGGCAAGATATAAGCAGGGGAGGGAGGGACTTAGGATGATCCCGAGCAATGTCAATCATGCGCTGGTTTCTTAGGGAGACTTTGGCTGGGGTATCCACCAGGCTTGCTCCTTCCCCTCCTTCCTAGGGTTGGACCAGGTCAAGGGGTCATTCTCTTTTGATCCATTTCCCACTCAGGTCCCCAGCCAGAGCAGGAAGGTGGGGCTGTACCTGGGCACACAGGGGGGCTGCAGGGTTCCTCTTGGGTGGCCTCTCCAGGACAGAATGTGTCCCTGGAACTGGGGCACAGCCGAGAACGCTGTCGCCAACCAGGGTCCCCTCCAGGGACAAGGCAGCTCTGGGAGCAGGAGGACCAGGACGTCCAGGATGTCCAACCTGGCTTCTCTGGAAGGAAAGACAGTACAGGCCCATTGTATAGAGACTCTGGCCAGGCTGGCAAAGGTTGGGGGCCGGGTCAGGTCTGAAAAACCAAGAGGCCACGAAGGGTGTTGTTAGGTTCCCATTCTGCAGCTCCACCTCTCACCCCTCCCTAAGGCACAGTCTTCTGTGGAACCTGGCCATGCTTCCCCAGGGTTCAGTCAGCATTCCACAAGACATTCCCCGTCCTCATGGTCCCTCAGCCAATTCTTCTAGATTTCTCTATATGGGAAACCTCAGAGTTTCCTGTGACCTGTGACCTTCTGCTTGAGATTACCATTCACTCTCTGACTCCATGACTCCTCTTCTCATTCCTGCTCAGCCTCCGCTTCCCATTCCCTGTCACTTTTCACTCAGACGGCCTCACATACCAACAGTGACAGGCCTGTGCCGCATCCACCTCCCTTGACACCCACACAGCCTGAGGCAGAAAGGCAAACTGGAACTTTCATCTTGCTTCTAAGTGTCCCCGTCTGCCCTAGGACCTGGGGCACACAGCCAGCACAGCAGCTTCAGTCTTCCAGCCTCTGCAGACACCTGTCCTAGCCAGGCCAGCCTGCCAGGGATCCAGGATGTCTGCACTGGAGCCTGCCTCTCCCCCCTCAAAGCCCGCTAACTTAGGCCTGTTCCAGGACCAGCTTGGACAAGTGAGTGCAACTCTTCTTCACTTTCTGGGTGCGCTCACCTTCCACAGAGCCCACTGCAGTCTCTGTTGGCATTGGGGGTCCGGGCAGGAAAGGGGACATGGGGACACCAGCCTCTGGTGCCACAGCTTCACTCACTACCCATCCAAGGTATCAGCCAGGACAGGGAATCGGGGAGAGGAAGGCAGTCTCCTGCCATGCAGTACCTGTCCCGCATTCTGTGTAGCAGGCCTGCAGTTCCTGCCTGTCACCTTCACAAGGGGCACCTCCAAATGCCGCAGGAGGGTTGGAGGGGGACCTGAAGAGAGACTTCCCTGGCATCTGGCTTCCTCCTTCACCACTCAGAGCTCCTGCCTTCCTTATCCGCTGTCATCTGTCCGCTGCCCCCCCCCCCTTCCCGTGGCCTGCCCTCATCCTCTCTCCCCATCTCTTCCCCTCTTTTCCCACCTCCACACCTGAACCTGGCCCTCACTCCAGAGCCACAGGAGCGATCGCAAGGAGCCCAGGGAGACCAGGTAGACCAGCCACAGGACTGGGGGCAGCCCCCTGGCTTACACAGCAGCACCCCCTTTTCACACGTGCTGCAGAGGACAGAAGGGGCAGAGGATCCATCAGCACCAGAAGGCTCTGGCCCGTACCTACCCTCCATTTAGCACCCTCTCTCACCCCAATAGTACTCGCCCCTAGACTAGCACCACCCCTCAATCCAGTACGCTAACCACTGGCTGCAATTGTCCATCAGGAAGGCCAGCCCGGGATGCCTCAGCTCTTGGCCCACCAGGCAGGGGCATTCAGAGAGGGGCAGGCAGCGAGACTCATGGAGGAGGAGCCCGGGGGGGCAGCGGCATCCTGGGTGCAAGGAGAGGAGAGCAGTTAGGGACAGTGCTGGGCTTGGGTGGGCACCTCTTCCACTTTCTGGCTCTGCCTCACCTTCCATGCAGTGCCCACTGCAGCTTCTGTTGGCCTCGGGGTCCCAGCAGGACGGTGGACATGGGGGTACTAGCCCCTTCTGGCACAGCTCAGTGTTCACATGTATGCGGCCTGGCTCACAGTCTTGGGGGAGAAGAGCACAGGTAGGGTGGGCACCAGAAGGCCTAAAGACAAACCCTGGGGCTCCACTGTTGGGGTCCCTCCCAGCCAGCTTCTCTTTACCTGCATCACCTGGGCAGAGCTGCAAGCTGCAAGGTGCCATCTCTTGGGAAGGCCCAGGACAGGTGGCACCACCATTCTTGGGTGGGGGGTCCACACAGCTCCTCTGGCGACTCTGGTGGCCACCTCCACAGGAGACACTGCAGGGCTCCCAGGGCCCCCACTCTGCCCATGCCCCGGGCACTGTAGAGGAAGAAAGGACACACTAAGAAAGACTCCAAGGAGGGCCAAACAAGGGAGCCTCTCCTAGCCCCTTGAGGCCAGGGGCCTGGCAGCCAAGGGCAGCACCCTAGCAGCTCTGCAACACTTTCTATTCTGGAAAACTGCCCATAGATGAGACACCAGGGAAAGCTACCCAAGGACCCCAGGGACAGAGGTCCAGCCCCTAGCAAGGCTAACTGGAAGTGGGGCACATCTAGCAGCAGTGGCACAAGGAAGCTATCAAAGCCAGGGTTGGGAACCTGATGTAGGAGCTGTGGGGAGCCTGGTGTGTGAGGGGAGGGGCATCCTCTGAGCAGCACATAGAGCAGGCCAGGAGCCACTGTGTCGGCGTCAATGAATAATAGGTCTACAAGGCCTTTAGGGATGGAGCTAGGGACAAGTGAGTGGTACAGCCAGTTGTCCCCTAAAACACCCTCTTACGCTGTCTCCTTTCATCCTCATACAAAGAAAGAGGGTGGATGGAGGAAGGAATGACTGTTACCCTGGTGAAGGGAATCCTTTGGGCTACTTAGGCAGGCAAGGAAGGATGGGGCAGGGTACTGAGCAACCTGACAATTCTTTGAAGGCTATGATTATTTGGATATCATTGTGCCAGTCTCCAAAAGACACAGGGGTTTCCAAAAAAGAGTGTACTTGATTAGAGTCTCTGATGTGAACCAACCCAGGTCTCCCACAGCAAGTGGCTGATTCCTACTTCCTTCTAGGGTGCTAGGCTACCTGGGCAGGCTGTTATGAAGCAGGACTGGCTACGGAGCTGGGGCAACAGGCAGCTGCCTCCAGGTAGGGGAGGTCTCAGCAGCTCCCGGTGCTGGAAGATGAGGCCCAGGCCACAGCTGCGACTGCAGTCGCTCCAGCCAGACCAAGGTGCCAACACGCAGTCCACTGCAGGGGACAGCACACCAGGACTTAGCAAGGGGCTTGTGCAGGAGGAACAGGACCCCCGGGGCTGTAACTCAGGCAAGCACATACCACAATCGTCCTCATCAGAGCCATCATGGCAGTTCAGCTGAAGGTCACAGCGCTGCTCCTGAGACAGACACTCCCCACTGCCACAGCTCAGCTGACTCGGGGAGCAGAGGGACCTTGAGGCTGGCAACCCAGGGAGGGCCGTGGTGGGCACGGTAAAGGGTTCACCACTTGCTGCTAATTCATCAGGGAGAGAGAAGGGAGCCACATAAATCATTTCTGGTTGGATGAGAAACTGAGTCCCTTGAACTTCAGGCCAAGATCAAGACAGTTTGCTGAGCTCTGGGCGTTTCATTCCCCACAATGCCTCTGGCAGCCTTCATCCAAGATGAGGTCCACATAAGGTCTTTGTTCTACGCAGCTCTCATAGGTTCTCTACTTGTGAGTGTCCAGAGAGAAGTCAATGCATGCAGAGCAGTCCTTCCCCTTTGTTACCCTCTTTCTGAATGGTTCTCCCTAGGATGCCAATTTCTGTGGTTGGTTAACACTTTTTCTTCCGAGTAGAAGACCAAGCTTTGATCAAAATGATCTACCTTGGATGAATGGGAGGATGGATGGGTGGACAGATGGGTAGACACTATATGGATATATTTATTGGTGGATATGTAGGCACGTGGATAGATAGACGGACAGAGAGGTGAGTGTGTGGATGGGGTAGCTAAATAGATGACGAGCAAATAGATAGATGGGTGGGGGTAGGCAGGTAGAAGGGTAAATAAATGTATGGGTAGATGCATGGATGGATGGATAGATAGATAGATAGATAGATAGATAGATAGCTATAGTAAGTGCACACATGGGTAGATGGGTAGCTGCTTTTACAATTTCTCTCCACTCCTGCTGTCCCAATCCCTCCCATATCCTTCCCACACAAGCTCCCCAGACCTAAAACCCTTTTGCCATCTCCAATGCGTGATGCAGTCCCTCCAGCTCACCGCAGTGCTGCTCATCAGAGCCATCCAGACAGTCCTCTCTCCCGTCACATAGCTGCTCCTGCTCCACACAGCCCAGCACACCACAGGGCACCTGCCCAGGGCCACAGAGCGTGGGTGGGAAGGGCCTGGGGGGGACACTTTGGCCTGTGGGCAGGACACCACCACAGGCAGCTGACTTGGGAACCGGCCACTCTTACCCTTCCTTCTTGGTTACTTCCTGGCAGTTTCCAACTTCCCTCCTATTAGCATCTAGGTTACCCCACTTTCTGCCTTTCTTGAGGTAATGAAAAGGGCGTGAGTTGGGTCAAAAAGCTTGGGTCCTGGCTCATTCTATTAAAAAATGACGTGGAGCCACGTGACCTTGATCCAAGTGACAAATCCACCATGGCTTCTTGATCCTCACAGAGAGGCTGGGCTCACACAGGCTTTTTGGGCAGAAGAGTCTTACCAACAGGAGTTCCTTGAGTGACTGAGTGTGGGAAAAGCACCGTCACAGCTGCCATTTCTGGGTGCAGGCTCTTGGCGCCAGGAGAAAATGTGGAGATGGTGGTCAGTGTCTGCACGGACCGCCCTGAAGCGGGCAGAGGGGCCTCAGAAGCTTGAATGGGACCTGCTGTTTCCCCTGAGGATGGAGGGGTGGGTGAGAAGACGTGGGCTCAGCTCCCAGGACCCAGAGAGGACATCCTTTGGTTCCCACGTGGTGCAGGATAACCACAGCTATCACAGACAACATCCCACTTTGGAGGGACCCTCAGATCAAAAAGAAAGTGGGACTTTGTCTCCCAAGGAGTGTGAGAAGAGAGTCAGGGGAAGGCATCAAAAACTTGGTTTGATCTAATACTTGCTCTATGTGCAAGAGGACATAGCAATTTCCTAATAAGTTCACCGTAAGACAAAAGGAGAGAAAGAACTGGAGTCGTTTGAAGGTAACAGCAGAAGGGGAAGCGCGGATGAGGACATCGCTCCTGATGTGAAGAACTAACTGATTTTGAGCTTCCTGAAAAGGAGAGCCATAAACTCATTTTCTGCCAAATAAAACTCATCTTCAAAGATGGCCTTTTTTGGAACCAGATTTAGAATAAAATTAGGATTCATATCAAGAGCCCATGTGTTGCAAATGTGATGTTTTACATAAAGTCATGGTGTAGCCAGACTGCTGAACATCTTCCACTGGAGCTCTCAGGTGAGGAAACCGAGGCATAAGGCTGGCATATGCTTTGTTCAATATCTCCCGGATTAAAGCCAATACAAGCCTGCTGCTCTGGTGGTCCACGCCCACCCCATCCCACATTGAGACAGCTCCTCGGGGGACCATGGCGCAGGTGACTGACCAGTAGCCCAGGAAGCTGGCATATACAGGGCAGGGAGTTTCCATTCCTGCTTTGGAGTATGCTAAGCCTGGAATCCTGCCCACTATCACAATCACTGAGGACATTTGCTGCCAAGAAACCCTTCAGGAAAATGCCCAAATCATGAGTAGGTGAGCATAGAGGCAAAGATGAGGCCTGGTGGCTTCTCTACTCCCTCAAGGAGACTGGTCCAGGATAGGATCTGCGGGTCGCTGCCACCCTGCAGGACATTTGTACAGCCCTAGGAACTATCTTTGACCCTCAGCCCTCACACCCTAGATCTAGCAGACTGAGCAGCTTGGACCTAGCCATCCATGCACTTGATGACCAGTATCTCTTTACCCTGCAGCTCTCTCGTTTTGGGGGAGGTCAGAGGTCAGGAGTTTCAGCCTCTGGATGCCACTGCCCTGTGCTCTAGAAGGGCAGTTGACAACAAGGGCAGGCTTTGGGGAAGGGATTGGAGTCTACACACACCTGCAGTAGGCACGGATGATTCCTGCTTGGGCTGATGGAGCTCCGAGCCTGCCAGACCCTGCAGAGGGAGAGAGCTCAGCCACGCTGCTCAGGCCTCCAGGGAGGCTCCGCCTAGGCATTCCTTCCCCAGTGGCCACAGCTGCCTCTTTCCCACTTCTATTTGTTTCCAGAAACCCAGAGCTGAGGACAGAGGTGACTCTCCTGCAAGGTAAGTAGGCTAGACACCCCAGAGTACCGGACCACAGAACGGATGACAGAGCTAGCCTCCCCTGCAAGGTGGATGAGCTGGGCATCCTTGGGCACAAGCCCATACCCTCATTGCCTTACTTGTGTGACCAAATTCCTCTCCCCAAATTCCTAGCCCCCCCCCAATACCCCAAGCAGGTCATGTGTCAATGGAAAGTGTCTTTCCCCTCTTCATGTCACAGATATCCCCATCTTACAAACTTTGTCCCAGATGCCTCTGTGGACCCCAGGCATAGATCCCCAAAACACACCCTGGTGCCTCCTCACCTGTGACACAGAGCGCTTGCCACCCAGACTGCACCAGGTCAGTGCCCGGCCCTGTACCTCTCTGCACCACTCTGTCCATCCAGCCCTCAGCAGCCTACCTAGCACCAAACTGTCTCCCAGGTGGGTCAGGACTGAAGGCCTGACAGAGCAGCACCAGGAAATATGAGCTGGAGGGAAAGTCACTGGGTATGTGGAGGGGGAGGAAAACAGGAGCAGGAAGTGCATTGGTGAAGCACTGAGGCACAAACTCCCACTCACCTCCCTGGGCTGGGAAGGCAGCTTTCCAGACTGAGTGGAGAAGTCTGGAGTCCTGGCTGTGGGATGGACTCTAGGAAGAAAACCCACCAAGAATCTCCCCGTCCAGGAGCCCAACCAACCCTGAAGGGATCTGGGGAGTTTGGGCCATGGTAGGGCATTCATGAGAGGCATTGCCCACTAAGGCTGGAGGAAGGTGAGCTCTAACAGTGGCCTCAGCTTGATCACATCAAGATCACTGGAGGGCAGGTAAAGCACTCCCCACTGCGCAACCTACAGCGCCAGGTACAGACTGAGAGTCTCCCATCTGTCATGCTGGGTGGTCATGCTTAGCTCAGGGGCCGTCCTTTGAGAGTCATGAAACTCCAGATATCAGGAGAATGCACAGAGCCCAAGACTCTCAGGGTGGTAGAGGTTTCGGGGCACCCATCTGTGACTCCTTAGCATGCACAGTGTGTGAAAGCACGACAGGACTCCTCCCATTCACCTGTCCCATCCAGGGTTAGCCCAAGGCCAGGCCATACCTGCTGGTGGTGCCTGCAGGAAGGGGCCCACAGCCCTCCTCATCAGAGCCATCCTCACAGTCCACAGCACCATCACATGACCCTCCCTTTGGGGCACATTCACCATTGGCACAGCGATGCCTGGCCCCTGGACATGGGGGTGCCATTGAGGACACTGTGGGAGATACGTTACTTAGGACTCTGGACATCAGAGTGCCTACCCTTGTCCCTCCAGCTCCCAAGCAGGCTTGTACCTGGCTTACAGCCCAGTAGCTCCACCCACAGGAAGATATTTTGCTGGATGTCATCGTTGTGGTGATCGTCGTGTGGCCACATCCTGATGTACCTTGCCTGAACCATCTGGTCAAATGTCCATACCTCGGGGGCCATACGATTAGAGTTCTCAGGGAAAAGCTGTGGAAGACATTACCTGCTGCCTACACTCCATCTCCTGCTCAAGCTGCCACTGTAACTCTGCTTTGGTGCCCCTCCCGAGTCCCCCTGCCCTCATAACACGGGCATTGCTTCTGCAGAGAGCAGGTGCCCTTTAAGAAGGGAAGAACGAACAGCTGTGTGGACTGAGTCCTGTGGCTGCAAGGGGCCTGTCTCCCTGAGGATGCCAGCCCTAAAGAAATAGTGCTGTGCCCAGGCTGCTCCACAGAGACCCGTGCTTCCAGGGCCTCTGTGAACTGGGCATGTTACTGTCCGGTTCTTTCACATGCTGCTATAGAAGGTCACTGTGTGCTTATTTTAAGCCACCTCCCTGTTTTCAGATGTTCCTGCACTCTCAGCTCCACAGAGCATAGTTCCTGCTACTTAGTAGGTGTTCCACCTGTCTAATGCAAGGACTGTCCCTCAGGAGAATGAAAATCCCTTGGGGACAATGGCTGTGGTATCCACAAAGTGGTTTGTTGGGCCGCCAGCCCCCAGGAGATGGGAGCGCTCGGTACCGTGGGTGGGGACAGGGTACTGAGCAGAGAACTGGGATATTCATGCCACTGTAGGCCATCACTGCTGAACTGAAGTGACAAGCTGGTGACATAAGCAGCAAAGGAGCCAGCCCCCTGCACCATGATGCCTGAGGAGGGACAAGGGAAAGGCAAAGGTCAGCACTGAGACAGTCACCCCATCCTCCACCCCCTTCCTTCCTCTTCCCCCTCACTGACCAGTTAGGTTCCGGGGCTGCAGCAGGTCCAGCTGCAGGTAGAGTGGCTGGGTGTGCCACTCAGCGTAAGCACCCTCTCTAGGGCCAGGCCCTGCAGTGGGAGCCCCCATGGGGGCAGCCCATGTGGTGCGTTCCAGGTGTTGGGATGGTGTCCACAGTCTCACCGTGGGCAGTTGGGCCAGGCCCAGGGGAGAATAGCAGGCATCTGGGTGCAGGAGAGAGAGGGGGTAGGCTGGAGTAGGGCAGAACAGAGGGTGGCAGGGACCGTTAGGGACCACAGGGGGAGCTGAGGGTATGGAGGACAGAGCTGGGGAATGAGAGTGGGATGGGTGACTTCACCTGTAGTGTGTGGAGGCAGGGGACTGGGTCAGAAGTCCTGTTTCCCTAGAGATCCGGCAATCACTAGGTCGATCACTAGGGCAACCCCTCTGAGCATCCAAGACAGCACATGACTTACCACCCAAAGGAGGCAGAGCATAGGTGAGCAGAGGGGCTCCGATCTGAGGGCTGGGGGCAGGGGCAGGAGTGGTCACAGGGACCACTGTCTGGTTCTCTCCTGTGCAGAGACCCAGTGGTCAGGAGAAGCAGAGCTGCCACCAGCCACTAACCCAGCACTCAGCCCCTCTACATTCCCTGGAATGTGTCGCTCTCTTGACTTCTCAGGAGCAGGCCCCAGCTAGGGAGGGTCCCTCCTTCCTTTTGTGTGGATCTGGGCTTTTCACCTCCACTGGCTATTTAGAAAACAGAACAAAACCCCCAGGGCAAAACAACTTTCAGAGGAGTTGTGGACCTTGTTTCTAAACCCCTGTAGGCATTAGAAGGAGACTCATTGTGGATGGAACAGCCTGCAGTACATGCTGGGTGAGTGCTGGCTTCATCCATTTGTAAGTACACTTCCAGGCTCCCTGTCAGCCAGCCCACACTGGATTCTTCCCCCCTCGAGGCTCTTCTGCCGCCCCTCAGACTCACCACCAGGCAGTGTGCAGTGACAGCACGATTCTCCCATTCCCTCCACCAGGACCCAGCCCTGTGGGAACACAGAAGTCAAGCCACTTGTCCATCCCTGTTCCACTCCATGTCTCCCCAAGCCTGGCCGGTCCATACATATCACCTCTCCAGGCCCCGCCCTGTCCACATTCCCAGACCCCTCACCTGGGGACAGCTGCCCAGTGGGCAATAGGGAGAGCAGCGTGTGGTACCCCTGTGTAGACACTCACACACCATGCAGGGGCCCCCACGCCAGCGTTCCCCGACATGGTGCATGAGACCCCACTGCTCGCAGCCCTCACAAGGCTCTGTCTGGCACCTGGGAAGGGAGACATTACAGCCTCCTGGAGGAGGGGCTCACCCAAAGCTACCCTCCTCTTGCCGGACTAAGGGTATTCCCAGACTTGCCACTGTCAGTAATAAAACCGGGAAAGTCCTGGTTAACTGCTTGGATATGCTATGATCCCACTCTGCTCCTGCTCCTAAGAGACAACCAACACAGGCCCAAAGATCTTTGTCTTTGGAAGCAATTTGTGCCAACATGGCAGGTTAATACAGCCTGTCCCAGAAGGGCTGAAATAACTATACTGCTAATCCTAACCCTAACCTAACTACAACCCTAACCCTAACTATAGCAATAACTGCTTCTACAAGTCCCACCCCCACCCCCAGAGACACAGAGACTCATTCTTGCCTCATTCATTCTGAATTGGTCAAGCTCTACTTGTAGATTCTGTCTGCTGGCTCCTGGATCCAGCAGGTACAAAACAGAAGCAGAAAATGACAGCTCGGGTGTCAATTGGGGACCACAGAACAGGTTGCTAGTCTGGGGGGTCTCTGGCGGATGCGAAACGCCTGTCTCAAAGAGGGACTCCGAGTTGACCTCTGAAGCAGAGGAAGAGGAAAAATGGCCTCTACCTGCGGGCTTTACGGTGGATGCCAGGGCACCGGCGACCCCGGCCAGAGAGGCGCGGGTTGTTGGGGCTCCGGAACGACCACTGGAGGCTCTGGCTGCTGCAGGGGCCCAGGCACTCTGCCCAAGGGGACCAGGAAGACCAGCCACAATCCACTGAAAGATGACAGGAGTCAGGGCTGGGTGGTCTGGCGAGGGACCAGGCCCCCAGGGAAGAGCCTGCGCAGAGACATACCAGCACATTCTGGATTGGGTTGGCAACGATGCGGCTGTCCATCCTGGCAGAAGCAGAGCTGGCAGTCCATCTGGATGCGTTGCCCAGGCCCGTAACGGATGCCATCCACCAGGCAGGGGCACTGCCCGGGCCTCACACATAGCCCCTCAGTGCTCATCACCTGTCCTTCTGGGCACCAGCAACCTAGGTAAAAACTAGTGTTAGGCATCGTGCAAAGCAAGGCCTCACAGACCAAGTCTGGCCCTTCTCACCTGGGCTGCTGCAGGGCCTGTCAGGAGGGCACAAGGCCTGACCAGAGATATCATCACACGTCAGAGGGCAGGGGGCACAGGGCCAGAATACCAACTCTCCAAAGCAGGTAGCATTGGGGCAGCCCTCCTGAGGGCAGGGATCTGAAAGCAGGCAAGGGCAAGGTCAGAGCTTAGAGAAGGGCATCTACAGCAGAGACCAGTACCCACCAGTATCCACACAAGCCCCCATGACCCTCCCTCAGCGTCTCAACTGGTGACTCCTGTGTCCATGGTTTTCCCAGCAACACTCTACACCTGCTGTGCTCCTTCTGTGGCACCTCCCCTAGTACCAGCTAAAGGACCCCTCCTAGTGTCCCCCGACTACCCCAGTGTCCCATCATCAGCCTCCTCATGCAGCCTTCCTTGTGCCCTTTTCCCCTTTACTCACGGGTCTGGTGGGTGCTGCGAGGGCTCCCAGGCAACAGCACACAGTCCCGGCCTCCATTCTGGGGTGGACGGCACTGCCGATGCCGTGTTGTGGTGCCCCCACAGGGCTCAGAACACAGAGACCAGGGAGACCAGGAGCTCCATTCGCCATCCACTGCAAGGGAGGGACAAGGTGGGTGGCTCAGAGGCAGGGCAAGGGCCCAACAGCCTTGATTGCTCCCTCTGTCTCCAGGCCCTGCCGCCACACTCCCCCGTTCAAACGCTCCCTCACGTACCTGGGCAGGCCTCCGTGAAGCAGGCCTGTGACTGGTGCTGCGGGCCTGGGCAATTCTGTAGCACCGGGAGGCTGGATGGGGAGCAGTGTCGGCTCCGATTCTGTATGCCAGTCCCGCAGGTCTGACTGCATGGCCCCCATGGGCCCCAGGAGCCCCAGGCCCCGCAGCCCTGCTCTTCCAGGGAGGCCTCTGCTTCATCTGCCAACTCACAATCTGGGTTCCCATCACACACCTGGAGGGAACAGCAGGCTCAGGCTTCTGGTTGGGTGTCCAAAGTCTGAGCCTACTAACCCCTGCCCGAAACTCTCACCAGCAGGAAATCAATGCAGGTGCCATTAGGGCAGGAGAATTCTGGGCAGGGAGCCCCAGTCCTGTTAAGGCCTCCTGGGGCTGATAGCCCCTCTGGGAAAGAAAGAACAGTCAGCTAGGAGTGAAAGCCATCTCCTAGACTCCAAGCGTGTAGCTTCAGCATCCACACCACAGTCCAGCTCATCCTCGCCCTGGGGACAGTTGGGGATGCCATCACAGAGCTGTTTGGGGTTCAGGTACAGCCAAGAAGCCAAGACACAGGAGAAGAGGCCTGCATGAGAGCAGCTGGGTGGAGCCTATGCATAAGAAGTATCCCATGCTTCCACACCTCCCCCAAATCCAATTCCAGCAGAGGGACCGGCAAGAGAAGCCAGGGTACACTGGTGGGAGGCAAAGCCCTGTCCTGGATCAACCTTTAGAAGGGTCGAAGAACGGCCCTGGGAAAAGGAAGGAGCTGTGGACAGCTCGGTCCCCTCTCTGGTGAGGTAGCCAGGACATGAAGGGCTGATTTGTTAGGACACAAAGAGCTCCACTCAGGTGAAGTGGGGAGAAGCTGTGGATGGGGGAGCCTCTACACAGACTCACTGCCATGCCCTCAGCCTCCACCCACTCTCTTGTTCCTTCTTGCCCAAATGTGAACAGACAAAAGACCCCTTTCTACTCTCTCAAGGGCCTACAGGGAAAAGCAAAAACTTTCAAGGAAGATTTCATGGTAAAGATCAAAGCACACAAAACCAACCGCTCAGCCTCTGATATCCCCAGCCACTGTCTAACTATGCACCAGCATGCCACAGCAAGAGGCAATGGTGGCGGGTGCTTGGGAACAGCCGGGCCCTGGCTAGGCTACCAGCAGAAGGGGGCTGTGCAGAGTGAGGCATGGGACTCTCACCACAGGTGTCGGGGTCCTCATCCGAACCATCAGGGCACTGTGACACGCCATCACATAGTTGTCCCGGGGACACGCAGTGCGGGCTGCGGGCACAGGGCACCTGGTACCGGGTGCAGGGCTCCTCGCAGCCAAGCTCATCGCTGCCATCCGTGCAGTCTTCCTCCTGATCACAGCGCCAGCCCCGAGGGGTGCATTCTCCACTGCTGCACCAGAACTCGGAGAGGCTGCAGGGGGACGCTGCAGAGGCCGTGTGGTTAAGACCAGCGAGGTTGGCTCTGCAGGCCCAGCTCATGCTCACTTCTCCTCTGGGGCTGCCCTCTAAGTTCAGCACCCCTGACTCTTACCTGAACATGCACCTTCCCAACCTAGTTCCAACCCCTTTTTGCAGATGGCTGTCATTTGGTTTTCTACAAGCTTTCCCCTGGCCCTGGAATGTCCTTTAGAGTCTCCTTCACTTGCTCAGAGGGAGGCCCTGAACACCAGGAAATAAATCTAAGCCTTCCATCCCTCTCAAACACCAAACTCTTCATTCCAGAGCCTCCAGGCTAGTTTGGCCTAAATGCCTCCCTCTGGGATACTTATCCATGCCCTTCCTGGGCAGTGGGCTTCCAACTTTCTCCCTATTTATTCCCAGAGACTCACCAGGACTGGCACTGCCCACAGGACTCGGTAGTGTATCCAAGGAGCTGGTAGAAGGGCTCTGCCCAATGCTAGTAGAGGTTGTAGGCAGAGAAGGCAGAGAGCAGTGACCGGGTCCTTCATCAGCTCCATCTGGGCAGTCCCAAACTCCATCACACAGCTGGATAGTCCTGATGCAAGTGCCATCAACACACAACACCCTCTCCAGAGATGCAGCTGACCCGCCCTGCAGTCAGAGGCGCAGATGGGACCTGGGGACCTATCCCCTTTTTAAGACTTACTAAAAATGTATGTGTCTACCTCTGTGAATGTATGTCACATGTGTGCGGGTGCCTGTGGCGACCAGAAGAGGGTGTCAGAACCCCTGGAGCCAGAGTTAGAGGTGGTAGTGAGCCGCCCAACGTGGGTGCTGGGAACTGATCTCAGGTCTTCTGGAAAAGCAACAAGTACTCTTAACCACTGAGCCATCCAGCCCCTGGGGTTGCTCCTTATTCTGTCTCTTTTGGGGTATCTCCACTCAGTCATTCACAGGTACTAACTTCACAAGTAGAGGATGGCACAGGAGGGGGTGGGTACACAAGGACCTTCTAGGAGCCGGGCCTGATGTGGGGGTGCCTACTGGGCTGGAAGCAGGACAGAGACTCCTCACCCAGACAGGACTCTTCATCTGCAGCATCCAGACAGTCAGGGTGCCCATTACACAGCAGGGCGGGTGGTAGGCAGCGACCATCAGCACAGGCCAGGAAGCCGTAGGGACACGGGCACCCCTGCTCATCCGAGCCATCTCCACAGTCATCCTGTCCATCACAGACCAGGGCCAGGGGCAGGCAGAGGCCAGATTGGCAAGATATCTGTCCCTCTCCGCATCCTGGGGTGGCACAGCCTGGAAGGGGGGCAAGCAGGCAGGTTCAGGATGCTGTGCTGTCAAAGATCCTGGCCCAAGAAGGACCAGAACACCCTCCCTGTCCCACAGTCCCCACCTAAGTCATAGCTCCTGGCAGGGGAAGCAGCAGCTTTGGAAGCCACCCTGGGGACAGATGCTGCAGCTTCAGTAAACTCAGCTGCCTGACGCACACAGGTGAAAACACTCACCCTCTTCATCTGAGCCATCACCACAGTCATCCTGGTTGTCACAAAGCCACTCGAGTGGCACACAGTGCCCATTCTCCCTGCACAGAGCCTCTCCTTCTGCACAGCCAGGTTCCACCTCCTCACAGGGGCCACCGTCACCTCCACAACGCCACTGGCTCTCCTGACACGTGCTGAGCGCATGGGGTAGGGGGCTGGCATCAGCCACAGGTCGGCTTGCTCAGCCCAAGGGCGCAGGCTTCTCCTGGGTCTCCCACTTACCAGTTTTCACAGTCCTTTTGCAGCACGGTCCCTGGTGGGAAGAAACTGCCACCCCACTCACAGGGACAGGCATCCGGCTCCACACAGGCTCCTCCTGAGAGCACAGAGCATGGGATTCAGAACAAAGGAGGTCCAGACAACACTCGTGGCTTTTCCCCAGTCTTACTGTCCTCTCTCTCCCCTGTCCCAACAACACACCGTGCAGCAGTGTCCCTTCAGGGCAGAAGCAGCCCTCCACGCATGTGATGGCCTGGCAGTGCCATCTGGACTCAGGATGATGGTCGTGACAGGTCGGGGGACATGTAGAGCCACAGGCTTCATATACCTGACCTGCTTCACACTGCAGGGCTGAGTGGGGAGAGAGAGGCTCTGCTCACCGAGGCCCAAGGGCACCAGAAAGCAATGGCACGGTGAAGTCAGCTTCAGTTGACACCCAAGGAGAGCCCAGGATGGATGCTGCAGACCTTTACCAAGACCCTCTCAAAGCAAGATGAAGGAGCTGCATCAGCCAGTCTCATGTTTGGTCCATTAGGAAAAGTGTCTAGCAGCACAGAGTCTAGCACCCAGCTCACTCATCTGAACTTGAGAGACCAGCTGGTAAGACAGGAGAAGCACCTCTCAAGGGGCCGAATGCACGCGGGGATTGAAAGGGTCGGGCACACTCACGGCAGAGTTCCTGGCTGCGCCAACGCACATGGTGTCTGTGCCGGGCACACTCGTCGGCATATGCGGCGATGGCTGAGCAGAGGCACTCACAGTCACCCCCTGTATCACAGCTGCGAGAGGGAGTCATCGACCTAGCACACCCTCCCCGAGTACACACACCG
Source organism: Cricetomys ansorgei (assembly GCA_026225945.1). Taxonomy (NCBI): domain Eukaryota; kingdom Metazoa; phylum Chordata; class Mammalia; order Rodentia; family Nesomyidae; genus Cricetomys; species Cricetomys ansorgei. Next base: position 659,755 of record JAMJFZ010003224.1, on the reverse strand, counting down.
CAGCCTTCCCATTGCGCCCGCCCCTCGGGCCTCCTCACCCGCAAGCATCGTACACACACCACTCGTAGTGCCGCTGTGGCGGCACCTCTGTGTGGCACGGGGCAAAGATTGGCTGCAGAATCACCCCACAGCGGGCCCGGGCCCAGTTCACTCGATGGGCATTCACCTGAAACACAGGTGCTTCTGTGAGCTCCTCTCTCTCTCTCTCTCTCTCTCCCCCCCCTCTTCCCTCTCCTCTTACACCCCTACCTCCCTTCCGGCTCCCCTGCCCTGCTCACTGTACAGGGGTGCGGCAGGTCTCCTGGCTCTGGGCACAGGGGATTGAGGCGCCAGGAATGGGCAGTCAGCTCTGCTGTGGGCTCCAGGACTCCTTGGCGGCTCCGCAGGTCGTTACTGGCGTCCCCATCAAAGTCTCCACACAGCCCAGCCACACGGCCGTGGAAGTGGGGGGACAGATGCACCAGGACCCGGGTGCCTGGTGGCAGTATAAAAAGTGACTTCCAGGGCCCTCAGTGGGACCGGGGCAGAAAGACACGTGGGTAAAATAGCCTCCCGCCCGGGTGCCCCCACCCAACAGAGCGTGCTGGTTCCCCCTTCTGGGATAACTGAAAATACCGACATAATGGGAATTAGTTTTCTAACTAACACTAGGTTGAGGACCGCAAAACCCATCGGCCAGGCAGGATTCTGGGTGGGAACTGGCTTCAGGAAGGTTTGAGAGGTTTGAGAGACAGGATCAGAGCCTTCTGAGGCAGGAAGCCCCGGGCTAGGAGAGGCCCGAGTCCACACTGGGCTATTTTGGCTTCCCTCAATTCCTCACTAACAGTTATATTTCTAAAACGCCAACTGCTTGTGTTTGGGCGGTGAGATGTCAGCGGGTCTATTTGCGTTTCTTCCTAAAGCGTGGTATTTTCTCAGTGCTTCTTGGATGGAGCGGTCAGGCTTTTCAAATGAAGAAATACAGTTATGAAAATATAATTTGGATGTTCCAAGCACTTTCAAGGCCTGTGAGGCAGGAGTGGCCACTGGGCTGGGGTTGGGAGGGAGGAGACAGCAGAGATCTGGCCTGGGTGTCATGCTGGAAATCTGTCCCAAGTGGGCTGTCGGGGTCACCTTAACCTTAGAGCTTGGCGGGTGCTGGGAAGAAGGGTTGGGGGGTTCCAGCCACCAGTGCGAAGGCCTGCTGTGGTCTAAGGATGGGTGTGGTGGAGCCTGACCTCCATCCCAGAGCAGAGTGAGGCCTAGGCGTGCTGTCAGCTGCAGGAAGAGGCCAGTGTGGTGCAGGCTCAGCCCGGGGCCTGTGTAGATCTTGGGAAGCTTTACGCTCACTCCATTCACCATTACTGCCTGGCCTAGAGAAAGGAGGTGTCAAACTTAGCTTGGTCCCCAAGAGACTCTCCCAGCCATTCCTCCAAACGCTCTTTTGCTTGTTTCCCTAGGTGACCTTGGGCGGGTCAGTAGACTTCCCTGGGTCTTACTCTCACAGCCTTCCACAGTCCTGGCTCCAACCAACCCCACCATAAGGACAAAGGAACCCCAGGGGGAACTGACAGGAAACTTGGGCCTGGCCAGGCTGAGGAGCTGTGATGTTACTACACTGCATCCTCCTACCCACTCCCACCCCACCCCCAGTGGTGTCACCTCTGAGCATGTGCACAACAGTGCTGTCCAGACGAACGGTCAGCGCCTTGGTGCAAGTAAGGCCACTGGCCCCACAGGGCAGGTTCTGGATGGTGACACTGAACCGGCCACCAGCCTCTCTCACCAGCAGGTACTCGCAGGCGCCAGGGAAGGTAAGGGCCAGCCCATCGAATGTCACATAGTGGGGGGCACCAGATGCCTGGCACCACCCACTGCACCGCTGACCTGTACAGTGCCACCGCCGGCCACGGCACACGCTGTGGGCAAGGAACAGGACAGAGCCGTCAACAACAGGGACGGTCAGACAGACCCTGAGTGTGGAGGACTCACATTGTCCAGGTCACTCTGGATGTCCTGCCCCTTTTCAGCCCCTTTTAGGGCTGAAAACAGGTCTGATATCTGGGGACTCGGGAGTCACAAGGTCATAGGTAACAGGTTGCAGGCATCGGCATACCAAGTGTTGCAGTCTTCCTGGATGGTGGCATTTGGTGGGTACCATTGCCCACTGTGACGACAGGGGCAAAAGTCAGGAGACACACAACGCTCGTCCTGGGTGGAGGAGGATGAGGACACTGTTTTGGACAGCTAGGGAGCAGGGCAGGATCCTTATGTGGGGAGATCCCACCTTGTTGCCCCACAGGTCCCCTCCCTGGCCTTACCAGCAGCACAGTACCAGGGGGACAGACACAACCATCAGTGCTTCCAGCCAGACAGGAATGGTTGGCATCGGGGCTGTCACAGGTGAGAAGGCAGGCGCCAGGGGCATAGATGAGCTCCTTGGGGCAGAGTGCCCACTGCTGAGGGCAGCGATGGGCTGTGCAGTTCCAGAGGCCCCCCTCCTGGCAGACACTGCAGAGGGAGGGAGAAAGGAAGTGTCAGGCCCAGCATGGGCTCACCTGGCTATCCTAGCCCCTAGTCTGCCACAGTGAGTCTCAGGAACCTAGACTTTAGGGATCCCTATAGGCATCTGATCCCCAGATGCCCAGTAGGAACCTAGCCCTGATGCTAGAGACCCAAATAGCTCAGCTTCCAATACCCCATCCCTCAGCACAGGAGGGCAGACTGTTCAGGAAGCCCACATGCCTGGAATCCACAGTCCCCTTCTGTCCACCTTGTGGGGCTAGCCTTGGAACTTGATAGTGGGGCAGAGATACCGACTCCCCTAATGTGATGGCTAATCTTGACTGTCAATTTGATGGGATGTAGGAGATGTAGGAGACAAATCTCTAGACAAGTCCATGAAGGATTTTCTAGATTGGGTTGACCAAGGTGTGAAGACCCACCCTGACTGTGGGCAGCACCATTCCATGGGCTGAGGTCCTGGACTAAACAAAAAGGAGAATGTGGGCCAAGCACCATTCATCTCTCCCCCTGTTTCCCGACTAAGGATGCAACATGACCAGCGACCTCCCGCTGCCATGAGTTTCCCACCACCATGGACTTCCTCTCTTAAGCCGCTTCTTGTTAGGTATCTGGTCACAGAAACAAGGAAAGTGACTAAGACATTTACCACGTGTCCACGTGGCAGAAGGGATCCACTGAAATGTCCTGGAACCTGGCCCTGCCTCCTTGGGTATAGACCTCATCTCGCCTCCTTAGGTATAAACCCCATCTCTCCTTCTCAGTAACAAACGGTCTCGCTCTCTGAGCCTCATTTTCGTCATCTACCAATAGGAAAGGTTCTCCACTTGTCACACCTTGTTGGGCTGTGATTAGGAAGTAAAATCAGTGTGGTAGAAAGAGGACATGAAAGAGCTTCCTGGAGCTGGTGGGGCCCCAGCGCTGCGGCACCCTGCCATCCCTCCCAGGCGACCCACTGCGCCCATGCGGCAGCGCAGCCAGCGGTAGCAGTACACCCACGCTCGGCAAACAAGACAAGGAGGCATTCTCGTAGATATAATCCCTGCCAGACCTCAGCAGAGAGAACCACCATCACGGCAAGTGCCGTCCTTGATAGTGGAAGCCTGAGCGTCTCATCTCAAGGGTTCTTATTGATGCCTAAGCTCCTCAGGTGTTCTATCGAGAGCACGTGCAGATCATGAGCAATCAGACATCTTTTACATAAAGCCAACACCTGCAGACCATACACAATGCCAAGGCCTAGGCAGCCCTTTTCCCAACAGTGCACAAAACAACCATTTTAAACATGACGAAAAATAAACTTCTGCGACCACCAGTCATTCCTCAAAGGCCCTTCCTCCTGGGCAAAGGGCGGCAGTTCTTACCAGTGGCTGCAGTCTTTCTTGGTGGCGATGGCGCCAAAGGTGTAACGATGGTCTCCAAGCTGACAGGGGCACTTGCTGGGAGGCACGCACTGACCCTCAAGGTCCCACAGCAGTCCTGGTGGACAGTTACAACCAGCCACACAGCTGCCAAGTTCTTTACAGTCTCCTGGCTCCCCACAATGGTGGCCACAAACCGGGGCACATTCCTGGTACTCCTGGCCACCAGGACACAGGACAGCTGGACACAGGGATATATGCAAATCAGAAGCATGGCCACCCTATCTAGACCCCAAGTCCCTGTATCTCTACAGGAGAAGGAACCTAGCAATAGTCTAGTGTGTGCATGGAGGGGGCACTGGGAGAGGAACCTGGGGAGGAGCTCTGGGTAGCGGAGACTGAGTGAAGAGACTCACGGCACAGCGTCTCTTTCCTCCATTGCAGCAGGACTCCCTCCTGGGCGCAGTGGCGTGCATAGGCGGAGAGCACGGAGCACAGGCAGTCCCTGTCCGGGGCACAGCCACACACAGCCGCCAAGCACCGCAATCGGAACGGTTCCCTGTCTACCAGCCCATGACACTCCTTGGAGCAAAAAGAAAAAGGGGTCACTTCTTTCCTCATAGATCCCATTCCCCTCGGAACCCACTGCTGCCTCCCCATGCCCTTGGGCTCTGCCTCGCACTTTGGATCCTTGATCTTCTGGGCAGAGGAGGAAGACACCCTAATACCTGAAAGGTGGGGCCATGAAGGATGGCACAGGCTGCCTCTGCAAAAGTGAGGCGCTGGGAGTAAGTGCTGCAGGAGGACAGTGGGGCGCTGTCCACCAAGGGGCATCTTCCACCGCCTGACACCTGGAACTTGCTAGCAAAGGCGGCGACACTGGTCTCTATGTCCCCAGCCGGTGTCAGGAAATCATCCTGCTGCCTCCAGGTAAAGGTGCCACACAGACCCTGCACCTGGGCCAAGGAAGACATATAAAAGTGAAATTAAGTTTCACCTAGCCTTGCCCAGACACTCACCGGCCTCCTAACATACCTGGTAGGCATGGCGGGGTTCCAGGGTGATGTAGACTGCAGGGTCAGCCACTCCCCAGAGAACCCAGGCCCCGGGCCAGCGCAGTAACAAGAAAGTAGAGGAGGCTTGGGAAACATTGAAGCCCCCAGCACCAATCCAGGGCAAGCTTACATCCTGCCCATCCACCAGCACAGCTCCTGGAAAGAGAGACCTGACCATGTGATAGGGAGCCTGTGGAGGGATGGATGGGGCTGCTATGTGTCAAGGTGGGATGGGGGAGCAACTTGAGTGATCCCTGGAGGCCACCTGTCCTACCAGAGACCTCCCCCCCATAGCTCAAAAAACCAGCATCATCGTACATTTTCGCATATCCCTTTGTGTAGTCATTGTATGGGAGGAGGTGGGTAAAGAAAGCTGGCGGCAGGCCTGGGCACCGCAGAGTTGGAGGGACAGTCGCTGGGAGGGGTCAGCCTCATCCGTTCCTGCCTAAGGCCTCTCCCAACTCTTATAACTTCGTGACTTGTATTGACCCCCGACCCCGAAGATGAGCAGAAGTTGTCTTGGAAACAATCCGTGCGATAGCATGTCTGCCTCTGAGATGGCAAAGGAGGCGATGTGGGCAGTAAGTTCGCGGCAGGAATCTAGAAGGGACGGTTATTGGGCTCCAAAGAGGGGTGTGCGGAGGGCAGGTACTGGGTAGGCCTGGGTTTGCACAGAGTAAGGACAGTGAACAACACGCGCTGTAGGCACCCTGAAGAAGTAGACTACAGAGCTGTCTACTCTCCAGAGAACAAAGGCCCCACGCTAGACAAGGAGACAGAACTGACGTTACCTGAGTGTCTGAGCTGAATGTGAGTGTTCCCCAGGAAGACAGAGAGGGCATGGAGGCAGCTCCCAGTGCCACAGTCTCCATGCTCCAGTGCAACCAGCAGCTGGCCTTTCACAGCGTCCTGGGGCGGACAGGGTAGTAGAGGTGTGTGCAGGATCACGAGGAAGCCTCTGTGATCACATTAGCTCCCACCGCACACGGGGGCTGACTAACTTTCAACCGGACAGATTCTGGGAGGCAATGAGCTTAGCCTCACCAGGGACCGACATGGGTGAGTGTGAGCGCGTGTGAGGAGAAGGTTTGTGTGACTCTGAGAGAGAGAGTGAGTGAGAGAAAGAGGGAGGGAGGGAAAGAGGGAGAGAGAGAGAGAGAGAGAGAGAGAGATGGAATACACGTTGGAGAGGGAAGATCCCCATCTTTCCTTTCCATGGGTGTTCTCTATATGTATACATGTTAATATATGTGTACACATTTGTTGAATCCTACACACAGATGGCTGTGTGTGGTGTGTGGTTTGTGGAGTGGCATGGTGTGGTGTGTGTGTGTGTGTGTGTGTGTGTGTGTGTGTGTGTGTGTACGTGTGTGCCTGTGTGTGATGGAGGGATGCAGGCAGACATTCTCCCACCAGCATTGCTGTTCATCTTTCCTCACAAGGGACTGTATGTTCCACCTATTGCTTTAATGACTTGTTTACAGTCCACTCCCCTAGGGACTCCCCTGTGAGGGCTCCCATACTGATAAAATCCCCTTCCTGAAACAGGCTCTCTGCTCACCTGCACCAGGCTGTAGTGGCAGCCAGGATTGCCTCTGAAGGAGAAGCTCCGCCCATCAAAAGTGAAGTAATGCCCATCACCGCCCACCGCACACTCAGCAGGGCACAGGGCCTGGGCACAGTGCCAGCGGCCATCCTGGCACACACTAAAGACATAGGGGGTGGGACAGTACACTGTGGCATCGGCTCCACCTCAGGGTGTGGAGCTGGACATGACCAACTCCCAGCCCATTGGTTCTTTCTCTCCCCTAGCACACCCACCACCAGTGGAACTGAATAGTCATCAATTATGCCAGAAAATGTCACAGGTCACTGGATGGGAGGTCCCAGAATGGGCTGGTTATTTGGGAGGGACAGATCTCAGAGACAGGATAAAGAAAAGGATCAGGGGGAACAACATGGCCCAGCAGAGCCCAAAGACCCACCAAGGATTGCACTGTTGATTCACAGTGTCGCCAGGGGCGTAGCGCTGGCGCCGGTAGTAGCAGGGGCAACGGGCAGCGGGCACACAGAGGGCACCGTCCCAGAAGAGGCTGGGTGGGCACTCACATCCACTCATACACTCTTTCCCACAAAACTCCTCCTCTCCCTGCGCTACTGCTGAGCAGCTGGGTGGGCAGGATGAAACACAGTCAGAGTAGAGCTGCCCTCCTGGACACAGGCGTTCTGTGGGAACAAAAACAGTCTGTGAGGCGTTGGCCTTGGAAATCCCATAGGTCATGAGAGACAGCCAGGGGGGCCCTCAGGAAACATGGGCTACTTGAGGATCTTGGGTGGTTTGGGGTGGGCAGACTCAAAGTACCACAGAAGCCAGGCTTCCTCCATTGCACATAGATGTGCTGCCTGGCACAGGCCTGGGCATAGTTGGCAAAGGTGGCACACACAGCTTCCCGCCGCTCCTCTAGGCCACTGCCTGCTGTGGCTCCATTACAGTAGGCAAAGAGGCAGGTCTCATGGTACTCATCCGGGGGAACCTGTAGGGAAGGGACATTCTCAGCCAACAAATGCCTTTCCTCAGCAACATCTCCTGCCTCCTCTTCCTTTACATTCCAACTTGAAAGCAAACATAGTAAGTGCTGGAAGGGGCCTCAACAGTCACAAGAACAACCATCTTGTTTTCAGAGGTAAAACCAAAGACAGGGAAGGGGTGTCTTGACTGATGACCCAATGCACCGGGTGGCAGGATCAGATCACCCCCTGGCACCTCTCTAGCATTCACCAGCTCCTACAAAACGCTGCCTTCCAGGGCTGGGCACCACCTCCACCCCACCCATACCTGGGCATGACATTGCCAGAATGGATCCTCCAGCAATTGGCGGCACATGTCCTGAGCTTGAGTGCGAATCTTGTCAGCTTCCACACCTGTTTGTGTGCCTTCCAGGAGGCCCTCACAGCCCCGGGCCACCTCCACTGCATCCAGACACTCGGGCTGAGGACAGAGCCAGGCCAGGAGCCAGTGATGAGGGACATTAGCCAGGAAAACAGGAAAGTGCTTACTGCCTTCAGAGTTGCTTCAAGACCCGACTGCCATGCCCACCAGACCCCACGCTATACTGCAAAAGTGACAAGCCCAGCTCAGAAAAAGAGGAGCCAGGACCACAGTCAGCCTAGACAGAGCTGGTCAGTGGCCAAATCAGGAGGGACCCAGGGTAGTCATCCCATGACAGCTGCCAGGCTCTCTGTGGGTCCCGGAACCTGTGCGTTTTCCCTGAGGACCCCAGGGAAATAGTGAGCAGGCAGGAGTCTCACCTCATCGCCCGGGAGCCTCCATGAGTTCCCAAAGGTAGCAGCTAGCATAGCCAGTCCCCTGCCCGGCTCCACAAAGTCATCTGAGGAAGGTTGAGGCCATTGCTAGGCCTGGATCCAGTGTGTCATCTCACGTTCCCTCCACCAGCCACACCAAGCCACACCCCACATACCCTCTGGCCGGCCATTGTAAAGCCCACAGAGGCCCTGTGTCCGTCCCCAGAACTCATGGTCCACAGAGATGGAGAGGGAACTGGACCTGTCCAGTCTCACGACAACTCCCAGGCCTCCAGAGAGCACCAGCCAGTCCCCCTGCCACTGCAGGCTCATCCCTGGGGAGAGAATAGGGCCACTCAGCCTCATGGGTCACACCCTCATCTCATCACAGCAGGGCCCTGCCTAGGGAAAGAATTCACACAAATTCACAAGCTCTGCCCTGTGGTGTTCCTGCTGTGGTTGCTATCTTGAGAGTAAATTACCACACATACATACTACACCACACCACAAACACTATATATATACATTCCATACAGCACAACACACAACATATACCACACGTCTCAGCACACATACACACATACCACACTTCTATACAGACAATACATACACCCCATCAACCCACCCATACCATACAGACACATGCACACTTAACCCCAACCTATCCCAGCCATACTGATACTCTCATGAGGCAGGTGGGGAAACTGAGGCTCAGGTCAGTTAAACAGAGAGACTTGCCCAAGTCACAGTTGAAGGCAGTAGGGAGAGGCAGAGCCAGGAGCATGCCTTCCTGAACCCTAATTGCTCAAAGGCTTCCCAACGGGACTCAGGGGGACACAGCAGCTCTGCACCAGCCTGCCGCTCTGCCCTCAGGAGTGGGCAGACCACCCCAGAGGATGGAAGGGGTCCTTACCATGGAACAGCCGTGACTCCCCAACAGGCACTGGCTGGCCCTTCACAGAGACCTCTCCATCTTGGATCAAGACCTTCTCGGGGCCCATCTTCACTTGAACCTGAGGAAGAGCAGTGGACCAGATGTGTCACTCGCCCCCCCCCCCCATGTCCAGACCTCCCTTGGGGTCATCTCTCTCTCTCCCTCCCTCACCAGCCAACAGTGCCTAGGCTGGGGACAGTAGCCCCTAGGCCTGAGGTGGACAGTCCAGGTGGAATCCACAGAACCAGCTAGCAAGTAGGTGCATCGGCCCAGGAAGTGGTAGTGACGCCCATCAAAGGTTTGGTAGTGGAAGCCGGACCAGGTGGCACAGGTGGCTGAGGGACGCTGGCGCCGGCTCCAGAGCTGGCCTACAGTCCCTGCCAGAGGCTGCAGGAGGGCTTCAGAGGATGCATTGCCTGAGCAAGACACACCATGTGTGAGCCTCTGAATGCAGGGACAGAGGTGAGGACAGTTCCTGGCCCAGCGAAAGGTATGTGGGCAGGGCACAGTCCCTAGTGGGACATGGGAGTGGGCAGGGCCAGGTGGAAAGGCCCAGAACTCATAAGCGTGAGGGTGAGGGTCTGGGCATACTTGTCTCCAGGATTAGAGACTACAGACCCACCTGGGCGGTGCTGACCAGAACAGCGGAGGCACATCTGGGAGCTGCTGTCCCACCAGCTACGTCCCCAGGGTTGGGCACAGCATTCTTCCAGGCTTCCTGCTGAAGAATTAGCTGAGCCTGCTAGAGGTTGGCACTGCCATGTGACAAAGCAGCGCCCTTTAGGGCTGGCTTCAACAAGGGCTGCGGTAGAAGAATGGGGCACGCCCGGTCATTATCTGCATGGCCTGGGGAGCCCGGCCTGACCTGCTGTGTTCTCAAGCAGTCTGTCACCTCTGCTACATCACAGATGGGCTGCTGGGCTCCCCTTAGCAGCCACTACCCCAGAAGGTACCGTTCACCCATCCTGCTCCTACTTACCATCAGTACAGTGAACACCCCCCCATCCTGGACAGCAAGCCCTCACTGTCCGGTTCCAAGTAGCAGGCCGGGTTTCTGGGGGTCTGTCCCCAGTGCAAAGGGAGAAGCAGGGAGAGATGTTAATATTCAGCCAAGTCCCACCACAAGGCAAGACCTAGGTAGGACCTTAGGTCTGATCAACTACTCTGCGGGGGGGGGGGGGGGTGCTAGCAAGTAATTCTCTCCTCCTGGCCTTGATTTCTTCAAGTGCAAAGCAAGAATGAATGCTAGGAAGCAGCCCGGGGCAGAAGAAAAAAACACCACACCTTCCCCGCCATCATGTGCCCACCATGGTGCCTCTCATCCACCCACACCATCTCCCTCCACCCTTCCTTAAACCCAGCCAGAACCTGTTTCCCAAATGACCACTGCGCCAGTTCCTCCCCCACTCTCAGGATCTCCTGCTGCCATTCTTTCCTTTCCTGCCTTACAGCCCAGGTTCTGATCCTCACTCACTTGTAGATGGCACAGAGTCCAGGTGCCGGGGGTCTGGTGAGCCCCCCACGGCCACTCCAGGGCAGGTCCAGCCGCCAGCCTAGGCGGCTATAATGGTACAAACTGGTGCAGGGTACCAGGTCCTCCTGACGAGGAGTTACTTCCTCTTCCACATGGATGGTCTCTGTCTGCTCACACCACAGCCTAGCCAGCGATAGGGGAGCACAGCTATCAGCACTGTCCCCTCTGTCACCAAGAAGCTCTGTGCTATAAGCCCAAGCCCCCAAGGACTGCTGGGAGAGGTACCTGAAGCAAGGAGGAGGTTAAGGGTGGATAGAAAAGTGCTGAGAGTCTGGCGTCCCAGAAGGTGCCTGGGCACAGACAGGAAGAGGATCTTATTGGGAGATCCCCATCAGCTGCTTACCCTTTAGCCAGACCCCATAGCATCCCAAAGAGAAGGGCAGAGAGCAGCATGGTGCTCCACCCCAGGTAACCTTTGGGAGGACCTGAGGCTTGACTTGGGCAGTGTGCTACAGGAGAGAGGGTAGTACCAGTCCCCTGCCCACACTGAGGTCTGATGCAACCTGGAGGCCAGTTTGTTCAGAGTTCTTCGAAAGGGGAGATTTTATCCCAGCCTCTTGCCCCTGGGTACCAGCTGCCCAGAACCAGATTGGACCTACCTACAACATCCGTTCAGAGGCCAACTCTCCCTGGAAACAGGCCCTGTCATATCTCTCCCAGTGAGTATGTTGGGGCGTGGGGGGGGGGCACCTCCAGCTGAACATTTTGAGCTCCTGGCTTTTCTATACTTTTAAGCCTACCACAAATTAATATATGAGTTGTAATCAAGACACCTTCCCTTTCTGGGCATGTTTTCTTACCAGTAAAAACTTGGGGACTTCCCAGGGTGCACAGATGGGACTTGACAAGTGTTTTGAACCTATTATAGGTATGAAGATTTTTTTCCCAGCCTTTGAAAACTGCAGAGTTGGAGAGATGGCTCAGTGGTTTGGGATATTTGCTGCTCTTATGGAGGAGCTGGATTTAGTTCCCAGCACCCACACATTAGCTGTCAAACATCCATAACTCCATAGCTCCAGTACCAGGGGATCCAAAGCCTTCTTTGACCTCGGCAGCACCAGTCAAAGATGTAGCAAACACACATAAAATAAACTTCTGCCTTTATTGCTGTGTTCTTCTCTGTGTTCTTCCCTTTCCCTGTTCCCTCTCAGGCCAGGTCACAGCAGAAAAGAGCAGGAATGGCTGCAGCACCCAAGTATGTGGAGACAATCCAACAAGGTAAAGTCTTCCCTCCGTTGGGTCAGTGTTTTTAAGGGTATTTGTATGAGGTAGTTGGGGCCATTTGGTCACCTGTGGGGTTTCTGAGGGTCCCAGGGTACCCAGAAGACTGGAAGGGCCCAGGACGATGGGAAGGGGGAGGGGTGGGATAGGACAGGGACCTGCTCCCTCTCTGCCCCAGGATGGAACTGAGCTGAGCCAAGCAGGATGCCATAATCCCAGTGTCCGGTTCAGAGGAGGCAGCTGCAGGCTCCACAGGCAAATCCTGGTTACATCCTGGTCACCAGCAGATCTCCAAGGCCACCGGGGCTGGAACGCAGCTGGACCTGAAACTCTGAACCCTTTCATTTCATAGTGAAATGAGATCCCATTGGGCACCCTGCATGGCCACCCCACCTGGTACATCACAGCTGGTGTGGGTGTTCCTTCTTCTGGGCCTGGAACCAAAAGAGGGCCCAGTATGAGTCCATCCAGTTACTTCTAGATATCGAGTCCTGGGAAAGAGTCTCAGGGTCTGCCATGGGCACAATGTCTCTCTAACTTCTCTCACACTGTCACCTGGCCACTGCTTCTTCATACCCTGACACGGGGCACTGCAGTTCTCAAAGCTCGTTCTTGCACACACAGAGGGACACATACTCTGCTCCTTGGTCACCTACAGTCAGTGAGTATCCAGGTATTAGAAGAGCTTTTGCATCTTGAGTCATAAGACCTCTTGATCCTTCAGGTCTCTGTTCCTCCAGACCTCACTCTATCCATCTGCAAACGTTGAGAATACCTGCTGCATCCTGTAAGACTAGCCTTGGGTCCTGGTCTCCTGATTGCACAGGTGTCACCATCCTTATGACAGGGTGCCACAGCCAGGGACCTTGTCCTATCCACGCCTTGTCTTTCCAGATTCTCTCCCAGCTCTGTTCAGCAACTTGGCTGACAAGGGAAGCTTGGACTGGGGAGAAATGTAACTTGGATCTGCCCTTTTCCCTACAGAGGCAGGCAGGCGGAAGTAGGAGCCCATGGGAGTTTGCAGAAAGATCACAGGGCATGGAATAGTCAGCATGGATTTTAACTCCAGGCCAGGAGAGGGGGTCTTAGGAGCGGAGGTGGGTAAGTAAGGTCCAGGAGTACTACACCCATGAGCAGAGATGGTGGTAGAGGTCTTGGGGACAGAGCTCCCCACCTAACGCCGGGAAGTTTTCTCGCCCAGGACCCTGCTCCCGAGTTTCGGCCCCGCCCCGCGAGTCTCACCTCCTGCAGCCTCCAAGCCTGCCCCAGCCCTCTTTCTCCCGGACTTGGTTCAACTTCTCTTTATTTTCTACTTTGAGAGCCCCCACCCCCTCAGCTTGGTTCCTAGTCCTCAGCCCCACTCTGGTCTGGGTGGATCCTGGTGGAGAGTTTCCCTGACGATTCTCCCAATCTCCGCTGTCCAGACAGTCTCCCGCGGGACCGCGGCGCTACCACATACTCGGCTGGCACTGGCGATTTTGAAGGCAGCAATGCACACTCTGTTCTCCTCCCCAAACACGCCCCCTCCTCTCCCCCTAACTCTTCACCACCACCACCCGGTTGCGCGCTCCACCTTTCCCCAGCTCCTCCCTCCCAAGCTGAGAGCACCCTCCCTCCAAGCCGGAGTGCCCTTCCTCCCTAGCCTCCTCTTCTTCTTCCTCCCCTCCTCTTCCTTTCCCCGGCCCTAAGCTCCCACTTTCCATCTCTCGCCTCCGGGCATCCTGCCTTCAGACCGTCACCTGCAATCCAGCCCATTAGCAGACCCTCCCGCGACAGGTCTCGCGAAGACCCTGGGCCCCTACCTCCTTAGCCTGGTGCCTCGCGGCACCGCTGCGGCTTCCCGGGTTGCTCCCCCATCACCCGCACCGCTGCCCCGCACCCTCTCCCTCCGCGTCTTTCCTTCCCCTCCCCGCGAAGTTTCAGGGCTGTCAGTCCCAGAGTCTTTCGGGCAACCCGCACCCAAGCTGCAGGCAGCGGGCGCCATTGTGCACACGGTCGCCCGGGACCGGAGGCCCGAGCGCCTGGGTCCCCGAAACGGGCTGCGGCACCCAGCCGCAGGAGCCCGCCAGGTAAGGCCACGGGAGGCTCCTGGGGAGGCGTCTCCCTACGCCACCCCAAAAAGAGCTTCGCAGAAGAGGCCCTCTCTCGGCAGGTGACAGCCCCGAGGGAAGGGGCCAGCAGACGCGAGTGTGGGGGAGGGGCGGGGGTCAGAGGAGGGAGGGAACGGAGGAGGGAGGGTCCGGGAGCGGAGGGGGAGACTACGGAACTGGAGGGGAGGGCACTGACTGGGTGGGGGGGGGAGGCCCGGTGGGAGCAGGTGGGAAGAGGGCGGGAGGGGCCCGCGGGGAGGTTCCCGACTGGAGGGAGTTGGGTTCCTCCGGATAGAGTGCGAGCAGGGTCCGGCGCGAAGGGGCCGGGAGCGGGCGCAGAGGATGGGGCGTCTCGGGAGCGCGGGGCGCTGACAGGTGAGCCTAGAGCCGGGCAGGGGGCCGGGACCCGGGGTGACTCCCGAGGTCTAACCCAGGACGGGTGGGGTGGGGCGCCTGGTCAGGAGGAAAACTCCGGAGAGGGTGAGAAGTCAGTGGGGAGCAGACGTGGGTACGGGGGCCACTGAGAGGGAGGTGTGTAGGGAAGGAAGGGGGAGGGGTGGGGAGGGACAGAGCCCGGGGTCGGTCCGGAGACCGCCGGGTTAGCCTGGATTCCCCGGGGGGGTGGGGGGGGCGTGAGACCTGGAAGCTAGGGAGCGGACCGGGAGGGGGAGGGGAAGAACAAGGCTGGGGTCGGGGAGGGGAGGGGAGGGAAGCGGAGCCGGAGCTTGCAGGGTAGGCAGAGGGGGAAGGGAGGCGGGGGCCGCCGAGGGGGAAGGAGAGCGCCGGAGGGAGGGAAGTAGAGGGGAGGTTGGTGTGGGGGAGGGGGAGGGAGCCGAGGAGAGCAAAGAAGGAAAAGAAACCCGAGTGGGGGAGGAGAGGGGAGGGGCAGGCGGGTAGGGGAGAGCAGCTGAGACGGGAGGGCGGGAATGGGGGGGGGAGGAAGGAAAAGAAGAGGGGGAAGGAAGGGAGAGAGTGTGCAGCCCGGGAAGGGGGTGGCGCGCGGAGAACTAGGCGGGCGGGCACAGGAGGAAGGGGGAGGGGAGCGCTGCCCAAGACTGCTGGGAGCGGAGGGTCCGGGAAGGCGGTAGCTGCAGAGGGCCGATTCGAAGGGGACCCGTGGGGGTTGACCCGGCGGGTGCACGCAGGGGAGGAGCCAAAGAGGCGGGGTAGTAGGAGGAGCCCCAAAAGGCTGCCAGATTTGGTGGGGAGAGAGGGCGGAAGGCTGAGGGAGAGGGGAGGGGCAGAGGGAAGGCTGCCAGGGAGGGGGGAGGGGAGTCCGCTGAAGGAGGGGCAGAGAACCGGTTGGAGGAGGAGAAGGGAAGTGCAAAAATCGGGGAGTGTCCTGGCCTGGTGTAGGGGGTGTCCTAGCCCAGTTAGTCCAATGGGGGGTTGTGTGGCTTTGGGGAAGGGGTTTAGGGAGAGGAAGTCAGAGTCATTTACTACCTCTTCAAGGACCCTTGTTCAACCCCTCCCCTCCAATATCCCTAAAATGGCACTACTTCCCGTGGGCTGGCTCCTATTTCACTAGGTCCTGTCTTGATGGAAAACATGGAAGTTTTCACTCCCCACCTTTGTCTCCCACCCTCTACTCACAGAATTAAGTGGTCCCTGTACTTACTCAGGCAAAGACACAGTAGGTGGGGAGTGACTACTGACTGCGCTGGCATGGTTCTGGAGACTAGTCAGGTGGGGACAAGGGCTGAGGTCCATACCCAACCAGAGTTTGAAGAAGACTCCATGTCATTGGGTACTCATCTTCAGAAGTCTCTGCTCCAAATCCAGTTTCCACCGAGCTCCCTCACCTGTGCCTAGGACATCACTTTGGTGCTCTTGCAGAGAGCTGAGACCTAGGTGGAAGCTGTCAAAAAGTATCTGAACAGGGCTTTCTTCTTAGGGTCTGTGGCCTGATCACCTAAGAGAGCCACTCCTGGTGGCCATGAGAGAGACCCTGGAGGCCCTGAACTCCTTGGGTGAGTGGGGACGAAGAACCAGGAGGGTGGGAGTCCCTAGTCATAGAGGTGCCATCCTCAGGAGTTTGCAACCCTGAGCCCTGACACCGTAAGGGCCTGAGAGACAGGTTTCTTTTTAGGTCACCTTCATGTGTCTCAGTGACCAGACCCAGACGAATACACTAGACTGTGCACGTGCTTGGGATTCATAGAGAACTGGAAGCTACAAAGCAGCAACAAAATACTTGTTACACTTATGTATTTATCTATTGTGTTTATTATGTGTACATGGGTATGTGTGGAGGGAAGAGGATGATTTTTTTTTTTTTTTTGCCTCTGCTATCTCCTACCACGTGGGTTTTGGAAACCAAATGCAGATCATTAGGCTTGGTGGCATATATCTTTACCCACGGAACCTGGAATTTAATTTTTTCTATTTGAAATTACTCGATTTATGTCTTGTCCCTCAATTCAAAAGGGCTGAGGATAATAACTGTCCGGGCTGCTGGAGAACATGGGCAATCCTTTGTCTGTGCGGACAGGAGATACCCTCGTTCCCAAGCCAGCTGGGAAACTGCCCCATCTCGGATACCAGTTCAATGCTAGAAGCTTCATTTGAACATATCCCTTTACCTATAACAGGATTCTCAGTGGGACAGCCAGAGATGGCTCCCCAAAGTGAGCCCAGAGATGGGTTCAGTAATGCCCAGGGGAAGATGTCATCTTCTAGAGAAGAGAGCACACTGCACTCATGCTCAGGTAAGTGGGGACCGTGGAGGGTGGCTCAGAAAAGAATACACCTTCTTCCACAAGCGTGAGCACCTCCTCTGTGCTGGATGCTATTCTGGACATTTGGAATCTCTTAGGCACCAAATAGACCTAAGTCCTTCCCGTCATGGAGTTTAATCTTAGAGGGGGCAGCAGTCAATCAATAAGAAGTGTAAACCTGGTAAAAGTTGTAAGCTACCTTAGAAGACGGAGAGTGAGTGCCGAGGAGGGCAAAGCATAGTGAGAGGGGTGGGGTGAGGCAAGAATGCTAAGGCAGGATCTAGCCTGGCTTCTTAACCGTTATCATCCTTACTGTTTGAACTGGGAGGCCTATCTGCTCAGGCCAAAGGTCTTCCCTTACTTCCACCTCCTTGTAAAACACATAGTCCAGAAATTCCTCACAGATGTGGCTCTTGTCCACTCTTAGTGCCTGCTTTGGCCTCTGGGAATTTGCCTTTGCAGGTATGACATAGGGTAGAGTTTTTTATGGGGAGGGTCCAGGCTTGCTTCCTAGTACCAGTGGGGACCATTCTTCTGTCTGTGATGTTTCTGGAGTCCTTGGGGCATCCTCTTTTCTTTCAGGGCATGAGATCACTAGCCAGAAAGAAGGCATCCACCCAGAACAAGCTGAAGCTCCTTGCATGGGCAGCCAGGCCTGTACCCCGCAGAAGGCTGAACCTGCAGGCTCTGTCCCAGGTGAGTCTTCCTGATGCTCTGTAATCAGGCAAAGGCAACAGGGACCAAGCAAATTCCAGGGCTTCTCTCTGAGGAGACAGCTGTGCTCTATGTGCTCCCAACCAAGAGGGCCCGGTCCCGTTTCCTCTGTAGAACGTCAGAGCTCCAAAGGAGTTTCACATCTGTGGACAGTGGGATGAGAGAGGAAAGTACCAAAGAGAAGTGCATCTCACTTTTACCCACTTCCAGAAGTCCCAACTTCCCTCACTGTCTCCCCCAGTTTATACAAGCTGTTGCTCTCTTGGATTATAATTGCCACAAAGATACAGGGCGTTCACCACTTGTTCACTGACTCTACCCTGCATGCTCCTGCTTCTCCCAAACCTTTGCTGATCTGTGTGGTCCCAAGAGCCCCCAGTCTGTAGTCATCAGCTTATCCCTCCCATTTCCCATGCAAACACACCATGGCTCTCCCCGTTACTTCTTCCATTCATTACCACTTGCTTGATTGGCATCACTTACCCAACAAGGATTTATTTAGTGCCTTCTGCACAAGGTGTTGAATGTAGTGGGAAAAGACAGGGCATCTATCTAACAGACCTGGGTTGCACCCTTGTTCTGCACTGCCCTACTGAATGTTCTTGGGGGTGGTGTGTTCTCTCCAAGGATGTTTTGTTCCCTTTGATCAGGGTGACAGTAACTTCATGGCTGGTATGAAGCCTTGTGACACTGCCCTTACACAGCCTCATCCATAGTGTGCCCCCAATAAATGGCCAAAGAGCTGGTTTTTGTCAGACACATAAAGACATTTTGTTATTGGACACAAAATTAGAATTCAAGATGTCTCCCATCCAGAAGCTAAAACGTAGCTGAGATGCTTGATACTGAAGCAGGCAGGACAAATAATTAAATCAACAACACATAGCCTCGGGTTTTTAATTAAACACAGAAGCTAATATTAAGAGTAATCGCTATAGGAGTTTACAGTAAAGGATCCTTATGTGCTGGTCCTGTCAGTATGTTGCCTTGTGTCGTGTGCATTGTGAGAGAAGCACAGAGTTCAGCTGTTGCAAGTGGAGGATGGAGGAGGGGAAGACATTCTTGGCAGAGAAAGGACTTCCAGGCAGGAAGCAGGAAAGGTGATCTGTGACAGGTTGAAGAGCTGGTAGTGAAAGACAAAGCTTCACACCTGGAGGAAGGAAACTGGAATAGGTGTATGGCAGCTCGGTGCAGCTAGAGGCTGTTGCTGAGCAGAGGAGTGGTGTGGACAAGGGAGAAGTGACATCAGAGGGTCAACAGACAGTGATTTGGAACCAGTGAGTTAGAAACTGGGATGAATGTAATCTGTGTGTAATATGACCGAGGCTCAGGCTGTGACAGGCTTCCAGGGGCAGACAGCACTCAGATCATGTGGTTCGACAGTTCTCAGACAAGATTCATTGCGGGGTGGAGGGGCTTTAAAGGAAGAGAACAGATTCCTCGGCATGCATGGATGCATTTTGTGAGAGTTCCTTAGGAACTTGAATCTGCCCTTGGGCTGAGACTCCCCTAGAGGCCTCTTCCTGCTTCTCCAGCAGCTGAACAATCACTAGTTCCCCCAGCCTGTAAACTCCAGTCTGTCTCTTCCTTCACTAGTCCCTTGATCCTGTAAACCCCAGCCTCTTTTTCAATGGGACTTCTGTATAGCAGGAGGAAGAGAGCTGAGTCGTGGTGGCAAAGTGAATGGAGAAGCCAAGGAAGCATTTGAGAAGGCAGGGTGGAGCTCAGGGTGCCCTGGTGCTTAGGGAGGACGCAAGGGGGAGGCGCCAAGGTTCCAAGGCCACCCTGCCTCCTAAGGTTAAAGCTGTCTGGGGAGTGGACCTGTAAGGTCAGATGTCTGACAATGCTATAGCCATTTGAAGGACACTCAAGAACGGCTGCTGAGCTGGGGGATGGGGGGTGGGGGATGGGGAAGACTGCTTCCGGAAAACCTACTAGCCAGGATGATAGGCGCTGCCTCCACAGGGATGGAAGCTCAGAGAAAGTGGGCAGCAGTCCTGTTCTGGAGGGAGCAGGGGGAAGGGTGTCTACTAAAGATTCAAGGAAAGGCTCCTGGGTAGGGGAGCTGGCAGCCTGGGAGAAAGGCCTCAGGAGGGCCAGCTTGCCAGCAGCACTGGCTGTGGAGGGAACAGGAGGACGAAAGGGGTTTGGGGTGTACTGATTCCCAGGAAGCTTTGAGTGGGGTACAAAGACGAGCCAGACTGCAGGGACACTGGAAGTGAGGAGCCTCCTGACAAACGGATGTGCCCATGGATGGGTTTTCAAACAATTCTTTTTTTTTTTCTTTTTGACTGTTCAGGGGAGGAGTGGATGATTCGGAAGGTGAAGGTAGAGGATGAGGATCAGGAGACAGAGGAGGTGGAATGGCCCCAGCATCTCTCCTTTCTTCCCAGTCCTTTTCCGGCTCCTGACTTGGGACACCTGGCAGTTGCCTACAAACTGGAGCCAGGGACTCCGGGGGCACTAGGAGGGCTCGCGCTGTCAGGATGGGCCCCTATGCCGGAAAAGCCTTATGGCTGTGAGGAATGCGAGAGGCGCTTCCGGGATCAGCTAACTTTGCGGCTGCACCAGAGGTTGCACCGGGGCGAGGGTCCTTGTGCCTGCCCAGACTGTGGCCGCAGCTTCACGCAGCGCGCCCATATGCTGCTGCACCAGCGCAGCCACCGTGGAGAGCGTCCCTTCCCTTGCTCCGAGTGCGATAAGCGTTTCAGCAAGAAGGCCCACCTGACCCGCCACCTGCGCACGCACACTGGCGAGCGGCCCTACCCGTGCGCCGAGTGCGGCAAACGCTTCAGCCAGAAAATCCATCTAGGCTCGCACCAGAAGACCCACACCGGAGAGCGGCCATTCCCCTGCACTGAATGCGAGAAGCGTTTCCGCAAAAAAACTCACCTGATCCGCCACCAGCGCATCCACACGGGCGAGAGGCCCTACCAGTGCACTCAGTGCACACGCAGCTTCACGCACAAGCAACACCTGGTGCGGCACCAGAGGGTGCACGACGCTGCTAGCCGCGCCCGGCCCTCTCCCGACGCTCCCGCCTCTCCGCGGTCCCCCACCGCATCCCCTTCCCCATCCCCTCCTGGGCCCAAGCCTTTCGTCTGTTCTCACTGCGGCCTGAGCTTTGGCTGGAAAAAGAACCTCGCTACGCACCAGAGTCTGCATCTCACCGAGGGTCGCCCTTTTGGGTGCGATGAGTGTGCGCTGGGCGCCACGGTAGACCCCGCTGCCGCCGAGCCCTCGGCCTGCGCTCCCAACGCGCCTGACTGTGGCCGGGGGTCGGGCCCCGCGGTGCCCCAGCGCACCCCCTCGGGCGAGCGCTCCTTCTGCTGTCCGGACTGCGGGCGCGGCTTTGCCCACGGGCAGCACCTGGCCCGGCACCGGCGCGTGCACACTGGTGAAAGGCCCTTCGCCTGCGCGCAGTGCGGTCGCCGCTTCGGCTCGCGGCCCAATCTGGTGGCCCACTCCCGCGCCCACAGCGGCGCCAGACCGTTTGCCTGTGCGCAGTGTGGCCGCCGGTTCAGTCGCAAATCTCACCTGGGCCGCCACCAGGCTGTGCACACCGGCAGCCGCCCCCACGCTTGCACCGTCTGCGCCCGCTGCTTCAGCTCCAAAACCAATCTGGTCCGCCACCAGGCAATCCACACGGGCTCCCGCCCCTTCTCCTGCCCGCAGTGCGCCAAGAGCTTCAGCCGAAAAACCCACCTGGTGCGGCACCAACGCATCCATGGCGAAGCAACCCTCCCAGCCTCAGCCTCGGACCTCTCGGCTCCAACCTGGCCCAATCCCTCTGAGGCAGTACCGCCCCCCATCTTCTTCTAAGTGAAGTTCTGGCCTGCATCCTTCCTTTCCGAACAGATTTGACAGACTCATGCCTGGAGACTTAGTGGGTTTTCAACATTCAGACCTAGGTTGCTGTCGAAGCATCGTGCCACTGTCCTTTCCATAATGTTAGCTGAGAAGTCCGAGAAGCATACTTAGCTCTTGACAGTCATGACAGAACACACAGAGAGAACCCTTGCAGACACCCCATTGGAAATCGGGCATTTCTAGGAATCAACCAGTCAAGGGGATACTGCACAGCAAATCTCTACATAGAGGGAAAGGATAGTTATTTATGTTCTTGAAGTTCATTAAAGTTCAAATCTGAAGTTCTGAGACTGCTAACTGAGCGATCCAAGTATAATGCTCCCGGATGCCAGACCACTACCTTGTTTCCGTGTGTGTGTGTGTGTGTGTGTGTGTGTGTGTGTGTGTGTGTGTGTGTGTGTGTAGCTCAGCAATCTAGCATGGAAGGGAGTGGATGAGGACTAGAGAAGGTAGAGGGAGCAGGCAGCCCTTTGTGTGTTCCCATGGGAACATTGTCACTCTAGGTGCTGGGGCTCTGTACCACCTGTTTCCAGCCCTTTGAATGGCTGCCCAGAAACATCCTCACTGCACCTGTCTAGGAAGTACGGAAGGAGGCAGCGCTTGAACAGACCATAAAGGTTGTTTCTCTATCCTATCATGCTTTCCACCAGTTGGTCCTCTGGTGAGAGTGCTGGAGCCTGGAGGCCCTGCAGCTGCACACACCAGAAGCCCTGGGGCTGGCTGGCAGGGAAGAGCGGAGTTGGGGACGGGAGGGTGGTTTTGGATTTGACCTCTCCTCTGTCTCCTGGGGACTTGGAGGGAGTGGTTACTCTCCTGGCACTTCAATTCCTCATTAAAATGAGAGTTGGTGTTGACAAGGGCTGAGACCCTTTCTATACTACTAATTGCTCACTAACAACAAAAATACCGCCAGGCAACCGTCTTCTGCGTGCCAAGCACTGAGAATGACAGGGAGCCAAGGCAGCGAGGACCCTGCCACCACAGCTTCAGTGTGCATCCTGGTTGGTTTTCCTGTTGCTGTGATAGAACACTCACCAAAGCACCTTGGGCAGGAAAGGGTTATTTGTTTTACACTTTCCAGTCATAGTCCATCCTTCAGGGAATTCAAAGCAGGAACCGAAGCAAGATCAAGGAGTAATGCTGTTTATTGGCTTCTTCTCACAACTTGTTTAGTTTGCTTAAAAAAAAAAAAAAAAAAAAGACAGGCCCACCTGCCTAGGAGTGCCTCTTCTCTGAGCGGTCCCTCTCGCATCAATCATTAACCAAGAAACTGCCCCACAGACTTGCCCACCGGCCAGTCTGATGGAGGCATGTTCTCAATTGAAATTCTTCCTCGCTTCTTCCTAGCTGACTCTAGTCTGTATCAAGTTGGCAACAAAACCAACAAACAACAAAACCTAATCACCACAGTGGGCTACTTGAGGGCAGAGTGAGGACTTAAGTCCAAGATTAGTCAAGGGAGGCTGACAGGACGCCACTTGTAAAGCCTTGCTTAAAGGAAGGACCTGGGAAGTGTGGGTGGGCGGTGGGATGCGAGTAGAAGACCAAGATTAGGTCCAACCCAAGGCCCAGAGAGCTGCAGGGCCTAATACAGGGAATGAGAAGCTGGAAGGGGCCTGAGAACCTGAAAGACCTTTAGCACTCCATTTTTCACAAGAGGTCACGCTATGTCAAAGAGAGTGGGGACAGCAGGCCCGAGGAAGGGTGGGGGGCATGGCTTTGTTCATGTCCCTGCAGTTTAGAAAGCTGTTGGCTGGAGAGGGCATGGCTGGAGACTTGTGTATCAACCACCCATCTGCCACGTGGTGGGAACCTTGGACCATGGTCGTGTCAGAGGAGGTGGAGAAGTGTTGGAGTCAAGAAACGGGACTTGCTAAGAGGGATGGTGGACCAGCGGAGCCTGACTTCTGCTCCCCGATCCTGTGTGACTTGTAGAAAGTAGACCATCTTGGTACAGAGCTCCGGATAAGACGACCTAGAGACAGGTGGTCTGAGAAGCTTCCGAGTTTCAGAAGCTGTTAAGTATGAAATGTCCGCCTCCTAAGGAAGTGAGTATGGAGAGAAGAAAGGGGGAGCCTTGGACTAAACTCTGGTGTGGCACACCAACAATAAGAGAAGGGTACTGAGAGAAACCTGCAAAGACTGGGGCTGGGGACACCAGAGAATGGAAAGGGACCCACAGAGGAGGTAGCAAGCACACTTGGACAACAGCTTCAGGAAGGAGGAAGCAGCAGAAGGCTGGGGGAGGAGAGAACAGGAACCCAGGGTCTTGCACGGAGGCAATGGTATGCAGCATCCAAGAGGTTGGGTGAGCTCCAATTGCAAAGGTGAGTCACAAAAGTAAAGTCCCAGAGCAAGTATAAGAGAAGGAGACTTGGATGCTGCTGAGGGAGGGGTGGGTGTCGACAGGGAAGCCTCTTTCACTGGGAGGCCAAGGGCAGCAGGAATGTGTGCAAGGTTCTGTTTCCTGGCTAAGAATGAGTAGGTGACTTGTTGATTGATGTGGGTGTGACTGTGAGGCAGCACTCCTTCACAGCCCTAGCTGTTGGAATCCTTGCCGCCGCTCTCCCAGCTCAGCTTCCCTCTGCAGCTACCCGCTGGCCTCTGGGGTACTAAGCTTGTAGGATCTGCTGAAAAGCAATTGCATGGACTGTTCCACTCACACACGAGCCCACTGCTGCCCCTTCTCCAAACATTCTGGAGTCCTTGTGTAACAGCAGCTTTTTGAACCTTCAGCCTGTTTGGGGAGCGCTACCATGTGCCAGGCATTTCTGGGATTTCACATTCCATTGAAGATTCACCACCCAGCAAATCTTTGTCCTTTGAGTTTGTTTGCAAATAGTGGAAAATCATTTAGTGTCAAGTCTGGTGTTCAAAGCAAATGACAAGTGCTCAAAAACAGCTCAGGGCTGTCATCCTAGCCACTCTGAATGCTGAGGCAGGAGAACCAGAAGGGCAAAGCTAACCTGGGCTTCAGCGTGAGTTCAGGACCCACTTGGAGAACCTAGTGAGACTCGGGGGGGGGGGGGGGGGGGGAGCAAATAGGGACTGGCGAAATGACTCAGCAGGTAGAGGTGCCTAATGCCAGCCAAGTCTGCGTGTGATCCCGGAGACCCACGTGGTGGAAGGAGTGAACTGAGTCATACAAGCTGCCCTCTGACCTCCACAGATGTGTTACAATATGCATATGTGTGTGCACTCACTAAATAAATACAAAGAACTTTAAAAGGGAAAGTTCTGGGTTTGTAACTTGGTGGCCGGGCACTTGACTTGCATACACAATTGCATTGCAATTCCCATTCCCTCCTCTGCCCAAGATCTGAGTGAAAGGCTGGGACTGTTGAAGACTGTTGCAAGGAAGAGCTCTAGACTCAGAAATTGCTAAAATTAACACGGAGTCCTGTGTTTCTCCCGGTGGGACTGTAGGTGTGAGCCATCCCTGGTACTGGCATTCAAAGCTACTCTAAGAAGTAAAACACAAATTATATGTATGTATTTATGTATGAATGTTTCATCTATGATGAAATGTTTCATTAATTAGCCAAGATGTGTTTAGTTTCCTCCAAATCCTGTTCCACAGAAGTAGTAAATAGGAATGGAGCAGGCTGTCTGTAGTCCCAGTACATAATCTAGACATGTATAGATCACTCACCTGCCTGTAAGGAACTTACAGTCTGGATGGAGATGAAACATCAGTGTCCACAAGCAGGGAAGCGAGGCTCCGTGTGCTCTTGCTGTTGTCTCTCCATTTAGGGGAGGGAGAGTCAGGGAAGAAGCTGGTGTGCTGTGTTTTCAACAAAACATGCAGCCCTTGCATTGCTTTGCCTTGGCAGCCGTCCAGGTGCCCAGAATGCTGCTTCTCATTCTCTTCTACATGTCGCCATGCTTGGGGATCCAGGCAGGGGTCGAGAGACTGTTTGGCAAGGGCAGAGCAAAGTGAGCGGACTTTAGCAGCACCTAATCCAGGCTCTGGTGAAATCTGCCAATCATATGACCTGTAAGACACAGGAACCTTGCTCGTGTCAGAGCCTCTGGTGTCTCCTCCGTCTGCAGGGGTGAATACCGAGAGCTGCTGGTCAGAGGGATCTGCCAAACAAATCTCAAGTCAAAGAGAGTCTAGGTGTGTCTCTGACCAGCTCAGACAAGCAGGTAGAGACTCTGGCGTTTTAATCTTCTGAGCTTGCAAATCTACCCAGCCCTGTGCAAACAGTGTAGGAAACAGAGCACAAACCCTTAATCTCTCGGATTTGATTCTTCAGATGTAAGACAAGCTATGTCCTGCGGATGGCCCTTAATGCTGAGTGCTCTGAGAGACAGTAAAGAAATAAAAATCATGGTCCCAGACTCACAAACTTGAACCTGAGCCAAAAGGGAAAGCTGGAGTTTCACAACATGCCCGTCCCATGTGGCTGGGCAGGCACAGGTATTTCATCCTATTCAAGACCAAAGGGCCGAGGGAGGGCAGGGTATAGGCTGGAGTCGTCAGGGGTGTTTCTGGAGGAAAGTGTGCCCTGCATGGGTCAAGAAGAGGGCTAGGACTACAAGCAGGAGGCAGAGGGCATGGGATCAACCCCAAGACGGCTGTATGGGAGCTTGGGCCACAGGAAGCCTGCTTTTTCTAACTGTAGGACAGTGATGAGAATGGGTCATCCTTTTCGGGGTCAGTGCAGGGAACGCCCACCTCTTCTGCAATGATTGACATTTGAGCTGATGGATGTTGTCTCAGTTAGAGTTTCTACTGCTGTGGTGAAACACCGTGACCGAAGCAACTTGGGGGAGAAAGTGTTTATTTGGCTTACACTTCCATATTACCGCTCATCATTGAAGGAAGTCGGGACAGGAACTCAAACAAGGCAGGAACCTGGAGGCAGGAGCTGGTGCAGAGGCCATGGAGGAGTGCTGCCTACTGACTTTGCTATTCATGGCTTGATCAGCCTGCTTTCTTGTAAAACCCAGGACCACCAGCCCAGGGACAGTGCCCCCCTACATTCGATCACAAATTAGGAAAATGCCTGACAGCTGGATCTTATGGAAGCATTTCCTCAGTTGAGACTCTGTTTACTCCAGCCTGTGTCAAGTAGACAGTGCAGATGTGGTGGTAATTACTAACACTTTGTCAGCATATAAACGTCATACCGTACCCCACATACATGTAGTCACTAGCATTGACTAAGAAAACTGAAACTCTGCCCACAGAACAGTGGTTTCTCCCTGGTCTCCCCATCTGGCAGCCCTGACAACCAGCATTCTACTTTCTTGATGAATTTGGCCATTAAGACTCTCACACAAGTTGGACCCTATAAAATTTCTGGCTTATTTAACTTAGTAGAAAACCTTCAAGGTCCATCCATATTTTAGCAACAGAATTTCCTTTCAAAATTCCTTTTCTTAAAAAAAAATTAAATGCGGTGTGTATGTGTGTATGTGTGTGTGTGTGTGTGTGTGTGTGCATGTGTGCATGCATGTGTGCATGTGCCACAGTACACATGTGGAGGTCAGAGGATAACTCGAGAAGTCTGCTCTCTCCTTCCAACATGTGGGTCCCCGGTATCACATAGCAAATACCTAAACCCACCAGGCCCTCTTCGGGCACAGCATTCCTTTTTTATTTATTTTAGTCTTTTAATAAAGAACCCAGTTTTCTTCTTTTTAAAGGCTCGATAATACTGTATGGTGTGTCCATAAATTTTTTGTTTCTCTATTCATCTCAACGACACAGCTTGCTTCTGCCTAATGGCTACTGTAAATGATGTTGTACCCCCTTGCAGAGAGTACCCTCACATTCCTGGACTCTGTAAACACAAATTCATAAATGGACCTAGAAGGTGAATATATAAGAAAGGTACATGCTGAGCGTCTGAGGAAAAGAATAAGAGACGGATTCTGCCTGGATGGTCAGGAGGCGTCTGTGAGAAGACAAATCAAATTGGCAGGAATGTCAGCGTTGTGGTCTGTGCTTCCAGCCTCCACACCCCCAAACCCTCAACACCCACCTCCTTGCCCCACCATCCAGGCAGCATGGCTCCACACCCAGGGCACTCACTGTCTATCTCCAGGAAAAGAAGAGGAGGGTGTTCGCCCATGCCTAAGACTGAGAACAGCTATAGCAAGGGAAGCATAGAGCGCCCGGGTCTCGGTTGCAAACACTCCCTTCCCAGGAGTTTGGTTTCAGAGACACACTAAGACACAGACCTGGAGTCTATGGTGAGGTGTGGATAGCAGATGCAGTTTAAAACATTTAGAAATGAAAAGCCCAATTTTCATGGAAAGTGTGTTCTGCCACATGCTGAATAGAGGCATAGGATGGGAACAAGTGTCCCAGCAGGCAAGACAAAGGGGAGTCCAGCTGTGCGAAAGGCAGGGCTAGGGGAACACATGAGGGTGGGGGATGGGAAGGTCTCAGGATCTTGGAATGTGCTCCCAGAACAGATGGTGAAGACGCCCCAGGAAGATACATTTTGCATTAGAGATAGGTTGCATCATCCGGGGCCTAGCCTAACACCTAGACTGGGTATCTGGGTATCAGAAAACCATCCTGGAAGTTCCCTGCCTCCTAATGTTTCCTTCTTCCTTCCCTACCTACCATGCCATCTTCATACAAAAGGGGGGGTCTGCACCCAGTACCCCTTCACCTAATGTGCTGTATTCCTTTTCTGGAGTCTTCTTAACAAAGTACCAGGGCCTGGGAGGCTCAAAATGACAAAAGCAGCTACTGCCCTGTCATTGGAGTGGAGGTGGGAAGACTGAGCCCAGGTGCTGGCAGGACCTCAGCCCCTAGTTTGGGGAGGATGGTGGGGATGCTGAGCTATGCCTGTCTTCTGTCTGCCCCTTCACTGGCAGATACTTTTCCATCTCTCCTTCTGACCTTGTACGACTTCCTGAGCCATCACTGTGGGCATCTGTGTCTTCTCTTCTTAAGGACACAGGTCCTATTGGATTAGACTCAGTCTAATGACTTCATCGTAATTTGATTACCTTTGCAAAGACCCAGTTTCCAGATGCATGGCCTCAGAGCCGAAATAGGACCTGAAATGAAGGCTCCAGTTGCCTGGAGGCTTGGAGCTGGCTCTGGAGGTCATATCACTCAAAACAGCTGCAAGACAGAACTACATTTTTGCCTCTACAAGTGATTTTGGTTGTTTTGTTTTTAAGACAGGATCTCAATATGCAGCCCTGGCTGGTACAGAACTCACTGTGTAGACCAGGCTGTCTTCCATCTCAGAAAGCTCCACCTGCCTCTGCCTCCCAAGTTCTGGGTGGAAGTAATTTTATGAACTCTAAGGACTTTAGACAGACTCTTCCTCTGTCCTTCAGGGGAACCAGTTCATTTGCTCATTGATCCTTGGGACTTAGCTGGAGACCAAGCAGGCTTGGAGAGCACTCACACTCTTCTGTTTGAGCAGCATTTTGTGCTTTCTGGTGCAGCCATTGTGGGAGGAGCTGGAAGAGTGTCTCTGGGGAAGGGCTGTGGGAGCCACTCTGTGGAGAGGTGGGAGAGCTAGAGAGATGGAAGAGTGGCCTGATGCAGGAGGTGCAGGTCCCAAGATGCTGAAGATGGGAGGCGCTAGATCCATACAGGGTGCACAGGAGACACGGGGAACAGATTAAACAAACTGTCCAACTGAAGACACAGTCTTCAGGTTTAGGATTGGGTCAGCCTCAGGGCAGGGGACCATTCTGGTCAACAGCAGGACACTGATTTATATAACAGGTTTATGTAATATCATTATGTAACATCATTAGAGGCATCACAAATTGGATTCTACTTGAGGCTCTGCAGAAGCCAGACTGGGGATCCCTTCCAACCCTGTAGGACAGCCTCTGGGGGTCAGAGTCCTCTTCCTGTACCAGGATTTCTCTCCTGGACTCAGGGTCCTGACTTCCTGTGATCTTCAGGGTCTTCCCACAGAATCTGGATTTTAGACAGATGAGGCCAACTCTGTCCTGGGGATCCCTGGGCTCATTCCTTCCCAGAACCACCCACAGGCCTTCAGATGACAATCACCCACCTACACTCCCAGTGCTGTCACCTAACTCAGACATATGTTAGAGAGGTCTGGGAATGTTCTCGAACATGGGTCTTTAAACTTTTGTGGACCACTAAATACTTTAAAATGTTTTGTTAACACATATTTGTTGTGCCTATTGTTGGTGTGAGATTTTCACACACGAGTACACTGTGCACGTTTTATCCACACACCCCCATGCCCTTCCCAGGCTTTGTTCACAGCTCTGTACCCAGGCCCATCTCGCTCAGCTTCCTTACACGAGGGAGAACATGCAGCATTGCCCTTCTAATCTGTTCATTCACTCAAAGCCTTCCTGTTCCAAACGGCAGGACTTCACCCTTCCCTAGGGCTGAATAATTCCCGCTGTATACACGGACGACATTTTCCTTATCTGTTATTCAGTCAAGGGGCACCTAGGCTACTGCGAATACTGTCATAATATACA
>JAMJFZ010003223.1:75000-80000 GCA_026225945.1 Cricetomys ansorgei | reverse complement strand
ATGGAACATATTACATATACATACGTATATATGTATATTGGTGTGTGAGACATATTGTCTTTCTCCCCCTCCCCCCCATATACATATACATAGAGAGTTTCTGAAACTTTAAAAAAAATAATTATATTTAAACTTTTTTAAAACATATATATCTGTGTCTCTATATCTCTATATCTATATCTATATATAGATATATATATCAAGATCGACAAGTTGTCTGTTTCTCACCCTCTGCCACCCTCCCCAGGTTGACCCTTTGAATAAATGCATATATATTTTCTTAATGTTTTGTTTTAAGTTGAAGTTGTCCCCTTAAACAGACAAACAAACAATGTAAAAGCATGAGGTGGCTCAGTTCTATTACTATCATTATCATTATTAATAAATGAATGTCGGGAAATGGAGATTGACCGGTTGGCTGGTTTTTAACTTGTCTCATAAAATCGGGGACGTCGACCAGTTTGGGTTTTCTTTTAGATATGAAGAAGAGAGGGCAATGCAACTGGCTTTTGGTTGTTGTTGTTGTTGTTGTTGTTTTTTTTTTTTTTTCTTTGGGGGGGGGTGTGGTTGACATTTGTATTTTACTATGTAGAGTAGCCTGCCTACCTTCCCTACCCCCCTTTCTTTCTTTCTTTCTTTCTTTCTCTCTCTCTCTCTCTCTCTCTCTCCCCCCCCCCCCCCCCCTCTGAACTGAGTGCTGGTGGTTAAAGGTTATGTTGTCACCACGCCCAGCTGCAGAAGAGCTTTTGATAAATCAGCTTTAATGTGGAATGTGGCCTTTCCTATGTGCTGGACTTTTGTTGTTGTTGTTGTTGTTGTTGTTGTTGTTGTTGTTGTTTTTGTTTTGTTTTCCCTGCTTCCTCTTTCTTTTGCCTGCCTGCCTGCCTGCCTGCCTGCCTGCCTGCCTGCCTGCCTGCTTGCTTGCTTGACATGTTTTCCTTTTTTATCCACACAGGGTCCCCCGGGGTGGTTTTTGGAAGTCTGTCTGAAGGATCGGGAAGAAGGATCAGTCAGGGACAGGCAGACCTGGATGGAAGAAGGCGAGCCAGCAGCATCACGTGTCGCCCTAGTTAGTCTCCTTGGAGCAAGCAGGACTACTGACTTGGACATTACGATCAAGGTGGTTCTTCATACTAAAGCACCCACCCACCCACGACTGTACACCAGCCCATCTGGATCCACTGTCGTACTTCTCAACTCACAAATTACATCATGAACAAAAGAATATATATAGGAAGTTACCCCTCCCTTCCTCTTGCCCCACCTGACCCACAGGAGGTACTCTCCTACAGCCCAGCCCATTTGCCCTCTTGCACTGTAATACTCAACAAAATAAAGTTTCCGATAATTCATTATTTGTTTGCTTGTTTGTCTGTTTGTTGCCTTTTAATTTCATTGGAGCTAGATTCCGCTTCGAATGCACCTACCCCATTCAGAGCCACGCCACCGCTGGTCCCTTGGTGTGTGGGCCTCAGATGAGACAGTGGTTGGTTAGAGTGTCCATTTCACCACCCAGAACAAGAGCTGTGCCTCAAGGTTTCCCTGAAGGGCTGCAGGGCTGGGCTGCAGTCTGTGTGTGTGTGTGTGTGTGTGTGTGTGTGTGTGTGTGTGTGTGTGTGTGTGTCTGTCTGTCTGTCTGTCTGTCTGATTTGCTTTATTTTATGTGCTGGTGTGAGGGTGTCAGATCCCCTGGAACTGGAGTTACTACAGACAGTAGTGAGCTGCAAGGTGGGTACTGGGAATTGAACGCGGGTCCTCTGGAAGAGCAGCCGATGACCTTAACTGCTGAGTCAACTCTGCAGTCCTCAAAACATTTCAATTCTTAACACATGTAAACAAACACAGTCATACATTACATTCACGTACCCAAATGAAGAGCCGTGTGTTGTTTCTCTTTGAACTTATTCCAGTGACGTTCCAACCCCAAACTCGACAGGTCTTCCTTAAGACCTCACGTAACAATCAAAGGCTAGTAACCCTCAATTCCACTGACTCACAATTTTATGTTATGCCACATGCAGAACAAACTCAAAATTTCCAACGTTCACAGCACATGTCACAATTGTTAAACAACCAGCAACTGGTTTCACCTCTTGGGGGGGGCATTTAAAAAAGAAAAAAAAAAAGGAGGGAGGGGGGTGGGAGTTGGTGGTACACGCCTTTAATCCCGGTCCGGTCTATAGATACAGAGTGAGTTCCAGGACACCTGGAGTTACAACAGGCAAACACTGTCTTGGGGGAGAGGGGGCTTGGGGGAGGGGGGGCACAAAAAACACTTGGGGAGTGGTGGGGGTGGGGTGGGAGGTGGTGTGGGGGGTGGAGATGAGGTGGGATGGGATGGGATTACCCCCCACCCCCACCTTTCAAAAATGTTTCTAGAGCTACAAAAAACAAAACAAACAGACAAACACCACCACCACCAATACCAACCAGCCTGCATGTATTCTCAGTCTCTCTGTGTGTGGGGGGATTCACATTTAGCTTTAGACCTCCAGCTCACAGAGATTATGGTAAAGAAACAAAAGGAAGCAAGCAGAGTGCAGTCAGTCCTATAGGCCTAAATATCATCACTACGGAAACAGAGGCCTGTGAGTTTGAAGCAGGCAGGTCTAGATAGTGAATTCCCAGGGCTATGCCAAGAGACTCATGTCTCACCTATGTAAATTAATAGAAAAATAAAGAAACTTGGAATAAGACAAATAAGCGAAGAAAGGAGAGAGAGAGGGAAAGGGGGGGGGGGGGGGGGAGAAAAGGAAGTTGCTGGGGCCCTGGCTTGCTTATGGAGGAGGGAGGAGACAGGGCCTAGGGTGCCCAAACGTGTACTGCCTAAACTAGGCGGCTTAGTGGCTCACACACGTCTGTAATCCCAGCACTCAGGAGCTGGAAATAAGCAGAGGGTGGTGGTGGTGGTGGTGGTGGTGGTGGTGGTGGTGGGTGGTGGTGGTGGTGGTGGTGGTGGTGGTGGTGGTGGTGGTGGTGGTGGTGTGGTGCACTTTTTTGTCTGATGATGACTTATCCTTTTCCCGGCCTTTTTCGCCTTCGCGTCCACTTCGGGCAGGGTCGGGCTTGGCTGATAGCCTGGAAGAGCAGCGGGGGCGGCGCTTAGGCTCCACCTTGGTCGCTCCACCCACGGAGCAGCACGGCCTGGGCGGCGCCGCCCGCCGCCCGCCGCCCGCCGCCCGCCGCCCGCCGCCCGCCGCCCGCCGCCCGCCGCCCGCCGCCCGCCGCCCGCCGCCCGCCGCCCGCCGCCCGCGGAAACTGCTGTGTCATGCCATGCGTGCCTGCGCCTGTGCGCCGCGGCGGCGGCGGCGGCGGGTGGGGGAGGTGCTGGGAGAAACCCTTGAAAATAGGTTTTGAAGATTTCATACAGTGGGGTTGGAGAGATGGCTCAGTGGTTAAGAGCACTGACTGCTCTTCCAACGGATTTGCTTTCGAGTAAGTCCCAGCACCCACCTGGCAAGCTCACAACTGTCTGTAACTCCGGTCTGCCGGTCAGTCGGTCAGTCCCAGAGGATCTGACACCCTCACGCACTCAGACATACATGCAAAACACCGATGCACATAGAATAATAAAAAAATAAATCATAAAACTTGTATTCTGGCCACAGTTTCCCTTCCCGCAACTCCTCCGAGAATCCACCCTCAAATGAATGTGGCTTGTGTACCCAGTAGTTTGTATACTCGTTGGAGAAAAACGAGTTTTCCTTCTCAAGGAAGGGATTGTCGACTGAAGATGGCTTCTGGGTTAGGTAGGGGCTGGGGGCTTGTGTCCATTTCCCCGATTTCTCAGCACTGGAACCCCATCTGGCTCAGGAACTAACTCCTGCCTGCCTGTGCAGGAGAAAATAGAAACAGATTAGGATTGGTTGGTTGTGTACGTAGAAATCGAGAACTACTCCTCCGCGCCCCCCCCTCCCCCCGTCTCAACTAAATGTATGAATAGAAAAATAAAGAAATAAATATAAACCGAAATATAATTGAGTTGAGATTGAGAGAGGGGGGTGGGGTGGAGGGAGACGGAGAGGAGGAGAGAAAGAAAGACAAAGAAGCAAAGGGTGGTATTTGGTTTATGGGGGAGGGGTGGGTGGTATTTGGCTTATGGGGGAGGGGTGAGCGCTGCTGGCCTTCCGTATCGGCTTAGGGAGTTTGATGGGTGGGGAGTCGCTACTTGGAAAATGAACTTAAAAACCTCATCCTCCCACGACTTTGCCCACTCTGTCTTCCCGGGTTCCTCCTGCCTCCTGCCTCCTGCTGCCCTAGCCTTCTTCCTCTGGTCTTCCCAAAGGTCGGGCAGCCATCAGATATGTCTGTCGCTGCTGTGAGCTAAAAAAGTGGGCACCTCGTGGAGATTCTCCCAACTGTGGCCTGACCGCTTAGAGGAAAAGCAGAGGGGTGAGGGGGAGGACCTAGTGGTGGATACGTAAAGCAAAGCGGGGTTGGGGGAGAGAGAGGGAGAGGGAGAGGTTTTGAAATTAAACTGAAAGTATAATATTTTGAGTAACATAACAAGAGATTAAAAACGATCAACTTTGCCCTAGGGGCAACATTCTGCTGCCATTCTGGCTTTTTATGTGAAATGGAAGTGGTTACATCAACGGAGATGGCGGCAGTGAAGTCAGGTCACTAGCCAACCAAAATGGCTGTCATCCATATGGATGGTGGCGTCCATCTCAGTTGAGGTCAAGAAGAAATTAAAAACAATCAAACAAATAAACCTTTCTGTGATTAAAGAAATAAAAAAATGACTCTGGGTGTGGTGATCCAAGCACTGGGGAGGAACAGGAACAGGAAGAGGCAGAGGCAGGAGATAGAGGCTGGCCTGCTTTCCCTAGTGCATCCTGGTGCTATGTAGACAGACCCTATCTCAAATGAATGAATGAATGAATGAATGAATGAATGAATGAATACAGAAACACAGGAGGACTTGATTTTACTATTATTTATTCTGTGTGTGGCTGAATTGAGGGAATCTTTCCTTCCTCCAGTTATTGACTCTGAGG
>JAMJFZ010003223.1:0-72500 GCA_026225945.1 Cricetomys ansorgei | reverse complement strand
TATGTAGCCCTGGCTGTTCTGGATCAACTCTCAGAGATCAAAGCTGGCCTGGTCTATGTAGCCACGCCGGTGGCAACAAACAGAACAACATTAGCAGCAAACACCGACAACAAGGACACCCCAAGCGGTGAAGTGTTTTTAAAAGGAGACCTAAGTGGCATGGAACTGCCTCCCCCACAGCGAGTTAGGTTATGCCATCTGCCCCTAATTGTTCCAGTTTACCCCACTCGCTCCCTCCCTCCCTGCCCCACTCAGATCCTCCCCTAAAGGACTTCGGGATTCCACCAACTTTCAACTCAGAGCGTTTTCTGACTTTCCCTCCTCCGGTCATACTTTCGTTTTCGGAGCCTGAGGGGGTCCCCTCACACCCCCCCCCCCCCACCACCACCATCACCACCCCCGCCCCCCGGGCCCGCGAAAAGAAAAGAAAAGAAAAGAAAAGAAAAGAAAAGAAAAGAAAAGAAAAGAAAAAAAAGAAAAGAAAAGAAAAGAAAAGAGTTCCGTTCGCGTTCACTAAGTTCACGGTAGACGGACGGACGAACGAACTGCAGTGTTTGTGCCACTCGGGAGAGGCAGTGGGTGCCCTGTCCTATTTTGGGTACCACTCGGGAGACGTAGTGGGTACCCTGTCCTGTTTTGGGTGCATGCTTGCCTGCCTGCCTGCCTGCTGCTCGTCCGTGCCGTCTGGGTGGGTCCCTCTGATGATCGAGACCGTTGTCGGGCGACATCTAGCGGTGGTAGTTTTCTGCAACCCTCCGTTGGGTCGGTGACGGTGACTAACTACCAAGGAGGGAGAAGTGACTGCTGTGAGCCGCCTTCGGCCAGGGCGAAGAGAGTCAAGTCAGTCTCTGGCTAGCAGTCAGTCCTATGGCAACAGTCTTCTGGCTAATCCAGAATGTTGTCACTGAGTATGCTTTAGGGTTTTCTTTGTTTTTTTGTTTTTTTTAAGTATGTATGCCACCACAGCTGGCCTGGTTCAGCTTGGTAAATGTTGACCGATTTGGTGTTCGGTCAGGAAAGGTTTGTTTCTCATATCCTGCTCCATAGTGTTTGTTGCTGGTGACAGTGGTGCCTTCAACTGGAAGTAGGGTGCCACATACCTAAATGCCCTCAGGTTTCTCCAGAAACTTCTCCTCAGGTCTTTTGGAGGAGAAAGAGGTATTACAAGCCACATACTACCATGCCCTGAATATGTGAGTTCTGGGGGTCCAGTCCAGCTAAGCTGAGCTCAGGTCCCCATGGCCCTGGCCCTTGATTTTTCTCTTTTTTCTTTTTTCTTTCTTTCTTTTTCTTTTTGTTTTTCTGAGGCAGCATCTTTTGTAGTCCAGGTAACCTTGAACTTCTGAAGTAAGCAAAGCTGGCCTTCAACTCCAACTCAAAGCACCATGGCAGGCTCATTTACTAATATTCAGTCAGAAGTCAGAGAGCACCGTCGTCCGTCCGTCCGTCCGTCCGTCCGTCCGTCCCCCCCACCCCACCCCCACCCCCCGCCAGGACTCAAACACAGCATAAGGGTCCTGTGTCAAGAATCACGTCTAGGTGTTGGTTGGCATGATGCGGAGGTTGCTGCTAATGGGCCTCTACAGAGAGCCCTGGTGCAGCTGCAGCTTACTATTTCCTGGGTGGGAGCAAATGGCTGAGTAAAGACCAAGGCGGTGCCAGTTGCACCTGTGTGTGTGTGTGTGTGTGTGTGTGTGTCCTGAGAGAGAGAGGTACCAGCTTATGCAAAACAGATTTCTTCTTCTTCTTCCTCTTCTTCTTCTTCTTCTCCTCCTCCTCCTTCTTCTTCTTCTTCTTCTTCTCTCCTCCTCCTCCTCCTCCTTCTTCTCCTTCTTCTCCTTCTTCTCCTTCTTTCTTCTTCTTCTTCGTGGCTTGGATTAGGGCTGGATATTCTTAGTGTAATTGTTGTCAGAACCTCTGATTTGTTCTTAATTTTTTTTTTTTTGACATAATGAGTCTATTGTTTTCATTAAAAGGATCCTTACTCGACCCTTATAGAAACAAAACGAAACAACACACCGTAGCGGAAGGTACAGGAAGGAAGGAAGCATGAATGGAGGCTTCTGGCCTCACCTCTGTAGCAGGCAGAGGCCAGAGATGGCTGCCTGCCAGCCAGCCAGCCAGCCAGCCAAGCCATCCAGTGCTGTACAAGGCAGTACTGCAAGCAGGGATCCACAGACCCAGAACGGCAGTAGAGCCGAAGCTGATGAGAGACAGCAGGGTTAGTTAGGGTTGGAGAGATGGCCGATGCCGACCAAGAGGAAGATGA
This sequence comes from Cricetomys ansorgei, assembly GCA_026225945.1. Lineage (NCBI taxonomy): Eukaryota > Metazoa > Chordata > Mammalia > Rodentia > Nesomyidae > Cricetomys > Cricetomys ansorgei. The sequence goes on along the minus strand of JAMJFZ010003223.1, from coordinate 70,231 downwards.
GTTACAGTGTGGGTGGCCTCACTTGGCTGCAGTTTTAGACTGCAGTTTGGTTTGGTACCTACCTATCTATCTATCTATCTATCCATCCATAGGTGGTGAGAGATGCAAAGATTAACTTATTTCTGGTTTTGGCTGTTTACATGTCCGAAATGCCCCTACAATATTTGATTCAGCACCCCCAGTATAGCAAGTCTCCACAATCACTAAGGGCTGATCATGATCTGCTATGGAGCATGATTCACTCAGGTGTGACTTATTTCTACACAGTGGTTCTCAACCTTCCTAAGACCGCCACACTTGAATACACTTTCTCGTGTTGTGGGGACCCCGATAATGAAGTTCTTCTGTTGCTAATTAGCAACTTTTGTTTTGCGAAGCAACTTGTATGAATCTTAATGCAAATGTCTGACACGCAGCAGTTCTTAATCGAATCCTGGGACAATGTTCTTCACGCTCCACATTGGTTGTGCCCGCTGCATGAGAATTGCTGCCTCATATGCACAGGCCCTGTTAGAACCTTCTGTTTCTCTTAAGTGTTTGGGTGCTCAGGATCAAACCCAGGACTTTGTGAATCCTGGAGAGGTACGATCCAAACATTTCCTTTGCTTTCCTTTCGTTTCCTTTCCTTGTCTTTTCTATTCATTCCCTTTCAGTTTTTTGAGATAGGATCTATCTGAGCTCCCCTCACAGACAACCCATGCTTCTGCTTCAAGCACTGTTGCAGCTCGGTGACAGGCCCATGTCCACAAGCGTGGCAGAACGTTTCTACCAGCAATGAAGAAATCAGATGATGGAGATGTGCTGGCATCCAAAGGGAGAGTTGTTTTCTACAAAATCACCTCCAGAGCATTTATGATGCCTGCTTGCCCTAGCAGGGGCCTGGATTCAGTACTCAGTGTCTACATGCTAGCTCCTACATGTGGCTACCGTTCCAGTGGTTCGAACATCCAGTCTGCTGACCCTTGAAAGAAGCAGCTGGTGTAAGTGAAAAAGCTGACATTGACCCATAATGGAGGAGGGCTCCTTGATCTTGCCTACTGCAAAGATGCAAAGGGGAGCATCAGCCACAAGTTCCTGTGAGCAGAAAGAACCCGGGACAAAACAGGAAGGGGTTCGTGGAATTTAAGAACAGGGACCCAGTGGCTCAGCAGAAGGATCAGGAGTCACGGGTGGGAGTGCAAATGAGCAGGGTCTGAAGAAGGGAGGTTTTCAGGGCAGCGAGAAGAGGCTATCCATGTGTCCCGAAGGGTCCCTGAATGGATTCTCTGAACCCTTCTGCCCCAGCAATGAGCTTGTTTGCTCATTGCTGGGGCAGAAGGGTTCAGAGTCCAGGCGTGAAGGAGCCTCCGTGGAAGTTGCCTGCCTCCGCAGAGTTAGCCAGGAGCCAAATGTTGGCACTTGAGCCCCAGTTGAAAGTTACTGCCTTGGTCTCAAGCCGGTCTGGAAGCTTAACCCTCGCGTCACAGGGGACTGGAGATGTTTTGGAAGGCATTTGCATGCCTGTGTCTCAGGGAAACACGGTCGGTTTGCCCGAAATAGTGGATTCCGTGATTGGAACAGTGCATGGCGTTTCTCGATTTACAGGACAAAGTCAGAAATGAACACCACATCCTGAGGGGATCGTCGTGGGCTTGGAAAGATCATTGACATCTGTTCTTGGCAAAAGGGGTCATAAAATAAAATGGCCAAAGCGGCTGTTTACAAGTCCGAAGTGACCCTACAATATTTGATTCAGGACCCACAAAATACCGACTCTCCACAATCACTACGGTCTGATCACGATCTGCTGTCGAGCATGATTCAGTCAGCTGTGACTTGTTTCTACACAGTGGTTGTCAAACTTCCTGCGACTGCCACACTTGAAGACAATTCCTCGTGTTGTGAGAACCCCAACAATGAAATTATTCTGTTGCTAACTTGTAAGTGTTGTTTTGCAAAGCTACTTCTATCAAACGTATTGCAAATGTCTGACATGCAGCAGTTCTTAATCGAAACCTGGGACACAGTCGCTCAAGCCCCAACTGGCTTGAGCCCCTCAGCATGAGAATTGCTGGCCTATATGCACAGGCCCTTTTATAACCTTTGGTTTCCTTTAAGTGGTTGAGTGTTCAGAATCAAACCCAGGACTTTGTGAATACTTGAGAGGTACGACCCGAACCTTTTCTTCCTTTTTTCCTTTTCATTTCTTTTCCTTCTTTCTTTTCTATTGTTTCGTTTCTAAATTTCCGAGTCAGGATCGTTCCTGGTTCTCTGCTCATACATTCCATCCTTCCGACTCAGTCACCCTTGTGTTTCGGTACAGGCTGTGTCCCCAAGCATTGCAGACCTTCTTCCAAACAATGATGGGATCAGAAGGTGGAGATGTGCAGGCATCATATATGAGAATTTTTTTCTCCAAGAAAACCTGCAAGCGTTTATGATGTCTGAGTGACCTCGCAGGGGCCTGGATTCAGTCCTCAGCATCTAGATGGTAGCCGCTCTATGTGGCTACCTTGGCAGAAGTTCCAACATCCACATTGGTGACCCCTGCAGAGACCAGCTCCTGTAAGTTAAAAAGCTGACATTGACCCGTAATGGTGGAGGGCTCCTTGATCTTGCCCCGGGGAAAAAAGCAAAGAGTAGAGTCAGCCACAAGATCTTGTAAGCAGAAAGAACCAGGGAAAGGACCGGAAGGGGTTCCTGGAATTTTAGAGAGAGGACCCTGGGGCTCAGCAGGAGGATCAGGACGCACGGGTGAGGGTGCGCCTGAGCATAGTCAGAAGAAGGGAGGTTCTCATGGCGGCGAGAAGAGGCTCACCACGTGTCCGGAAGGGTCCTTGAATGAATTCTCTGAACCCTTCTGCCCCAGCCATGAGCAGTTACTGCTCATGGCTGGGGCAGAAGGGTTCAGAGGGCAACCATGAAGGCAACTCCCTGGAAGCTGCCTGCCTCCGCAGTGGCAGTCTGCTGCCACACGGTGGCGCACGTGTCCCACTTGATAGTAACTGCATCTGTCTCAAGCTGGTCTGGAGGCTGAACCCTAGCTTCACAGGGGACTGGAGATGTTTTTGAAGCCATTCACATGATTGTGTCTCATGGACACACAGTCGGTTTGCCCGAAATAGTGTATTCCGTGGTGGGAACAACGCATGGCGCTTCTCGAGTTACAGGACAAAGTTCAGAAATGAACACCACATCCTGAGGGGATCAGCGTTGGGTTCGAAAGAACATTGACACCTGTTCATGGCAAAAGGGGTCATAAAGAGAAATGACCAAAGTGGCTGTTTACATGTCCGAAATGCCCCTACAATATTTGATTCAGCACCCCCAGTATAGCAAGTCTCCACAATCACTAAGGGCTGATCATGATCTGCTATGGAGCATGATTCACTCAGGTGTGACTTATTTCTACACAGTGGTTCTCAACCTTCCTAAGACCGCCACACTTGAATACACTTTCTCGTGTTGTGGGGACCCCGATAATGAAGTTCTTCTGTTGCTAATTAGCAACTTTTGTTTTGCGAAGCAACTTGTATGAATCTTAATGCAAATGTCTGACACGCAGCAGTTCTTAATCGAATCCTGGGACAATGTTCTTCACGCTCCACATTGGTTGTGCCCGCTGCATGAGAATTGCTGCCTCATATGCACAGGCCCTGTTAGAACCTTCTGTTTCTCTTAAGTGTTTGGGTGCTCAGGATCAAACCCAGGACTTTGTGAATCCTGGAGAGGTACGATCCAAACATTTCCTTTGCTTTCCTTTCGTTTCCTTTCCTTGTCTTTTCTATTCATTCCCTTTCAGTTTTTTGAGATAGGATCTATCTGAGCTCCCCTCACAGACAACCCATGCTTCTGCTTCAAGCACTGTTGCAGCTCGGTGACAGGCCCATGTCCACAAGCGTGGCAGAACGTTTCTACCAGCAATGAAGAAATCAGATGATGGAGATGTGCTGGCATCCAAAGGGAGAGTTGTTTTCTACAAAATCACCTCCAGAGCATTTATGATGCCTGCTTGCCCTAGCAGGGGCCTGGATTCAGTACTCAGTGTCTACATGCTAGCTCCTACATGTGGCTACCGTTCCAGTGGTTCGAACATCCAGTCTGCTGACCCTTGAAAGAAGCAGCTGGTGTAAGTGAAAAAGCTGACATTGACCCATAATGGAGGAGGGCTCCTTGATCTTGCCTACTGCAAAGATGCAAAGGGGAGCATCAGCCACAAGTTCCTGTGAGCAGAAAGAACCCGGGACAAAACAGGAAGGGGTTCGTGGAATTTAAGAACAGGGACCCAGTGGCTCAGCAGAAGGATCAGGAGTCACGGGTGGGAGTGCAAATGAGCAGGGTCTGAAGAAGGGAGGTTTTCAGGGCAGCGAGAAGAGGCTATCCATGTGTCCCGAAGGGTCCCTGAATGGATTCTCTGAACCCTTCTGCCCCAGCAATGAGCTTGTTTGCTCATTGCTGGGGCAGAAGGGTTCAGAGTCCAGGCGTGAAGGAGCCTCCGTGGAAGTTGCCTGCCTCCGCAGAGTTAGCCAGGAGCCAAATGTTGGCACTTGAGCCCCAGTTGAAAGTTACTGCCTTGGTCTCAAGCCGGTCTGGAAGCTTAACCCTCGCGTCACAGGGGACTGGAGATGTTTTGGAAGGCATTTGCATGCCTGTGTCTCAGGGAAACACGGTCGGTGTGCCCGAAATAGTGGATTCCGTGATTGGAACAGTGCATGGCGTTTCTCGATTTACAGGACAAAGTCAGAAATGAACACCACATCCTGAGGGGATCGTCGTGGGCTTGGAAAGATCATTGACATCTGTTCTTGGCAAAAGGGGTCATAAAATAAAATGGCCAAAGCGGCTGTTTACAAGTCCGAAGTGACCCTACAATATTTGATTCAGGACCCACAAAATACCGACTCTCCACAATCACTACGGTCTGATCACGATCTGCTGTCGAGCATGATTCAGTCAGCTGTGACTTGTTTCTACACAGTGGTTGTCAAACTTCCTGCGACTGCCACACTTGAAGACAATTCCTCGTGTTGTGAGAACCCCAACAATGAAATTATTCTGTTGCTAACTTGTAAGTGTTGTTTTGCAAAGCTACTTCTATCAAACGTATTGCAAATGTCTGACATGCAGCAGTTCTTAATCGAAACCTGGGACACAGTCGCTCAAGCCCCAACTGGCTTGAGCCCCTCAGCATGAGAATTGCTGGCCTATATGCACAGGCCCTTTTATAACCTTTGGTTTCCTTTAAGTGGTTGAGTGTTCAGAATCAAACCCAGGACTTTGTGAATACTTGAGAGGTACGACCCGAACCTTTTCTTCCTTTTTTCCTTTTCATTTCTTTTCCTTCTTTCTTTTCTATTGTTTCGTTTCTAAATTTCCGAGTCAGGATCGTTCCTGGTTCTCTGCTCATACATTCCATCCTTCCGACTCAGTCACCCTTGTGTTTCGGTACAGGCTGTGTCCCCAAGCATTGCAGACCTTCTTCCAAACAATGATGGGATCAGAAGGTGGAGATGTGCAGGCATCATATATGAGAATTTTTTTCTCCAAGAAAACCTGCAAGCGTTTATGATGTCTGAGTGACCTCGCAGGGGCCTGGATTCAGTCCTCAGCATCTAGATGGTAGCCGCTCTATGTGGCTACCTTGGCAGAAGTTCCAACATCCACATCTGCTGACCCTTGAAGAGAACAGCTGGTGTAAGTGAAAAAGCTGACATTGACCCATAATGGAGGAGGGCTCCTTGATCTTGCCTACTGGGAAAGATGCAAAGGGGAGCAGTCAGCCACAAGTTCCTGTGAGCAGAAAGAACCCGGGACAAGGACAGGAAGGGTTTCGTGGAATTTAAGAACAGAGGACCCAGTGGCTCAGCAGAAGGATCAGGACGTCACGGGTGAGGAGTGCAAATGAGCAGGGTCTGAAGAAGGGAGGTTTTCAGGGCAGCGAGAAGAGGCTCATCCATGTGTCCCGAAGGGTCCCTGAATGGATTCTCTGAACCCTTCTGCCCCAGCAATGAGCTTGTTACTGCTCATTGCTGGGGCAGAAGGGTTCAGAGTCCAGGCGTGAAGGCAGCCTCCGTGGAAGTTGCCTGCCTCCGCAGAGTTAGCCAGGAGCCAAATGTTGGCGCACTTGAGCCCCAGTTGAAAGTTACTGCCTCTGGTCTCAAGCCGGTCTGGAAGCTTAACCCTCGCGTCACAGGGGACTGGAGATGTTTTGGAAGGCATTTGCATGCCTGTGTCTCAGGGAAACACGGTCGGTGTGCCCGAAATAGTGGATTCCGTGATTGGAACAGTGCATGGCGTTTCTCGATTTACAGGACAAAGTTCAGAAATGAACACCACATCCTGAGGGGATCAGTCGTTGGGCTTGGAAAGATCATTGACATCTGTTCTTGGCAAAAGGGGTCATAAAATAGAAATGGCCAAAGCGGCTGTTTACAAGTCCGAAGTGACCCTACAATATTTGATTCAGGACCCACAAAATACCGACTCTCCACAATCACTACGGTCTGATCACGATCTGCTGTCGAGCATGATTCAGTCAGCTGTGACTTGTTTCTACACAGTGGTTGTCAAACTTCCTGCGACTGCCACACTTGAAGACAATTCCTCGTGTTGTGAGAACCCCAACAATGAAATTATTCTGTTGCTAACTTAGTAAGTGTTGTTTTGCAAAGCTACTTCTATCAAACGTATTGCAAATGTCTGACATGCAGCAGTTCTTAATCGAAACCTGGGACACATGTCGCTTCAAGCCCCACACTGGCTTGAGCCCGCTCAGCATGAGAATTGCTGGCCTCATATGCACAGGCCCTTTTATAACCTTCTGGTTTCTCTTTAAGTGGTTGAGTGTTCAGAATCAAACCCAGGACTTTGTGAATACTTGAGAGGTACGACCCGAACCTTTTCTTCCTTTGCTTTCCTTTTCATTTCTTTTCCTTCTTTCTTTTCTATTGTTTCCCTTTCTAAATTTCCGAGATCAGGATCGTATCCTGAGTTCTCCTGCTCATACATTCCATCCTTCCGACTTCAAGTCACCCTTGCAGTTTCGGTGACAGGCCCATGTCCCCAAGCATTGCAGACCGTTCTTACCAAACAATGATGGGATCAGAAGGTGGAGATGTGCAGGCATCCATATATGGAGAATTTTTTTCTCCAAGAATCACCTGCAGAGCGTTTATGATGTCTGAGTGACCTCGCAGGGGCCTGGATTCAGTCCTCAGCATCTAGATGGTAGCTCGCTACTATGTGGCTACCTTTGCAGAAGTTCCAACATCCACATCTGGTGACCCCTGCAAGAGACCAGCTCCTGTAAGTTAAAAAGCTGACATTGACCCGTAATGGTGGAGGGCTCCTTGATCTTGCCTACGGGGAAAAAAGCAAAGAGTAGCAGTCAGCCACAAGATCTTGTAAGCAGAAAGAACCAGGGACAAGGACCGGAAGGGGTTCCTGGAATTTTAGAACAGAGGACCCTGGGGCTCAGCAGGAGGATCAGGACGTCACGGGTGAGGAGTGCGCCTGAGCATAGTCAGAAGAAGGGAGGTTCTCATGGCGGCGAGAAGAGGCTCATCCACGTGTCCGGAAGGGTCCTTGAATGAATTCTCTGAACCCTTCTGCCCCAGCCATGAGCTTGTTACTGCTCATGGCTGGGGCAGAAGGGTTCAGAGGGCAACCATGAAGGCAACCTCCCTGGAAGCTGCCTGCCTCCGCAGTGGCAGTCTGCTGCCACACGGTGGCGCACGTGAGCCCCAGTTGATAGTAACTGCATCTGGTCTCAAGCTGGTCTGGAGGCTGAACCCTAGCTTCACAGGGGACTGGAGATGTTTTTGAAGCCATTCACATGATTGTGTCTCATGGACACACAGTCGGTTTGCCCGAAATAGTGTATTCCATGGTGGGAACAACGCATGGCGCTTCTCGAGTTACAGGACAAAGTTCAGAAATGAACACCACATCCTGAGGGGATCAGTCGTTGGGCTTCGAAAGAACATTGACACCTGTTCATGGCAAAAGGGGTCATAAAGAGAAAATGACCAAAGTGGCTGTTTACATGTCCGAAATGCCCCTACAATATTTGATTCAGGACCCCCAAAATAGCAAGTCTCCACAATCACTAAGGGCTGATCATGATCTGCTATGGAGCATGATTCACTCAGGTGTGACTTATTTCTACACAGTGGTTCTCAACCTTCCTAAGACCGCCACACTTGAATACACTTTCTCGTGTTGTGGGAACCCCAATAATGAAGTTCTTCTGTTGCTAATTAGCAACTTTTGTTTTGCGAAGCAACTTGTATGAATCTTAATGCAAATGTCTGACACGCAGCAGTTCTTAATCGAATCCTGGGACAATGTTCTTCACGCTCCACATTGGTTGTGCCCCTGCATGAGAATTGCTGCCTCATATGCACAGGCCCTGTTAGAACCTTCTGTTTCTCTTAAGTGTTTGGGTGCTCAGGATCAAACCCAGGACTTTGTGAATCCTGGAGAGGTACGATCCAAACATTTCCTTTGCTTTCCTTTCGTTTCCTTTCCTTTCTTTCTTTTCTATTGTTTCCTTTCAGTTTTTTGAGATAGGATCTATCTGAGCTCCCCTCACAGACAACCCATCCTTCTGCTTCAAGCACTGTTGCAGCTCGGTGACAGGCCCATGTCCACAAGCGTGGCAGAACTTCTTCCAAACAATGAAGAAATCAGATGATGGAGATGTGCTGGCATCCATAAGGAGAGTTGTTTTCTACAAAATCACTCCAGAGCATTTATGATGCCTGCTTGCCCTAGCAGGGGCCTGGATTCAGTCCTCAGTGTCTACATGCTAGCCCTACATGTGGCTACCGTTCCAGTGGTTCCAACATCCACATCTGGTGACCCCTGAAAGAGACCAGCTCCTGTAAGTGAAAAAGCTGACATTGACCCATAATGGAGGAGGGCTCCTTGATCTTGCCCCTGCAAAAATGCAAAGGGGAGCATCAGCCACAAGTTCCTGTAAGCAGAAAGAACCAGGGAAAAACAGGAAGGGGTTCCTGGAATTTTAGAGAGAGGACCCTGTGGCTCAGCAGAAGGATCAGGACGCACGGGTGGGGTGCAAATGAGCATAGTCAGAAGAAGGGAGGTTTTCAGGGCGGCGAGAAGAGGCTCACCACGTGTCCCGAAGGGTCCTTGAATGAATTCTCTGAACCCTTCTGCCCCAGCAATGAGCTTGTTTGCTCATTGCTGGGGCAGAAGGGTTCAGAGGGCAGGCATGAAGGCAACTCCCTGGAAGTTGCCTGCCTCCGCAGAGTTAGCCAGGAGCCACACGGTGGCACTGTGTCCCCACTTGATAGTAACTGCATCTGTCTCAAGCTGGTCTGGAGGCTGAACCCTAGCTTCACAGGGGACTGGAGATGTTTTTGAAGCCATTCACATGATTGTGTCTCATGGACACACAGTCGGTTTGCCCGAAATAGTGTATTCCGTGGTGGGAACAACGCATGGCGCTTCTCGAGTTACAGGACAAAGTTCAGAAATGAACACCACATCCTGAGGGGATCAGCGTTGGGTTCGAAAGAACATTGACACCTGTTCATGGCAAAAGGGGTCATAAAGAGAAATGACCAAAGTGGCTGTTTACATGTCCGAAATGCCCCTACAATATTTGATTCAGGACCCCCAGTATAGCAAGTCTCCACAATCACTAAGGGCTGATCATGATCTGCTATGGAGCATGATTCACTCAGGTGTGACTTATTTCTACACAGTGGTTCTCAACCTTCCTAAGACCGCCACACTTGAATACACTTTCTCGTGTTGTGGGGACCCCGATAATGAAGTTCTTCTGTTGCTAATTAGCAACTTTTGTTTTGCGAAGCAACTTGTATGAATCTTAATGCAAATGTCTGACACGCAGCAGTTCTTAATCGAATCCTGGGACAATGTTCTTCACGCTCCACATTGGTTGTGCCCGCTGCATGAGAATTGCTGCCTCATATGCACAGGCCCTGTTAGAACCTTCTGTTTCTCTTAAGTGTTTGGGTGCTCAGGATCAAACCCAGGACTTTGTGAATCCTGGAGAGGTACGATCCAAACATTTCCTTTGCTTTCCTTTCGTTTCCTTTCCTTGTCTTTTCTATTCATTCCCTTTCAGTTTTTTGAGATAGGATCTATCTGAGCTCCCCTCACAGACAACCCATGCTTCTGCTTCAAGCACTGTTGCAGCTCGGTGACAGGCCCATGTCCACAAGCGTGGCAGAACGTTTCTACCAGCAATGAAGAAATCAGATGATGGAGATGTGCTGGCATCCAAAGGGAGAGTTGTTTTCTACAAAATCACCTCCAGAGCATTTATGATGCCTGCTTGCCCTAGCAGGGGCCTGGATTCAGTACTCAGTGTCTACATGCTAGCTCCTACATGTGGCTACCGTTCCAGTGGTTCGAACATCCAGTCTGCTGACCCTTGAAAGAAGCAGCTGGTGTAAGTGAAAAAGCTGACATTGACCCATAATGGAGGAGGGCTCCTTGATCTTGCCTACTGCAAAGATGCAAAGGGGAGCATCAGCCACAAGTTCCTGTGAGCAGAAAGAACCCGGGACAAAACAGGAAGGGGTTCGTGGAATTTAAGAACAGGGACCCAGTGGCTCAGCAGAAGGATCAGGAGTCACGGGTGGGAGTGCAAATGAGCAGGGTCTGAAGAAGGGAGGTTTTCAGGGCAGCGAGAAGAGGCTATCCATGTGTCCCGAAGGGTCCCTGAATGGATTCTCTGAACCCTTCTGCCCCAGCAATGAGCTTGTTTGCTCATTGCTGGGGCAGAAGGGTTCAGAGTCCAGGCGTGAAGGAGCCTCCGTGGAAGTTGCCTGCCTCCGCAGAGTTAGCCAGGAGCCAAATGTTGGCACTTGAGCCCCAGTTGAAAGTTACTGCCTTGGTCTCAAGCCGGTCTGGAAGCTTAACCCTCGCGTCACAGGGGACTGGAGATGTTTTGGAAGGCATTTGCATGCCTGTGTCTCAGGGAAACACGGTCGGTGTGCCCGAAATAGTGGATTCCGTGATTGGGAACAGTGCATGGCGTTTCTCGATTTACAGGACAAAGTCAGAAATGAACACCACATCCTGAGGGGATCGTCGTGGGCTTGGAAAGATCATTGACATCTGTTCTTGGCAAAAGGGGTCATAAAATAAAATGGCCAAAGCGGCTGTTTACAAGTCCGAAGTGACCCTACAATATTTGATTCAGGACCCACAAAATACCGACTCTCCACAATCACTACGGTCTGATCACGATCTGCTGTCGAGCATGATTCAGTCAGCTGTGACTTGTTTCTACACAGTGGTTGTCAAACTTCCTGCGACTGCCACACTTGAAGACAATTCCTCGTGTTGTGAGAACCCCAACAATGAAATTATTCTGTTGCTAACTTGTAAGTGTTGTTTTGCAAAGCTACTTCTATCAAACGTATTGCAAATGTCTGACATGCAGCAGTTCTTAATCGAAACCTGGGACACAGTCGCTCAAGCCCCAACTGGCTTGAGCCCCTCAGCATGAGAATTGCTGGCCTATATGCACAGGCCCTTTTATAACCTTTGGTTTCCTTTAAGTGGTTGAGTGTTCAGAATCAAACCCAGGACTTTGTGAATACTTGAGAGGTACGACCCGAACCTTTTCTTCCTTTTTTCCTTTTCATTTCTTTTCCTTCTTTCTTTTCTATTGTTTCGTTTCTAAATTTCCGAGTCAGGATCGTTCCTGGTTCTCTGCTCATACATTCCATCCTTCCGACTCAGTCACCCTTGTGTTTCGGTACAGGCTGTGTCCCCAAGCATTGCAGACCTTCTTCCAAACAATGATGGGATCAGAAGGTGGAGATGTGCAGGCATCATATATGAGAATTTTTTTCTCCAAGAAAACCTGCAAGCGTTTATGATGTCTGAGTGACCTCGCAGGGGCCTGGATTCAGTCCTCAGCATCTAGATGGTAGCCGCTCTATGTGGCTACCTTTGCAGAAGTTCCAACATCCACATTGGTGACCCCTGCAGAGACCAGCTCCTGTAAGTTAAAAAGCTGACATTGACCCGTAATGGTGGAGGGCTCCTTGATCTTGCCCCGGGGAAAAAAGCAAAGAGTAGAGTCAGCCACAAGATCTTGTAAGCAGAAAGAACCAGGGAAAGGACCGGAAGGGGTTCCTGGAATTTTAGAGAGAGGACCCTGGGGCTCAGCAGGAGGATCAGGACGCACGGGTGAGGGTGCGCCTGAGCATAGTCAGAAGAAGGGAGGTTCTCATGGCGGCGAGAAGAGGCTCACCACGTGTCCGGAAGGGTCCTTGAATGAATTCTCTGAACCCTTCTGCCCCAGCCATGAGCAGTTACTGCTCATGGCTGGGGCAGAAGGGTTCAGAGGGCAACCATGAAGGCAACTCCCTGGAAGCTGCCTGCCTCCGCAGTGGCAGTCTGCTGCCACACGGTGGCGCACGTGTCCCACTTGATAGTAACTGCATCTGTCTCAAGCTGGTCTGGAGGCTGAACCCTAGCTTCACAGGGGACTGGAGATGTTTTTGAAGCCATTCACATGATTGTGTCTCATGGACACACAGTCGGTTTGCCCGAAATAGTGTATTCCATGGTGGGAACAACGCATGGCGCTTCTCGAGTTACAGGACAAAGTTCAGAAATGAACACCACATCCTGAGGGGATCAGCGTTGGGTTCGAAAGAACATTGACACCTGTTCATGGCAAAAGGGGTCATAAAGAGAAATGACCAAAGTGGCTGTTTACATGTCCGAAATGCCCCTACAATATTTGATTCAGGACCCCCAGTATAGCAAGTCTCCACAATCACTAAGGGCTGATCATGATCTGCTATGGAGCATGATTCACTCAGGTGTGACTTATTTCTACACAGTGGTTCTCAACCTTCCTAAGACCGCCACACTTGAATACACTTTCTCGTGTTGTGGGGACCCCGATAATGAAGTTCTTCTGTTGCTAATTAGCAACTTTTGTTTTGCGAAGCAACTTGTATGAATCTTAATGCAAATGTCTGACACGCAGCAGTTCTTAATCGAATCCTGGGACACATGTCGCTTCACGCTCCACATTGGCTTGTGCCCGCTCAGCATGAGAATTGCTGGCCTATATGCACAGGCCCTTTTATAACCTTTGGTTTCCTTTAAGTGGTTGAGTGTTCAGAATCAAACCCAGGACTTTGTGAATACTTGAGAGGTACGACCCGAACCTTTTCTTCCTTTTTTCCTTTTCATTTCTTTTCCTTCTTTCTTTTCTATTGTTTCGTTTCTAAATTTCCGAGTCAGGATCGTTCCTGGTTCTCTGCTCATACATTCCATCCTTCCGACTCAGTCACCCTTGTGTTTCGGTACAGGCTGTGTCCCCAAGCATTGCAGACCTTCTTCCAAACAATGATGGGATCAGAAGGTGGAGATGTGCAGGCATCATATATGAGAATTTTTTTCTCCAAGAAAACCTGCAAGCGTTTATGATGTCTGAGTGACCTCGCAGGGGCCTGGATTCAGTCCTCAGCATCTAGATGGTAGCCGCTCTATGTGGCTACCTTTGCAGAAGTTCCAACATCCACATTGGTGACCCCTGCAGAGACCAGCTCCTGTAAGTTAAAAAGCTGACATTGACCCGTAATGGTGGAGGGCTCCTTGATCTTGCCCCGGGGAAAAAAGCAAAGAGTAGAGTCAGCCACAAGATCTTGTAAGCAGAAAGAACCAGGGAAAGGACCGGAAGGGGTTCCTGGAATTTTAGAGAGAGGACCCTGGGGCTCAGCAGGAGGATCAGGACGCACGGGTGAGGGTGCGCCTGAGCATAGTCAGAAGAAGGGAGGTTCTCATGGCGGCGAGAAGAGGCTCACCACGTGTCCGGAAGGGTCCTTGAATGAATTCTCTGAACCCTTCTGCCCCAGCCATGAGCAGTTACTGCTCATGGCTGGGGCAGAAGGGTTCAGAGGGCAACCATGAAGGCAACTCCCTGGAAGCTGCCTGCCTCCGCAGTGGCAGTCTGCTGCCACACGGTGGCGCACGTGTCCCACTTGATAGTAACTGCATCTGTCTCAAGCTGGTCTGGAGGCTGAACCCTAGCTTCACAGGGGACTGGAGATGTTTTTGAAGCCATTCACATGATTGTGTCTCATGGACACACAGTCGGTTTGCCCGAAATAGTGTATTCCATGGTGGGAACAACGCATGGCGCTTCTCGAGTTACAGGACAAAGTTCAGAAATGAACACCACATCCTGAGGGGATCAGCGTTGGGTTCGAAAGAACATTGACACCTGTTCATGGCAAAAGGGGTCATAAAGAGAAATGACCAAAGTGGCTGTTTACATGTCCGAAATGCCCCTACAATATTTGATTCAGGACCCCCAGTATAGCAAGTCTCCACAATCACTAAGGGCTGATCATGATCTGCTATGGAGCATGATTCACTCAGGTGTGACTTATTTCTACACAGTGGTTCTCAACCTTCCTAAGACCGCCACACTTGAATACACTTTCTCGTGTTGTGGGGACCCCGATAATGAAGTTCTTCTGTTGCTAATTAGCAACTTTTGTTTTGCGAAGCAACTTGTATGAATCTTAATGCAAATGTCTGACACGCAGCAGTTCTTAATCGAATCCTGGGACAATGTTCTTCACGCTCCACATTGGTTGTGCCCGCTGCATGAGAATTGCTGCCTCATATGCACAGGCCCTGTTAGAACCTTCTGTTTCTCTTAAGTGTTTGGGTGCTCAGGATCAAACCCAGGACTTTGTGAATCCTGGAGAGGTACGATCCAAACATTTCCTTTGCTTTCCTTTCGTTTCCTTTCCTTGTCTTTTCTATTCATTCCCTTTCAGTTTTTTGAGATAGGATCTATCTGAGCTCCCCTCACAGACAACCCATGCTTCTGCTTCAAGCACTGTTGCAGCTCGGTGACAGGCCCATGTCCACAAGCGTGGCAGAACGTTTCTACCAGCAATGAAGAAATCAGATGATGGAGATGTGCTGGCATCCAAAGGGAGAGTTGTTTTCTACAAAATCACCTCCAGAGCATTTATGATGCCTGCTTGCCCTAGCAGGGGCCTGGATTCAGTACTCAGTGTCTACATGCTAGCTCCTACATGTGGCTACCGTTCCAGTGGTTCGAACATCCAGTCTGCTGACCCTTGAAAGAAGCAGCTGGTGTAAGTGAAAAAGCTGACATTGACCCATAATGGAGGAGGGCTCCTTGATCTTGCCTACTGCAAAGATGCAAAGGGGAGCATCAGCCACAAGTTCCTGTGAGCAGAAAGAACCCGGGACAAAACAGGAAGGGGTTCGTGGAATTTAAGAACAGGGACCCAGTGGCTCAGCAGAAGGATCAGGAGTCACGGGTGGGAGTGCAAATGAGCAGGGTCTGAAGAAGGGAGGTTTTCAGGGCAGCGAGAAGAGGCTATCCATGTGTCCCGAAGGGTCCCTGAATGGATTCTCTGAACCCTTCTGCCCCAGCAATGAGCTTGTTTGCTCATTGCTGGGGCAGAAGGGTTCAGAGTCCAGGCGTGAAGGAGCCTCCGTGGAAGTTGCCTGCCTCCGCAGAGTTAGCCAGGAGCCAAATGTTGGCACTTGAGCCCCAGTTGAAAGTTACTGCCTTGGTCTCAAGCCGGTCTGGAAGCTTAACCCTCGCGTCACAGGGGACTGGAGATGTTTTGGAAGGCATTTGCATGCCTGTGTCTCAGGGAAACACGGTCGGTTTGCCCGAAATAGTGGATTCCGTGATTGGAACAGTGCATGGCGTTTCTCGATTTACAGGACAAAGTCAGAAATGAACACCACATCCTGAGGGGATCGTCGTGGGCTTGGAAAGATCATTGACATCTGTTCTTGGCAAAAGGGGTCATAAAATAAAATGGCCAAAGCGGCTGTTTACAAGTCCGAAGTGACCCTACAATATTTGATTCAGGACCCACAAAATACCGACTCTCCACAATCACTACGGTCTGATCACGATCTGCTGTCGAGCATGATTCAGTCAGCTGTGACTTGTTTCTACACAGTGGTTGTCAAACTTCCTGCGACTGCCACACTTGAAGACAATTCCTCGTGTTGTGAGAACCCCAACAATGAAATTATTCTGTTGCTAACTTGTAAGTGTTGTTTTGCAAAGCTACTTCTATCAAACGTATTGCAAATGTCTGACATGCAGCAGTTCTTAATCGAAACCTGGGACACAGTCGCTCAAGCCCCAACTGGCTTGAGCCCCTCAGCATGAGAATTGCTGGCCTATATGCACAGGCCCTTTTATAACCTTTGGTTTCCTTTAAGTGGTTGAGTGTTCAGAATCAAACCCAGGACTTTGTGAATACTTGAGAGGTACGACCCGAACCTTTTCTTCCTTTTTTCCTTTTCATTTCTTTTCCTTCTTTCTTTTCTATTGTTTCGTTTCTAAATTTCCGAGTCAGGATCGTTCCTGGTTCTCTGCTCATACATTCCATCCTTCCGACTCAGTCACCCTTGTGTTTCGGTACAGGCTGTGTCCCCAAGCATTGCAGACCTTCTTCCAAACAATGATGGGATCAGAAGGTGGAGATGTGCAGGCATCATATATGAGAATTTTTTTCTCCAAGAAAACCTGCAAGCGTTTATGATGTCTGAGTGACCTCGCAGGGGCCTGGATTCAGTCCTCAGCATCTAGATGGTAGCCGCTCTATGTGGCTACCTTTGCAGAAGTTCCAACATCCACATTGGTGACCCCTGCAGAGACCAGCTCCTGTAAGTTAAAAAGCTGACATTGACCCGTAATGGTGGAGGGCTCCTTGATCTTGCCCCGGGGAAAAAAGCAAAGAGTAGAGTCAGCCACAAGATCTTGTAAGCAGAAAGAACCAGGGAAAGGACCGGAAGGGGTTCCTGGAATTTTAGAGAGAGGACCCTGGGGCTCAGCAGGAGGATCAGGACGCACGGGTGAGGGTGCGCCTGAGCATAGTCAGAAGAAGGGAGGTTCTCATGGCGGCGAGAAGAGGCTCACCACGTGTCCGGAAGGGTCCTTGAATGAATTCTCTGAACCCTTCTGCCCCAGCCATGAGCAGTTACTGCTCATGGCTGGGGCAGAAGGGTTCAGAGGGCAACCATGAAGGCAACTCCCTGGAAGCTGCCTGCCTCCGCAGTGGCAGTCTGCTGCCACACGGTGGCGCACGTGTCCCACTTGATAGTAACTGCATCTGTCTCAAGCTGGTCTGGAGGCTGAACCCTAGCTTCACAGGGGACTGGAGATGTTTTTGAAGCCATTCACATGATTGTGTCTCATGGACACACAGTCGGTTTGCCCGAAATAGTGTATTCCGTGGTGGGAACAACGCATGGCGCTTCTCGAGTTACAGGACAAAGTTCAGAAATGAACACCACATCCTGAGGGGATCAGCGTTGGGTTCGAAAGAACATTGACACCTGTTCATGGCAAAAGGGGTCATAAAGAGAAATGACCAAAGTGGCTGTTTACATGTCCGAAATGCCCCTACAATATTTGATTCAGGACCCCCAGTATAGCAAGTCTCCACAATCACTAAGGGCTGATCATGATCTGCTATGGAGCATGATTCACTCAGGTGTGACTTATTTCTACACAGTGGTTCTCAACCTTCCTAAGACCGCCACACTTGAATACACTTTCTCGTGTTGTGGGGACCCCGATAATGAAGTTCTTCTGTTGCTAATTAGCAACTTTTGTTTTGCGAAGCAACTTGTATGAATCTTAATGCAAATGTCTGACACGCAGCAGTTCTTAATCGAATCCTGGGACAACATGTTCTTCACGCTCCACATTGGTTGTGCCCGCTGCATGAGAATTGCTGCCTCATATGCACAGGCCCTGTTAGAACCTTCTGTTTCTCTTAAGTGTTTGGGTGCTCAGGATCAAACCCAGGACTTTGTGAATCCTGGAGAGGTACGATCCAAACATTTCCTTTGCTTTCCTTTCGTTTCCTTTCCTTGTCTTTTCTATTCATTCCCTTTCAGTTTTTTGAGATAGGATCTATCTGAGCTCCCCTCACAGACAACCCATGCTTCTGCTTCAAGCACTGTTGCAGCTCGGTGACAGGCCCATGTCCACAAGCGTGGCAGAACGTTTCTACCAGCAATGAAGAAATCAGATGATGGAGATGTGCTGGCATCCAAAGGGAGAGTTGTTTTCTACAAAATCACCTCCAGAGCATTTATGATGCCTGCTTGCCCTAGCAGGGGCCTGGATTCAGTACTCAGTGTCTACATGCTAGCTCCTACATGTGGCTACCGTTCCAGTGGTTCCAACATCCAGTCTGCTGACCCTTGAAAGAAGCAGCTGGTGTAAGTGAAAAAGCTGACATTGACCCATAATGGAGGAGGGCTCCTTGATCTTGCCTACTGCAAAGATGCAAAGGGGAGCATCAGCCACAAGTTCCTGTGAGCAGAAAGAACCCGGGACAAAACAGGAAGGGGTTCGTGGAATTTAAGAACAGGGACCCAGTGGCTCAGCAGAAGGATCAGGAGTCACGGGTGGGAGTGCAAATGAGCAGGGTCTGAAGAAGGGAGGTTTTCAGGGCAGCGAGAAGAGGCTATCCATGTGTCCCGAAGGGTCCCTGAATGGATTCTCTGAACCCTTCTGCCCCAGCAATGAGCTTGTTTGCTCATTGCTGGGGCAGAAGGGTTCAGAGTCCAGGCGTGAAGGAGCCTCCGTGGAAGTTGCCTGCCTCCGCAGAGTTAGCCAGGAGCCAAATGTTGGCACTTGAGCCCCAGTTGAAAGTTACTGCCTTGGTCTCAAGCCGGTCTGGAAGCTTAACCCTCGCGTCACAGGGGACTGGAGATGTTTTGGAAGGCATTTGCATGCCTGTGTCTCAGGGAAACACGGTCGGTGTGCCCGAAATAGTGGATTCCGTGATTGGAACAGTGCATGGCGTTTCTCGATTTACAGGACAAAGTCAGAAATGAACACCACATCCTGAGGGGATCGTCGTGGGCTTGGAAAGATCATTGACATCTGTTCTTGGCAAAAGGGGTCATAAAATAAAATGGCCAAAGCGGCTGTTTACAAGTCCGAAGTGACCCTACAATATTTGATTCAGGACCCACAAAATACCGACTCTCCACAATCACTACGGTCTGATCACGATCTGCTGTCGAGCATGATTCAGTCAGCTGTGACTTGTTTCTACACAGTGGTTGTCAAACTTCCTGCGACTGCCACACTTGAAGACAATTCCTCGTGTTGTGAGAACCCCAACAATGAAATTATTCTGTTGCTAACTTGTAAGTGTTGTTTTGCAAAGCTACTTCTATCAAACGTATTGCAAATGTCTGACATGCAGCAGTTCTTAATCGAAACCTGGGACACAGTCGCTCAAGCCCCAACTGGCTTGAGCCCCTCAGCATGAGAATTGCTGGCCTATATGCACAGGCCCTTTTATAACCTTTGGTTTCCTTTAAGTGGTTGAGTGTTCAGAATCAAACCCAGGACTTTGTGAATACTTGAGAGGTACGACCCGAACCTTTTCCTTTTTTTTCCCTTTCATTTCTTTTCCTTCTCTTTTCTATTGTTTCGTTTCTAAATTTCCGAGTCAGGATCGTTCCTGGTTCTCTGCTCATACATTCCATCCTTCCGACTCAGTCACCCTTGTGTTTCGGTACAGGCTGTGTCCCCAAGCATTGCAGACCTTCTTCCAAACAATGATGGGATCAGAAGGTGGAGATGTGCAGGCATCATATATGAGAATTTTTTTCTCCAAGAAAACCTGCAAGCGTTTATGATGTCTGAGTGACCTCGCAGGGGCCTGGATTCAGTCCTCAGCATCTAGATGGTAGCCGCTCTATGTGGCTACCTTGGCAGAAGTTCCAACATCCACATTGGTGACCCCTGCAGAGACCAGCTCCTGTAAGTTAAAAAGCTGACATTGACCCGTAATGGTGGAGGGCTCCTTGATCTTGCCCCGGGGAAAAAAGCAAAGAGTAGAGTCAGCCACAAGATCTTGTAAGCAGAAAGAACCAGGGAAAAACCGGAAGGGGTTCCTGGAATTTTAGAGAGAGGACCCTGGGGCTCAGCAGGAGGATCAGGACGCACGGGTGAGGGTGCGCCTGAGCATAGTCAGAAGAAGGGAGGTTCTCATGGCGGCGAGAAGAGGCTCACCACGTGTCCGGAAGGGTCCTTGAATGAATTCTCTGAACCCTTCTGCCCCAGCCATGATGCAGTTACTGCTCATGGCTGGGGCAGAAGGGTTCAGAGGGCAACCATGAAGGCAACTCCCTGGAAGCTGCCTGCCTCCGCAGTGGCAGTCTGCTGGCCACAACGGTGGCGCACGTGTCCCACTTGATAGTAACTGCATCTGTCTCAAGCTGGTCTGGAGGCTGAACCCTAGCTTCACAGGGGACTGGAGATGTTTTTGAAGCCATTCACATGATTGTGTCTCATGGACACACAGTCGGTTTGCCCGAAATAGTGTATTCCGTGGTGGAAAACAACGCATGGCGCTTCTCGAGTTACAGGACAAAGTTCAGAAATGAACACCACATCCTGAGGGGATCAGCGTTGGGTTCGAAAGAACATTGACATCTGTTCATGGCAAAAGGGGTCATAAAGAGAAATGACCAAAGTGGCTGTTTACATGTCCGAAATGCCCCTACAATATTTGATTCAGCACCCCCAGTATAGCAAGTCTCCACAATCACTACTAAGGCTGATCATGATCTGCTATGGAGCATGATTCACTCAGGTGTGACTTATTTCTACACAGTGGTTCTCAACCTTCCTAAGACCGCCACACTTGAATACACTTTCTCGTGTTGTGGGGACCCCGATAATGAAGTTCTTCTGTTGCTAATTAGCAACTTTTGTTTTGCGAAGCAACTTGTATGAATCTTATATGCAAATGTCTGACACGCAGCAGTTCTTAATCGAATCCTGGGACAATGTTCTTCACGCTCCACATTGGTTGTGCCCGCTGCATGAGAATTGCTGCCTCATATGCACAGGCCCTGTTAGAACCTTCTGTTTCTCTTAAGTGTTTGGGTGCTCAGGATCAAACCCAGGACTTTGTGAATCCTGGAGAGGTACGATCCAAACATTTCCTTTGCTTTCCTTTCGTTTCCTTTCCTTGTCTTTTCTATTCATTCCCTTTCAGTTTTTTGAGATAGGATCTATCTGAGCTCCCCTCACAGACAACCCATGCTTCTGCTTCAAGCACTGTTGCAGCTCGGTGACAGGCCCATGTCCACAAGCGTGGCAGAACGTTTCTACCAGCAATGAAGAAATCAGATGATGGAGATGTGCTGGCATCCAAAGGGAGAGTTGTTTTCTACAAAATCACCTCCAGAGCATTTATGATGCCTGCTTGCCCTAGCAGGGGCCTGGATTCAGTACTCAGTGTCTACATGCTAGCTCCTACATGTGGCTACCGTTCCAGTGGTTCGAACATCCAGTCTGCTGACCCTTGAAAGAAGCAGCTGGTGTAAGTGAAAAAGCTGACATTGACCCATAATGGAGGAGGGCTCCTTGATCTTGCCTACTGCAAAGATGCAAAGGGGAGCATCAGCCACAAGTTCCTGTGAGCAGAAAGAACCCGGGACAAAACAGGAAGGGGTTCGTGGAATTTAAGAACAGGGACCCAGTGGCTCAGCAGAAGGATCAGGAGTCACGGGTGGGAGTGCAAATGAGCAGGGTCTGAAGAAGGGAGGTTTTCAGGGCAGCGAGAAGAGGCTATCCATGTGTCCCGAAGGGTCCCTGAATGGATTCTCTGAACCCTTCTGCCCCAGCAATGAGCTTGTTTGCTCATTGCTGGGGCAGAAGGGTTCAGAGTCCAGGCGTGAAGGAGCCTCCGTGGAAGTTGCCTGCCTCCGCAGAGTTAGCCAGGAGCCAAATGTTGGCACTTGAGCCCCAGTTGAAAGTTACTGCCTTGGTCTCAAGCCGGTCTGGAAGCTTAACCCTCGCGTCACAGGGGACTGGAGATGTTTTGGAAGGCATTTGCATGCCTGTGTCTCAGGGAAACACGGTCGGTTTGCCCGAAATAGTGGATTCCGTGATTGGAACAGTGCATGGCGTTTCTCGATTTACAGGACAAAGTCAGAAATGAACACCACATCCTGAGGGGATCGTCGTGGGCTTGGAAAGATCATTGACATCTGTTCTTGGCAAAAGGGGTCATAAAATAAAATGGCCAAAGCGGCTGTTTACAAGTCCGAAGTGACCCTACAATATTTGATTCAGGACCCACAAAATACCGACTCTCCACAATCACTACGGTCTGATCACGATCTGCTGTCGAGCATGATTCAGTCAGCTGTGACTTGTTTCTACACAGTGGTTGTCAAACTTCCTGCGACTGCCACACTTGAAGACAATTCCTCGTGTTGTGAGAACCCCAACAATGAAATTATTCTGTTGCTAACTTGTAAGTGTTGTTTTGCAAAGCTACTTCTATCAAACGTATTGCAAATGTCTGACATGCAGCAGTTCTTAATCGAAACCTGGGACACAGTCGCTCAAGCCCCAACTGGCTTGAGCCCCTCAGCATGAGAATTGCTGGCCTATATGCACAGGCCCTTTTATAACCTTTGGTTTCCTTTAAGTGGTTGAGTGTTCAGAATCAAACCCAGGACTTTGTGAATACTTGAGAGGTACGACCCGAACCTTTTCTTCCTTTTTTCCTTTTCATTTCTTTTCCTTCTTTCTTTTCTATTGTTTCGTTTCTAAATTTCCGAGTCAGGATCGTTCCTGGTTCTCTGCTCATACATTCCATCCTTCCGACTCAGTCACCCTTGTGTTTCGGTACAGGCTGTGTCCCCAAGCATTGCAGACCTTCTTCCAAACAATGATGGGATCAGAAGGTGGAGATGTGCAGGCATCATATATGAGAATTTTTTTCTCCAAGAAAACCTGCAAGCGTTTATGATGTCTGAGTGACCTCGCAGGGGCCTGGATTCAGTCCTCAGCATCTAGATGGTAGCCGCTCTATGTGGCTACCTTTGCAGAAGTTCCAACATCCACATTGGTGACCCCTGCAGAGACCAGCTCCTGTAAGTTAAAAAGCTGACATTGACCCGTAATGGTGGAGGGCTCCTTGATCTTGCCCCGGGGAAAAAAGCAAAGAGTAGAGTCAGCCACAAGATCTTGTAAGCAGAAAGAACCAGGGAAAGGACCGGAAGGGGTTCCTGGAATTTTAGAGAGAGGACCCTGGGGCTCAGCAGGAGGATCAGGACGCACGGGTGAGGGTGCGCCTGAGCATAGTCAGAAGAAGGGAGGTTCTCATGGCGGCGAGAAGAGGCTCACCACGTGTCCGGAAGGGTCCTTGAATGAATTCTCTGAACCCTTCTGCCCCAGCCATGAGCAGTTACTGCTCATGGCTGGGGCAGAAGGGTTCAGAGGGCAACCATGAAGGCAACTCCCTGGAAGCTGCCTGCCTCCGCAGTGGCAGTCTGCTGCCACACGGTGGCGCACGTGTCCCACTTGATAGTAACTGCATCTGTCTCAAGCTGGTCTGGAGGCTGAACCCTAGCTTCACAGGGGACTGGAGATGTTTTTGAAGCCATTCACATGATTGTGTCTCATGGACACACAGTCGGTTTGCCCGAAATAGTGTATTCCATGGTGGGAACAACGCATGGCGCTTCTCGAGTTACAGGACAAAGTTCAGAAATGAACACCACATCCTGAGGGGATCAGCGTTGGGTTCGAAAGAACATTGACACCTGTTCATGGCAAAAGGGGTCATAAAGAGAAATGACCAAAGTGGCTGTTTACATGTCCGAAATGCCCCTACAATATTTGATTCAGCACCCCCAGTATAGCAAGTCTCCACAATCACTAAGGGCTGATCATGATCTGCTATGGAGCATGATTCACTCAGGTGTGACTTATTTCTACACAGTGGTTCTCAACCTTCCTAAGACCGCCACACTTGAATACACTTTCTCGTGTTGTGGGGACCCCGATAATGAAGTTCTTCTGTTGCTAATTAGCAACTTTTGTTTTGCGAAGCAACTTGTATGAATCTTAATGCAAATGTCTGACACGCAGCAGTTCTTAATCGAATCCTGGGACAATGTTCTTCACGCTCCACATTGGTTGTGCCCGCTGCATGAGAATTGCTGCCTCATATGCACAGGCCCTGTTAGAACCTTCTGTTTCTCTTAAGTGTTTGGGTGCTCAGGATCAAACCCAGGACTTTGTGAATCCTGGAGAGGTACGATCCAAACATTTCCTTTGCTTTCCTTTCGTTTCCTTTCCTTGTCTTTTCTATTCATTCCCTTTCAGTTTTTTGAGATAGGATCTATCTGAGCTCCCCTCACAGACAACCCATGCTTCTGCTTCAAGCACTGTTGCAGCTCGGTGACAGGCCCATGTCCACAAGCGTGGCAGAACGTTTCTACCAGCAATGAAGAAATCAGATGATGGAGATGTGCTGGCATCCAAAGGGAGAGTTGTTTTCTACAAAATCACCTCCAGAGCATTTATGATGCCTGCTTGCCCTAGCAGGGGCCTGGATTCAGTACTCAGTGTCTACATGCTAGCTCCTACATGTGGCTACCGTTCCAGTGGTTCGAACATCCAGTCTGCTGACCCTTGAAAGAAGCAGCTGGTGTAAGTGAAAAAGCTGACATTGACCCATAATGGAGGAGGGCTCCTTGATCTTGCCTACTGCAAAGATGCAAAGGGGAGCATCAGCCACAAGTTCCTGTGAGCAGAAAGAACCCGGGACAAAACAGGAAGGGGTTCGTGGAATTTAAGAACAGGGACCCAGTGGCTCAGCAGAAGGATCAGGAGTCACGGGTGGGAGTGCAAATGAGCAGGGTCTGAAGAAGGGAGGTTTTCAGGGCAGCGAGAAGAGGCTATCCATGTGTCCCGAAGGGTCCCTGAATGGATTCTCTGAACCCTTCTGCCCCAGCAATGAGCTTGTTTGCTCATTGCTGGGGCAGAAGGGTTCAGAGTCCAGGCGTGAAGGAGCCTCCGTGGAAGTTGCCTGCCTCCGCAGAGTTAGCCAGGAGCCAAATGTTGGCACTTGAGCCCCAGTTGAAAGTTACTGCCTTGGTCTCAAGCCGGTCTGGAAGCTTAACCCTCGCGTCACAGGGGACTGGAGATGTTTTGGAAGGCATTTGCATGCCTGTGTCTCAGGGAAACACGGTCGGTTTGCCCGAAATAGTGGATTCCGTGATTGGAACAGTGCATGGCGTTTCTCGATTTACAGGACAAAGTCAGAAATGAACACCACATCCTGAGGGGATCGTCGTGGGCTTGGAAAGATCATTGACATCTGTTCTTGGCAAAAGGGGTCATAAAATAAAATGGCCAAAGCGGCTGTTTACAAGTCCGAAGTGACCCTACAATATTTGATTCAGGACCCACAAAATACCGACTCTCCACAATCACTACGGTCTGATCACGATCTGCTGTCGAGCATGATTCAGTCAGCTGTGACTTGTTTCTACACAGTGGTTGTCAAACTTCCTGCGACTGCCACACTTGAAGACAATTCCTCGTGTTGTGAGAACCCCAACAATGAAATTATTCTGTTGCTAACTTGTAAGTGTTGTTTTGCAAAGCTACTTCTATCAAACGTATTGCAAATGTCTGACATGCAGCAGTTCTTAATCGAAACCTGGGACACAGTCGCTCAAGCCCCAACTGGCTTGAGCCCCTCAGCATGAGAATTGCTGGCCTATATGCACAGGCCCTTTTATAACCTTTGGTTTCCTTTAAGTGGTTGAGTGTTCAGAATCAAACCCAGGACTTTGTGAATACTTGAGAGGTACGACCCGAACCTTTTCTTCCTTTTTTCCTTTTCATTTCTTTTCCTTCTTTCTTTTCTATTGTTTCGTTTCTAAATTTCCGAGTCAGGATCGTTCCTGGTTCTCTGCTCATACATTCCATCCTTCCGACTCAGTCACCCTTGTGTTTCGGTACAGGCTGTGTCCCCAAGCATTGCAGACCTTCTTCCAAACAATGATGGGATCAGAAGGTGGAGATGTGCAGGCATCATATATGAGAATTTTTTTCTCCAAGAAAACCTGCAAGCGTTTATGATGTCTGAGTGACCTCGCAGGGGCCTGGATTCAGTCCTCAGCATCTAGATGGTAGCCGCTCTATGTGGCTACCTTTGCAGAAGTTCCAACATCCACATTGGTGACCCCTGCAGAGACCAGCTCCTGTAAGTTAAAAAGCTGACATTGACCCGTAATGGTGGAGGGCTCCTTGATCTTGCCCCGGGGAAAAAAGCAAAGAGTAGAGTCAGCCACAAGATCTTGTAAGCAGAAAGAACCAGGGAAAGGACCGGAAGGGGTTCCTGGAATTTTAGAGAGAGGACCCTGGGGCTCAGCAGGAGGATCAGGACGCACGGGTGAGGGTGCGCCTGAGCATAGTCAGAAGAAGGGAGGTTCTCATGGCGGCGAGAAGAGGCTCACCACGTGTCCGGAAGGGTCCTTGAATGAATTCTCTGAACCCTTCTGCCCCAGCCATGAGCAGTTACTGCTCATGGCTGGGGCAGAAGGGTTCAGAGGGCAACCATGAAGGCAACTCCCTGGAAGCTGCCTGCCTCCGCAGTGGCAGTCTGCTGCCACACGGTGGCGCACGTGTCCCACTTGATAGTAACTGCATCTGTCTCAAGCTGGTCTGGAGGCTGAACCCTAGCTTCACAGGGGACTGGAGATGTTTTTGAAGCCATTCACATGATTGTGTCTCATGGACACACAGTCGGTTTGCCCGAAATAGTGTATTCCATGGTGGGAACAACGCATGGCGCTTCTCGAGTTACAGGACAAAGTTCAGAAATGAACACCACATCCTGAGGGGATCAGCGTTGGGTTCGAAAGAACATTGACACCTGTTCATGGCAAAAGGGGTCATAAAGAGAAATGACCAAAGTGGCTGTTTACATGTCCGAAATGCCCCTACAATATTTGATTCAGCACCCCCAGTATAGCAAGTCTCCACAATCACTAAGGGCTGATCATGATCTGCTATGGAGCATGATTCACTCAGGTGTGACTTATTTCTACACAGTGGTTCTCAACCTTCCTAAGACCGCCACACTTGAATACACTTTCTCGTGTTGTGGGGACCCCGATAATGAAGTTCTTCTGTTGCTAATTAGCAACTTTTGTTTTGCGAAGCAACTTGTATGAATCTTAATGCAAATGTCTGACACGCAGCAGTTCTTAATCGAATCCTGGGACAATGTTCTTCACGCTCCACATTGGTTGTGCCCGCTGCATGAGAATTGCTGCCTCATATGCACAGGCCCTGTTAGAACCTTCTGTTTCTCTTAAGTGTTTGGGTGCTCAGGATCAAACCCAGGACTTTGTGAATCCTGGAGAGGTACGATCCAAACATTTCCTTTGCTTTCCTTTCGTTTCCTTTCCTTGTCTTTTCTATTCATTCCCTTTCAGTTTTTTGAGATAGGATCTATCTGAGCTCCCCTCACAGACAACCCATGCTTCTGCTTCAAGCACTGTTGCAGCTCGGTGACAGGCCCATGTCCACAAGCGTGGCAGAACGTTTCTACCAGCAATGAAGAAATCAGATGATGGAGATGTGCTGGCATCCAAAGGGAGAGTTGTTTTCTACAAAATCACCTCCAGAGCATTTATGATGCCTGCTTGCCCTAGCAGGGGCCTGGATTCAGTACTCAGTGTCTACATGCTAGCTCCTACATGTGGCTACCGTTCCAGTGGTTCGAACATCCAGTCTGCTGACCCTTGAAAGAAGCAGCTGGTGTAAGTGAAAAAGCTGACATTGACCCATAATGGAGGAGGGCTCCTTGATCTTGCCTACTGCAAAGATGCAAAGGGGAGCATCAGCCACAAGATTCCTGTGAGCAGAAAGAACCCGGGACAAAACAGGAAGGGGTTCGTGGAATTTAAGAACAGGGACCCAGTGGCTCAGCAGAAGGATCAGGAGTCACGGGTGGGAGTGCAAATGAGCAGGGTCTGAAGAAGGGAGGTTTTCAGGGCAGCGAGAAGAGGCTATCCATGTGTCCCGAAGGGTCCCTGAATGGATTCTCTGAACCCTTCTGCCCCAGCAATGAGCTTGTTTGCTCATTGCTGGGGCAGAAGGGTTCAGAGTCCAGGCGTGAAGGAGCCTCCGTGGAAGTTGCCTGCCTCCGCAGAGTTAGCCAGGAGCCAAATGTTGGCACTTGAGCCCCAGTTGAAAGTTACTGCCTTGGTCTCAAGCCGGTCTGGAAGCTTAACCCTCGCGTCACAGGGGACTGGAGATGTTTTGGAAGGCATTTGCATGCCTGTGTCTCAGGGAAACACGGTCGGTGTGCCCGAAATAGTGGATTCCGTGATTGGAACAGTGCATGGCGTTTCTCGATTTACAGGACAAAGTCAGAAATGAACACCACATCCTGAGGGGATCGTCGTGGGCTTGGAAAGATCATTGACATCTGTTCTTGGCAAAAGGGGTCATAAAATAAAATGGCCAAAGCGGCTGTTTACAAGTCCGAAGTGACCCTACAATATTTGATTCAGGACCCACAAAATACCGACTCTCCACAATCACTACGGTCTGATCACGATCTGCTGTCGAGCATGATTCAGTCAGCTGTGACTTGTTTCTACACAGTGGTTGTCAAACTTCCTGCGACTGCCACACTTGAAGACAATTCCTCGTGTTGTGAGAACCCCAACAATGAAATTATTCTGTTGCTAACTTGTAAGTGTTGTTTTGCAAAGCTACTTCTATCAAACGTATTGCAAATGTCTGACATGCAGCAGTTCTTAATCGAAACCTGGGACACAGTCGCTCAAGCCCCAACTGGCTTGAGCCCCTCAGCATGAGAATTGCTGGCCTATATGCACAGGCCCTTTTATAACCTTTGGTTTCCTTTAAGTGGTTGAGTGTTCAGAATCAAACCCAGGACTTTGTGAATACTTGAGAGGTACGACCCGAACCTTTTCTTCCTTTTTTCCTTTTCATTTCTTTTCCTTCTTTCTTTTCTATTGTTTCGTTTCTAAATTTCCGAGTCAGGATCGTTCCTGGTTCTCTGCTCATACATTCCATCCTTCCGACTCAGTCACCCTTGTGTTTCGGTACAGGCTGTGTCCCCAAGCATTGCAGACCTTCTTCCAAACAATGATGGGATCAGAAGGTGGAGATGTGCAGGCATCATATATGAGAATTTTTTTCTCCAAGAAAACCTGCAAGCGTTTATGATGTCTGAGTGACCTCGCAGGGGCCTGGATTCAGTCCTCAGCATCTAGATGGTAGCCGCTCTATGTGGCTACCTTGGCAGAAGTTCCAACATCCACATTGGTGACCCCTGCAGAGACCAGCTCCTGTAAGTTAAAAAGCTGACATTGACCCGTAATGGTGGAGGGCTCCTTGATCTTGCCCCGGGGAAAAAAGCAAAGAGTAGAGTCAGCCACAAGATCTTGTAAGCAGAAAGAACCAGGGAAAGGACCGGAAGGGGTTCCTGGAATTTTAGAGAGAGGACCCTGGGGCTCAGCAGGAGGATCAGGACGCACGGGTGAGGGTGCGCCTGAGCATAGTCAGAAGAAGGGAGGTTCTCATGGCGGCGAGAAGAGGCTCACCACGTGTCCGGAAGGGTCCTTGAATGAATTCTCTGAACCCTTCTGCCCCAGCCATGAGCAGTTACTGCTCATGGCTGGGGCAGAAGGGTTCAGAGGGCAACCATGAAGGCAACTCCCTGGAAGCTGCCTGCCTCCGCAGTGGCAGTCTGCTGCCACACGGTGGCGCACGTGTCCCACTTGATAGTAACTGCATCTGTCTCAAGCTGGTCTGGAGGCTGAACCCTAGCTTCACAGGGGACTGGAGATGTTTTTGAAGCCATTCACATGATTGTGTCTCATGGACACACAGTCGGTTTGCCCGAAATAGTGTATTCCATGGTGGGAACAACGCATGGCGCTTCTCGAGTTACAGGACAAAGTTCAGAAATGAACACCACATCCTGAGGGGATCAGCGTTGGGTTCGAAAGAACATTGACACCTGTTCATGGCAAAAGGGGTCATAAAGAGAAATGACCAAAGTGGCTGTTTACATGTCCGAAATGCCCCTACAATATTTGATTCAGCACCCCCAGTATAGCAAGTCTCCACAATCACTAAGGGCTGATCATGATCTGCTATGGAGCATGATTCACTCAGGTGTGACTTATTTCTACACAGTGGTTCTCAACCTTCCTAAGACCGCCACACTTGAATACACTTTCTCGTGTTGTGGGGACCCCGATAATGAAGTTCTTCTGTTGCTAATTAGCAACTTTTGTTTTGCGAAGCAACTTGTATGAATCTTAATGCAAATGTCTGACACGCAGCAGTTCTTAATCGAATCCTGGGACAATGTTCTTCACGCTCCACATTGGTTGTGCCCGCTGCATGAGAATTGCTGCCTCATATGCACAGGCCCTGTTAGAACCTTCTGTTTCTCTTAAGTGTTTGGGTGCTCAGGATCAAACCCAGGACTTTGTGAATCCTGGAGAGGTACGATCCAAACATTTCCTTTGCTTTCCTTTCGTTTCCTTTCCTTGTCTTTTCTATTCATTCCCTTTCAGTTTTTTGAGATAGGATCTATCTGAGCTCCCCTCACAGACAACCCATGCTTCTGCTTCAAGCACTGTTGCAGCTCGGTGACAGGCCCATGTCCACAAGCGTGGCAGAACGTTTCTACCAGCAATGAAGAAATCAGATGATGGAGATGTGCTGGCATCCAAAGGGAGAGTTGTTTTCTACAAAATCACCTCCAGAGCATTTATGATGCCTGCTTGCCCTAGCAGGGGCCTGGATTCAGTACTCAGTGTCTACATGCTAGCTCCTACATGTGGCTACCGTTCCAGTGGTTCGAACATCCAGTCTGCTGACCCTTGAAAGAAGCAGCTGGTGTAAGTGAAAAAGCTGACATTGACCCATAATGGAGGAGGGCTCCTTGATCTTGCCTACTGCAAAGATGCAAAGGGGAGCATCAGCCACAAGTTCCTGTGAGCAGAAAGAACCCGGGACAAAACAGGAAGGGGTTCGTGGAATTTAAGAACAGGGACCCAGTGGCTCAGCAGAAGGATCAGGAGTCACGGGTGGGAGTGCAAATGAGCAGGGTCTGAAGAAGGGAGGTTTTCAGGGCAGCGAGAAGAGGCTATCCATGTGTCCCGAAGGGTCCCTGAATGGATTCTCTGAACCCTTCTGCCCCAGCAATGAGCTTGTTTGCTCATTGCTGGGGCAGAAGGGTTCAGAGTCCAGGCGTGAAGGAGCCTCCGTGGAAGTTGCCTGCCTCCGCAGAGTTAGCCAGGAGCCAAATGTTGGCACTTGAGCCCCAGTTGAAAGTTACTGCCTTGGTCTCAAGCCGGTCTGGAAGCTTAACCCTCGCGTCACAGGGGACTGGAGATGTTTTGGAAGGCATTTGCATGCCTGTGTCTCAGGGAAACACGGTCGGTGTGCCCGAAATAGTGGATTCCGTGATTGGAACAGTGCATGGCGTTTCTCGATTTACAGGACAAAGTCAGAAATGAACACCACATCCTGAGGGGATCGTCGTGGGCTTGGAAAGATCATTGACATCTGTTCTTGGCAAAAGGGGTCATAAAATAAAATGGCCAAAGCGGCTGTTTACAAGTCCGAAGTGACCCTACAATATTTGATTCAGGACCCACAAAATACCGACTCTCCACAATCACTACGGTCTGATCACGATCTGCTGTCGAGCATGATTCAGTCAGCTGTGACTTGTTTCTACACAGTGGTTGTCAAACTTCCTGCGACTGCCACACTTGAAGACAATTCCTCGTGTTGTGAGAACCCCAACAATGAAATTATTCTGTTGCTAACTTGTAAGTGTTGTTTTGCAAAGCTACTTCTATCAAACGTATTGCAAATGTCTGACATGCAGCAGTTCTTAATCGAAACCTGGGACACAGTCGCTCAAGCCCCAACTGGCTTGAGCCCCTCAGCATGAGAATTGCTGGCCTATATGCACAGGCCCTTTTATAACCTTTGGTTTCCTTTAAGTGGTTGAGTGTTCAGAATCAAACCCAGGACTTTGTGAATACTTGAGAGGTACGACCCGAACCTTTTCTTCCTTTTTTCCTTTTCATTTCTTTTCCTTCTTTCTTTTCTATTGTTTCGTTTCTAAATTTCCGAGTCAGGATCGTTCCTGGTTCTCTGCTCATACATTCCATCCTTCCGACTCAGTCACCCTTGTGTTTCGGTACAGGCTGTGTCCCCAAGCATTGCAGACCTTCTTCCAAACAATGATGGGATCAGAAGGTGGAGATGTGCAGGCATCATATATGAGAATTTTTTTCTCCAAGAAAACCTGCAAGCGTTTATGATGTCTGAGTGACCTCGCAGGGGCCTGGATTCAGTCCTCAGCATCTAGATGGTAGCCGCTCTATGTGGCTACCTTGGCAGAAGTTCCAACATCCACATTGGTGACCCCTGCAGAGACCAGCTCCTGTAAGTTAAAAAGCTGACATTGACCCGTAATGGTGGAGGGCTCCTTGATCTTGCCCCGGGGAAAAAAGCAAAGAGTAGAGTCAGCCACAAGATCTTGTAAGCAGAAAGAACCAGGGAAAGGACCGGAAGGGGTTCCTGGAATTTTAGAGAGAGGACCCTGGGGCTCAGCAGGAGGATCAGGACGCACGGGTGAGGGTGCGCCTGAGCATAGTCAGAAGAAGGGAGGTTCTCATGGCGGCGAGAAGAGGCTCACCACGTGTCCGGAAGGGTCCTTGAATGAATTCTCTGAACCCTTCTGCCCCAGCCATGAGCAGTTACTGCTCATGGCTGGGGCAGAAGGGTTCAGAGGGCAACCATGAAGGCAACTCCCTGGAAGCTGCCTGCCTCCGCAGTGGCAGTCTGCTGCCACACGGTGGCGCACGTGTCCCACTTGATAGTAACTGCATCTGTCTCAAGCTGGTCTGGAGGCTGAACCCTAGCTTCACAGGGGACTGGAGATGTTTTTGAAGCCATTCACATGATTGTGTCTCATGGACACACAGTCGGTTTGCCCGAAATAGTGTATTCCATGGTGGGAACAACGCATGGCGCTTCTCGAGTTACAGGACAAAGTTCAGAAATGAACACCACATCCTGAGGGGATCAGCGTTGGGTTCGAAAGAACATTGACACCTGTTCATGGCAAAAGGGGTCATAAAGAGAAATGACCAAAGTGGCTGTTTACATGTCCGAAATGCCCCTACAATATTTGATTCAGCACCCCCAGTATAGCAAGTCTCCACAATCACTAAGGGCTGATCATGATCTGCTATGGAGCATGATTCACTCAGGTGTGACTTATTTCTACACAGTGGTTCTCAACCTTCCTAAGACCGCCACACTTGAATACACTTTCTCGTGTTGTGGGGACCCCGATAATGAAGTTCTTCTGTTGCTAATTAGCAACTTTTGTTTTGCGAAGCAACTTGTATGAATCTTAATGCAAATGTCTGACACGCAGCAGTTCTTAATCGAATCCTGGGACAATGTTCTTCACGCTCCACATTGGTTGTGCCCGCTGCATGAGAATTGCTGCCTCATATGCACAGGCCCTGTTAGAACCTTCTGTTTCTCTTAAGTGTTTGGGTGCTCAGGATCAAACCCAGGACTTTGTGAATCCTGGAGAGGTACGATCCAAACATTTCCTTTGCTTTCCTTTCGTTTCCTTTCCTTGTCTTTTCTATTCATTCCCTTTCAGTTTTTTGAGATAGGATCTATCTGAGCTCCCCTCACAGACAACCCATGCTTCTGCTTCAAGCACTGTTGCAGCTCGGTGACAGGCCCATGTCCACAAGCGTGGCAGAACGTTTCTACCAGCAATGAAGAAATCAGATGATGGAGATGTGCTGGCATCCAAAGGGAGAGTTGTTTTCTACAAAATCACCTCCAGAGCATTTATGATGCCTGCTTGCCCTAGCAGGGGCCTGGATTCAGTACTCAGTGTCTACATGCTAGCTCCTACATGTGGCTACCGTTCCAGTGGTTCGAACATCCAGTCTGCTGACCCTTGAAAGAAGCAGCTGGTGTAAGTGAAAAAGCTGACATTGACCCATAATGGAGGAGGGCTCCTTGATCTTGCCTACTGCAAAGATGCAAAGGGGAGCATCAGCCACAAGTTCCTGTGAGCAGAAAGAACCCGGGACAAAACAGGAAGGGGTTCGTGGAATTTAAGAACAGGGACCCAGTGGCTCAGCAGAAGGATCAGGAGTCACGGGTGGGAGTGCAAATGAGCAGGGTCTGAAGAAGGGAGGTTTTCAGGGCAGCGAGAAGAGGCTATCCATGTGTCCCGAAGGGTCCCTGAATGGATTCTCTGAACCCTTCTGCCCCAGCAATGAGCTTGTTTGCTCATTGCTGGGGCAGAAGGGTTCAGAGTCCAGGCGTGAAGGAGCCTCCGTGGAAGTTGCCTGCCTCCGCAGAGTTAGCCAGGAGCCAAATGTTGGCACTTGAGCCCCAGTTGAAAGTTACTGCCTTGGTCTCAAGCCGGTCTGGAAGCTTAACCCTCGCGTCACAGGGGACTGGAGATGTTTTGGAAGGCATTTGCATGCCTGTGTCTCAGGGAAACACGGTCGGTGTGCCCGAAATAGTGGATTCCGTGATTGGAACAGTGCATGGCGTTTCTCGATTTACAGGACAAAGTCAGAAATGAACACCACATCCTGAGGGGATCGTCGTGGGCTTGGAAAGATCATTGACATCTGTTCTTGGCAAAAGGGGTCATAAAATAAAATGGCCAAAGCGGCTGTTTACAAGTCCGAAGTGACCCTACAATATTTGATTCAGGACCCACAAAATACCGACTCTCCACAATCACTACGGTCTGATCACGATCTGCTGTCGAGCATGATTCAGTCAGCTGTGACTTGTTTCTACACAGTGGTTGTCAAACTTCCTGCGACTGCCACACTTGAAGACAATTCCTCGTGTTGTGAGAACCCCAACAATGAAATTATTCTGTTGCTAACTTGTAAGTGTTGTTTTGCAAAGCTACTTCTATCAAACGTATTGCAAATGTCTGACATGCAGCAGTTCTTAATCGAAACCTGGGACACAGTCGCTCAAGCCCCAACTGGCTTGAGCCCCTCAGCATGAGAATTGCTGGCCTATATGCACAGGCCCTTTTATAACCTTTGGTTTCCTTTAAGTGGTTGAGTGTTCAGAATCAAACCCAGGACTTTGTGAATACTTGAGAGGTACGACCCGAACCTTTTCTTCCTTTTTTCCTTTTCATTTCTTTTCCTTCTTTCTTTTCTATTGTTTCGTTTCTAAATTTCCGAGTCAGGATCGTTCCTGGTTCTCTGCTCATACATTCCATCCTTCCGACTCAGTCACCCTTGTGTTTCGGTACAGGCTGTGTCCCCAAGCATTGCAGACCTTCTTCCAAACAATGATGGGATCAGAAGGTGGAGATGTGCAGGCATCATATATGAGAATTTTTTTCTCCAAGAAAACCTGCAAGCGTTTATGATGTCTGAGTGACCTCGCAGGGGCCTGGATTCAGTCCTCAGCATCTAGATGGTAGCCGCTCTATGTGGCTACCTTGGCAGAAGTTCCAACATCCACATTGGTGACCCCTGCAGAGACCAGCTCCTGTAAGTTAAAAAGCTGACATTGACCCGTAATGGTGGAGGGCTCCTTGATCTTGCCCCGGGGAAAAAAGCAAAGAGTAGAGTCAGCCACAAGATCTTGTAAGCAGAAAGAACCAGGGAAAGGACCGGAAGGGGTTCCTGGAATTTTAGAGAGAGGACCCTGGGGCTCAGCAGGAGGATCAGGACGCACGGGTGAGGGTGCGCCTGAGCATAGTCAGAAGAAGGGAGGTTCTCATGGCGGCGAGAAGAGGCTCACCACGTGTCCGGAAGGGTCCTTGAATGAATTCTCTGAACCCTTCTGCCCCAGCCATGAGCAGTTACTGCTCATGGCTGGGGCAGAAGGGTTCAGAGGGCAACCATGAAGGCAACTCCCTGGAAGCTGCCTGCCTCCGCAGTGGCAGTCTGCTGCCACACGGTGGCGCACGTGTCCCACTTGATAGTAACTGCATCTGTCTCAAGCTGGTCTGGAGGCTGAACCCTAGCTTCACAGGGGACTGGAGATGTTTTTGAAGCCATTCACATGATTGTGTCTCATGGACACACAGTCGGTTTGCCCGAAATAGTGTATTCCATGGTGGGAACAACGCATGGCGCTTCTCGAGTTACAGGACAAAGTTCAGAAATGAACACCACATCCTGAGGGGATCAGCGTTGGGTTCGAAAGAACATTGACACCTGTTCATGGCAAAAGGGGTCATAAAGAGAAATGACCAAAGTGGCTGTTTACATGTCCGAAATGCCCCTACAATATTTGATTCAGCACCCCCAGTATAGCAAGTCTCCACAATCACTAAGGGCTGATCATGATCTGCTATGGAGCATGATTCACTCAGGTGTGACTTATTTCTACACAGTGGTTCTCAACCTTCCTAAGACCGCCACACTTGAATACACTTTCTCGTGTTGTGGGGACCCCGATAATGAAGTTCTTCTGTTGCTAATTAGCAACTTTTGTTTTGCGAAGCAACTTGTATGAATCTTAATGCAAATGTCTGACACGCAGCAGTTCTTAATCGAATCCTGGGACAATGTTCTTCACGCTCCACATTGGTTGTGCCCGCTGCATGAGAATTGCTGCCTCATATGCACAGGCCCTGTTAGAACCTTCTGTTTCTCTTAAGTGTTTGGGTGCTCAGGATCAAACCCAGGACTTTGTGAATCCTGGAGAGGTACGATCCAAACATTTCCTTTGCTTTCCTTTCGTTTCCTTTCCTTGTCTTTTCTATTCATTCCCTTTCAGTTTTTTGAGATAGGATCTATCTGAGCTCCCCTCACAGACAACCCATGCTTCTGCTTCAAGCACTGTTGCAGCTCGGTGACAGGCCCATGTCCACAAGCGTGGCAGAACGTTTCTACCAGCAATGAAGAAATCAGATGATGGAGATGTGCTGGCATCCAAAGGGAGAGTTGTTTTCTACAAAATCACCTCCAGAGCATTTATGATGCCTGCTTGCCCTAGCAGGGGCCTGGATTCAGTACTCAGTGTCTACATGCTAGCTCCTACATGTGGCTACCGTTCCAGTGGTTCGAACATCCAGTCTGCTGACCCTTGAAAGAAGCAGCTGGTGTAAGTGAAAAAGCTGACATTGACCCATAATGGAGGAGGGCTCCTTGATCTTGCCTACTGCAAAGATGCAAAGGGGAGCATCAGCCACAAGTTCCTGTGAGCAGAAAGAACCCGGGACAAAACAGGAAGGGGTTCGTGGAATTTAAGAACAGGGACCCAGTGGCTCAGCAGAAGGATCAGGAGTCACGGGTGGGAGTGCAAATGAGCAGGGTCTGAAGAAGGGAGGTTTTCAGGGCAGCGAGAAGAGGCTATCCATGTGTCCCGAAGGGTCCCTGAATGGATTCTCTGAACCCTTCTGCCCCAGCAATGAGCTTGTTTGCTCATTGCTGGGGCAGAAGGGTTCAGAGTCCAGGCGTGAAGGAGCCTCCGTGGAAGTTGCCTGCCTCCGCAGAGTTAGCCAGGAGCCAAATGTTGGCACTTGAGCCCCAGTTGAAAGTTACTGCCTTGGTCTCAAGCCGGTCTGGAAGCTTAACCCTCGCGTCACAGGGGACTGGAGATGTTTTGGAAGGCATTTGCATGCCTGTGTCTCAGGGAAACACGGTCGGTGTGCCCGAAATAGTGGATTCCGTGATTGGAACAGTGCATGGCGTTTCTCGATTTACAGGACAAAGTCAGAAATGAACACCACATCCTGAGGGGATCGTCGTGGGCTTGGAAAGATCATTGACATCTGTTCTTGGCAAAAGGGGTCATAAAATAAAATGGCCAAAGCGGCTGTTTACAAGTCCGAAGTGACCCTACAATATTTGATTCAGGACCCACAAAATACCGACTCTCCACAATCACTACGGTCTGATCACGATCTGCTGTCGAGCATGATTCAGTCAGCTGTGACTTGTTTCTACACAGTGGTTGTCAAACTTCCTGCGACTGCCACACTTGAAGACAATTCCTCGTGTTGTGAGAACCCCAACAATGAAATTATTCTGTTGCTAACTTGTAAGTGTTGTTTTGCAAAGCTACTTCTATCAAACGTATTGCAAATGTCTGACATGCAGCAGTTCTTAATCGAAACCTGGGACACAGTCGCTCAAGCCCCAACTGGCTTGAGCCCCTCAGCATGAGAATTGCTGGCCTATATGCACAGGCCCTTTTATAACCTTTGGTTTCCTTTAAGTGGTTGAGTGTTCAGAATCAAACCCAGGACTTTGTGAATACTTGAGAGGTACGACCCGAACCTTTTCTTCCTTTTTTCCTTTTCATTTCTTTTCCTTCTTTCTTTTCTATTGTTTCGTTTCTAAATTTCCGAGTCAGGATCGTTCCTGGTTCTCTGCTCATACATTCCATCCTTCCGACTCAGTCACCCTTGTGTTTCGGTACAGGCTGTGTCCCCAAGCATTGCAGACCTTCTTCCAAACAATGATGGGATCAGAAGGTGGAGATGTGCAGGCATCATATATGAGAATTTTTTTCTCCAAGAAAACCTGCAAGCGTTTATGATGTCTGAGTGACCTCGCAGGGGCCTGGATTCAGTCCTCAGCATCTAGATCTAGCTCTATGTGGCTACCTTGGCAGAAGTTCCAACATCCACATTGGTGACCCCTGCAGAGACCAGCTCCTGTAAGTTAAAAAGCTGACATTGACCCGTAATGGTGGAGGGCTCCTTGATCTTGCCCCGGGGAAAAAAGCAAAGAGTAGAGTCAGCCACAAGATCTTGTAAGCAGAAAGAACCAGGGAAAGGACCGGAAGGGGTTCCTGGAATTTTAGAGAGAGGACCCTGGGGCTCAGCAGGAGGATCAGGACGCACGGGTGAGGGTGCGCCTGAGCATAGTCAGAAGAAGGGAGGTTCTCATGGCGGCGAGAAGAGGCTCACCACGTGTCCGGAAGGGTCCTTGAATGAATTCTCTGAACCCTTCTGCCCCAGCCATGAGCAGTTACTGCTCATGGCTGGGGCAGAAGGGTTCAGAGGGCAACCATGAAGGCAACTCCCTGGAAGCTGCCTGCCTCCGCAGTGGCAGTCTGCTGCCACACGGTGGCGCACGTGTCCCACTTGATAGTAACTGCATCTGTCTCAAGCTGGTCTGGAGGCTGAACCCTAGCTTCACAGGGGACTGGAGATGTTTTTGAAGCCATTCACATGATTGTGTCTCATGGACACACAGTCGGTTTGCCCGAAATAGTGTATTCCATGGTGGGAACAACGCATGGCGCTTCTCGAGTTACAGGACAAAGTTCAGAAATGAACACCACATCCTGAGGGGATCAGCGTTGGGTTCGAAAGAACATTGACACCTGTTCATGGCAAAAGGGGTCATAAAGAGAAATGACCAAAGTGGCTGTTTACATGTCCGAAATGCCCCTACAATATTTGATTCAGCACCCCCAGTATAGCAAGTCTCCACAATCACTAAGGGCTGATCATGATCTGCTATGGAGCATGATTCACTCAGGTGTGACTTATTTCTACACAGTGGTTCTCAACCTTCCTAAGACCGCCACACTTGAATACACTTTCTCGTGTTGTGGGGACCCCGATAATGAAGTTCTTCTGTTGCTAATTAGCAACTTTTGTTTTGCGAAGCAACTTGTATGAATCTTAATGCAAATGTCTGACACGCAGCAGTTCTTAATCGAATCCTGGGACAATGTTCTTCACGCTCCACATTGGTTGTGCCCGCTGCATGAGAATTGCTGCCTCATATGCACAGGCCCTGTTAGAACCTTCTGTTTCTCTTAAGTGTTTGGGTGCTCAGGATCAAACCCAGGACTTTGTGAATCCTGGAGAGGTACGATCCAAACATTTCCTTTGCTTTCCTTTCGTTTCCTTTCCTTGTCTTTTCTATTCATTCCCTTTCAGTTTTTTGAGATAGGATCTATCTGAGCTCCCCTCACAGACAACCCATGCTTCTGCTTCAAGCACTGTTGCAGCTCGGTGACAGGCCCATGTCCACAAGCGTGGCAGAACGTTTCTACCAGCAATGAAGAAATCAGATGATGGAGATGTGCTGGCATCCAAAGGGAGAGTTGTTTTCTACAAAATCACCTCCAGAGCATTTATGATGCCTGCTTGCCCTAGCAGGGGCCTGGATTCAGTACTCAGTGTCTACATGCTAGCTCCTACATGTGGCTACCGTTCCAGTGGTTCGAACATCCAGTCTGCTGACCCTTGAAAGAAGCAGCTGGTGTAAGTGAAAAAGCTGACATTGACCCATAATGGAGGAGGGCTCCTTGATCTTGCCTACTGCAAAGATGCAAAGGGGAGCATCAGCCACAAGTTCCTGTGAGCAGAAAGAACCCGGGACAAAACAGGAAGGGGTTCGTGGAATTTAAGAACAGGGACCCAGTGGCTCAGCAGAAGGATCAGGAGTCACGGGTGGGAGTGCAAATGAGCAGGGTCTGAAGAAGGGAGGTTTTCAGGGCAGCGAGAAGAGGCTATCCATGTGTCCCGAAGGGTCCCTGAATGGATTCTCTGAACCCTTCTGCCCCAGCAATGAGCTTGTTTGCTCATTGCTGGGGCAGAAGGGTTCAGAGTCCAGGCGTGAAGGAGCCTCCGTGGAAGTTGCCTGCCTCCGCAGAGTTAGCCAGGAGCCAAATGTTGGCACTTGAGCCCCAGTTGAAAGTTACTGCCTTGGTCTCAAGCCGGTCTGGAAGCTTAACCCTCGCGTCACAGGGGACTGGAGATGTTTTGGAAGGCATTTGCATGCCTGTGTCTCAGGGAAACACGGTCGGTGTGCCCGAAATAGTGGATTCCGTGATTGGAACAGTGCATGGCGTTTCTCGATTTACAGGACAAAGTCAGAAATGAACACCACATCCTGAGGGGATCGTCGTGGGCTTGGAAAGATCATTGACATCTGTTCTTGGCAAAAGGGGTCATAAAATAAAATGGCCAAAGCGGCTGTTTACAAGTCCGAAGTGACCCTACAATATTTGATTCAGGACCCACAAAATACCGACTCTCCACAATCACTACGGTCTGATCACGATCTGCTGTCGAGCATGATTCAGTCAGCTGTGACTTGTTTCTACACAGTGGTTGTCAAACTTCCTGCGACTGCCACACTTGAAGACAATTCCTCGTGTTGTGAGAACCCCAACAATGAAATTATTCTGTTGCTAACTTGTAAGTGTTGTTTTGCAAAGCTACTTCTATCAAACGTATTGCAAATGTCTGACATGCAGCAGTTCTTAATCGAAACCTGGGACACAGTCGCTCAAGCCCCAACTGGCTTGAGCCCCTCAGCATGAGAATTGCTGGCCTATATGCACAGGCCCTTTTATAACCTTTGGTTTCCTTTAAGTGGTTGAGTGTTCAGAATCAAACCCAGGACTTTGTGAATACTTGAGAGGTACGACCCGAACCTTTTCTTCCTTTTTTCCTTTTCATTTCTTTTCCTTCTTTCTTTTCTATTGTTTCGTTTCTAAATTTCCGAGTCAGGATCGTTCCTGGTTCTCTGCTCATACATTCCATCCTTCCGACTCAGTCACCCTTGTGTTTCGGTACAGGCTGTGTCCCCAAGCATTGCAGACCTTCTTCCAAACAATGATGGGATCAGAAGGTGGAGATGTGCAGGCATCATATATGAGAATTTTTTTCTCCAAGAAAACCTGCAAGCGTTTATGATGTCTGAGTGACCTCGCAGGGGCCTGGATTCAGTCCTCAGCATCTAGATGGTAGCCGCTCTATGTGGCTACCTTGGCAGAAGTTCCAACATCCACATTGGTGACCCCTGCAGAGACCAGCTCCTGTAAGTTAAAAAGCTGACATTGACCCGTAATGGTGGAGGGCTCCTTGATCTTGCCCCGGGGAAAAAAGCAAAGAGTAGAGTCAGCCACAAGATCTTGTAAGCAGAAAGAACCAGGGAAAGGACCGGAAGGGGTTCCTGGAATTTTAGAGAGAGGACCCTGGGGCTCAGCAGGAGGATCAGGACGCACGGGTGAGGGTGCGCCTGAGCATAGTCAGAAGAAGGGAGGTTCTCATGGCGGCGAGAAGAGGCTCACCACGTGTCCGGAAGGGTCCTTGAATGAATTCTCTGAACCCTTCTGCCCCAGCCATGAGCAGTTACTGCTCATGGCTGGGGCAGAAGGGTTCAGAGGGCAACCATGAAGGCAACTCCCTGGAAGCTGCCTGCCTCCGCAGTGGCAGTCTGCTGCCACACGGTGGCGCACGTGTCCCACTTGATAGTAACTGCATCTGTCTCAAGCTGGTCTGGAGGCTGAACCCTAGCTTCACAGGGGACTGGAGATGTTTTTGAAGCCATTCACATGATTGTGTCTCATGGACACACAGTCGGTTTGCCCGAAATAGTGTATTCCATGGTGGGAACAACGCATGGCGCTTCTCGAGTTACAGGACAAAGTTCAGAAATGAACACCACATCCTGAGGGGATCAGCGTTGGGTTCGAAAGAACATTGACACCTGTTCATGGCAAAAGGGGTCATAAAGAGAAATGACCAAAGTGGCTGTTTACATGTCCGAAATGCCCCTACAATATTTGATTCAGCACCCCCAGTATAGCAAGTCTCCACAATCACTAAGGGCTGATCATGATCTGCTATGGAGCATGATTCACTCAGGTGTGACTTATTTCTACACAGTGGTTCTCAACCTTCCTAAGACCGCCACACTTGAATACACTTTCTCGTGTTGTGGGGACCCCGATAATGAAGTTCTTCTGTTGCTAATTAGCAACTTTTGTTTTGCGAAGCAACTTGTATGAATCTTAATGCAAATGTCTGACACGCAGCAGTTCTTAATCGAATCCTGGGACAATGTTCTTCACGCTCCACATTGGTTGTGCCCGCTGCATGAGAATTGCTGCCTCATATGCACAGGCCCTGTTAGAACCTTCTGTTTCTCTTAAGTGTTTGGGTGCTCAGGATCAAACCCAGGACTTTGTGAATCCTGGAGAGGTACGATCCAAACATTTCCTTTGCTTTCCTTTCGTTTCCTTTCCTTGTCTTTTCTATTCATTCCCTTTCAGTTTTTTGAGATAGGATCTATCTGAGCTCCCCTCACAGACAACCCATGCTTCTGCTTCAAGCACTGTTGCAGCTCGGTGACAGGCCCATGTCCACAAGCGTGGCAGAACGTTTCTACCAGCAATGAAGAAATCAGATGATGGAGATGTGCTGGCATCCAAAGGGAGAGTTGTTTTCTACAAAATCACCTCCAGAGCATTTATGATGCCTGCTTGCCCTAGCAGGGGCCTGGATTCAGTACTCAGTGTCTACATGCTAGCTCCTACATGTGGCTACCGTTCCAGTGGTTCGAACATCCAGTCTGCTGACCCTTGAAAGAAGCAGCTGGTGTAAGTGAAAAAGCTGACATTGACCCATAATGGAGGAGGGCTCCTTGATCTTGCCTACTGCAAAGATGCAAAGGGGAGCATCAGCCACAAGTTCCTGTGAGCAGAAAGAACCCGGGACAAAA
The DNA here is from genome assembly GCA_026225945.1 of Cricetomys ansorgei. NCBI lineage: Eukaryota > Metazoa > Chordata > Mammalia > Rodentia > Nesomyidae > Cricetomys > Cricetomys ansorgei. Next base: position 26,833 of record JAMJFZ010003223.1, on the reverse strand, counting down.
CAGGAAGGGGTTCGTGGAATTTAAGAACAGGGACCCAGTGGCTCAGCAGAAGGATCAGGAGTCACGGGTGGGAGTGCAAATGAGCAGGGTCTGAAGAAGGGAGGTTTTCAGGGCAGCGAGAAGAGGCTATCCATGTGTCCCGAAGGGTCCCTGAATGGATTCTCTGAACCCTTCTGCCCCAGCAATGAGCTTGTTTGCTCATTGCTGGGGCAGAAGGGTTCAGAGTCCAGGCGTGAAGGAGCCTCCGTGGAAGTTGCCTGCCTCCGCAGAGTTAGCCAGGAGCCAAATGTTGGCACTTGAGCCCCAGTTGAAAGTTACTGCCTTGGTCTCAAGCCGGTCTGGAAGCTTAACCCTCGCGTCACAGGGGACTGGAGATGTTTTGGAAGGCATTTGCATGCCTGTGTCTCAGGGAAACACGGTCGGTGTGCCCGAAATAGTGGATTCCGTGATTGGAACAGTGCATGGCGTTTCTCGATTTACAGGACAAAGTCAGAAATGAACACCACATCCTGAGGGGATCGTCGTGGGCTTGGAAAGATCATTGACATCTGTTCTTGGCAAAAGGGGTCATAAAATAAAATGGCCAAAGCGGCTGTTTACAAGTCCGAAGTGACCCTACAATATTTGATTCAGGACCCACAAAATACCGACTCTCCACAATCACTACGGTCTGATCACGATCTGCTGTCGAGCATGATTCAGTCAGCTGTGACTTGTTTCTACACAGTGGTTGTCAAACTTCCTGCGACTGCCACACTTGAAGACAATTCCTCGTGTTGTGAGAACCCCAACAATGAAATTATTCTGTTGCTAACTTGTAAGTGTTGTTTTGCAAAGCTACTTCTATCAAACGTATTGCAAATGTCTGACATGCAGCAGTTCTTAATCGAAACCTGGGACACAGTCGCTCAAGCCCCAACTGGCTTGAGCCCCTCAGCATGAGAATTGCTGGCCTATATGCACAGGCCCTTTTATAACCTTTGGTTTCCTTTAAGTGGTTGAGTGTTCAGAATCAAACCCAGGACTTTGTGAATACTTGAGAGGTACGACCCGAACCTTTTCTTCCTTTTTTCCTTTTCATTTCTTTTCCTTCTTTCTTTTCTATTGTTTCGTTTCTAAATTTCCGAGTCAGGATCGTTCCTGGTTCTCTGCTCATACATTCCATCCTTCCGACTCAGTCACCCTTGTGTTTCGGTACAGGCTGTGTCCCCAAGCATTGCAGACCTTCTTCCAAACAATGATGGGATCAGAAGGTGGAGATGTGCAGGCATCATATATGAGAATTTTTTTCTCCAAGAAAACCTGCAAGCGTTTATGATGTCTGAGTGACCTCGCAGGGGCCTGGATTCAGTCCTCAGCATCTAGATGGTAGCCGCTCTATGTGGCTACCTTGGCAGAAGTTCCAACATCCACATTGGTGACCCCTGCAGAGACCAGCTCCTGTAAGTTAAAAAGCTGACATTGACCCGTAATGGTGGAGGGCTCCTTGATCTTGCCCCGGGGAAAAAAGCAAAGAGTAGAGTCAGCCACAAGATCTTGTAAGCAGAAAGAACCAGGGAAAGGACCGGAAGGGGTTCCTGGAATTTTAGAGAGAGGACCCTGGGGCTCAGCAGGAGGATCAGGACGCACGGGTGAGGGTGCGCCTGAGCATAGTCAGAAGAAGGGAGGTTCTCATGGCGGCGAGAAGAGGCTCACCACGTGTCCGGAAGGGTCCTTGAATGAATTCTCTGAACCCTTCTGCCCCAGCCATGAGCAGTTACTGCTCATGGCTGGGGCAGAAGGGTTCAGAGGGCAACCATGAAGGCAACTCCCTGGAAGCTGCCTGCCTCCGCAGTGGCAGTCTGCTGCCACACGGTGGCGCACGTGTCCCACTTGATAGTAACTGCATCTGTCTCAAGCTGGTCTGGAGGCTGAACCCTAGCTTCACAGGGGACTGGAGATGTTTTTGAAGCCATTCACATGATTGTGTCTCATGGACACACAGTCGGTTTGCCCGAAATAGTGTATTCCATGGTGGGAACAACGCATGGCGCTTCTCGAGTTACAGGACAAAGTTCAGAAATGAACACCACATCCTGAGGGGATCAGCGTTGGGTTCGAAAGAACATTGACACCTGTTCATGGCAAAAGGGGTCATAAAGAGAAATGACCAAAGTGGCTGTTTACATGTCCGAAATGCCCCTACAATATTTGATTCAGCACCCCCAGTATAGCAAGTCTCCACAATCACTAAGGGCTGATCATGATCTGCTATGGAGCATGATTCACTCAGGTGTGACTTATTTCTACACAGTGGTTCTCAACCTTCCTAAGACCGCCACACTTGAATACACTTTCTCGTGTTGTGGGGACCCCGATAATGAAGTTCTTCTGTTGCTAATTAGCAACTTTTGTTTTGCGAAGCAACTTGTATGAATCTTAATGCAAATGTCTGACACGCAGCAGTTCTTAATCGAATCCTGGGACAATGTTCTTCACGCTCCACATTGGTTGTGCCCGCTGCATGAGAATTGCTGCCTCATATGCACAGGCCCTGTTAGAACCTTCTGTTTCTCTTAAGTGTTTGGGTGCTCAGGATCAAACCCAGGACTTTGTGAATCCTGGAGAGGTACGATCCAAACATTTCCTTTGCTTTCCTTTCGTTTCCTTTCCTTGTCTTTTCTATTCATTCCCTTTCAGTTTTTTGAGATAGGATCTATCTGAGCTCCCCTCACAGACAACCCATGCTTCTGCTTCAAGCACTGTTGCAGCTCGGTGACAGGCCCATGTCCACAAGCGTGGCAGAACGTTTCTACCAGCAATGAAGAAATCAGATGATGGAGATGTGCTGGCATCCAAAGGGAGAGTTGTTTTCTACAAAATCACCTCCAGAGCATTTATGATGCCTGCTTGCCCTAGCAGGGGCCTGGATTCAGTACTCAGTGTCTACATGCTAGCTCCTACATGTGGCTACCGTTCCAGTGGTTCGAACATCCAGTCTGCTGACCCTTGAAAGAAGCAGCTGGTGTAAGTGAAAAAGCTGACATTGACCCATAATGGAGGAGGGCTCCTTGATCTTGCCTACTGCAAAGATGCAAAGGGGAGCATCAGCCACAAGTTCCTGTGAGCAGAAAGAACCCGGGACAAAACAGGAAGGGGTTCGTGGAATTTAAGAACAGGGACCCAGTGGCTCAGCAGAAGGATCAGGAGTCACGGGTGGGAGTGCAAATGAGCAGGGTCTGAAGAAGGGAGGTTTTCAGGGCAGCGAGAAGAGGCTATCCATGTGTCCCGAAGGGTCCCTGAATGGATTCTCTGAACCCTTCTGCCCCAGCAATGAGCTTGTTTGCTCATTGCTGGGGCAGAAGGGTTCAGAGTCCAGGCGTGAAGGAGCCTCCGTGGAAGTTGCCTGCCTCCGCAGAGTTAGCCAGGAGCCAAATGTTGGCACTTGAGCCCCAGTTGAAAGTTACTGCCTTGGTCTCAAGCCGGTCTGGAAGCTTAACCCTCGCGTCACAGGGGACTGGAGATGTTTTGGAAGGCATTTGCATGCCTGTGTCTCAGGGAAACACGGTCGGTGTGCCCGAAATAGTGGATTCCGTGATTGGAACAGTGCATGGCGTTTCTCGATTTACAGGACAAAGTCAGAAATGAACACCACATCCTGAGGGGATCGTCGTGGGCTTGGAAAGATCATTGACATCTGTTCTTGGCAAAAGGGGTCATAAAATAAAATGGCCAAAGCGGCTGTTTACAAGTCCGAAGTGACCCTACAATATTTGATTCAGGACCCACAAAATACCGACTCTCCACAATCACTACGGTCTGATCACGATCTGCTGTCGAGCATGATTCAGTCAGCTGTGACTTGTTTCTACACAGTGGTTGTCAAACTTCCTGCGACTGCCACACTTGAAGACAATTCCTCGTGTTGTGAGAACCCCAACAATGAAATTATTCTGTTGCTAACTTGTAAGTGTTGTTTTGCAAAGCTACTTCTATCAAACGTATTGCAAATGTCTGACATGCAGCAGTTCTTAATCGAAACCTGGGACACAGTCGCTCAAGCCCCAACTGGCTTGAGCCCCTCAGCATGAGAATTGCTGGCCTATATGCACAGGCCCTTTTATAACCTTTGGTTTCCTTTAAGTGGTTGAGTGTTCAGAATCAAACCCAGGACTTTGTGAATACTTGAGAGGTACGACCCGAACCTTTTCTTCCTTTTTTCCTTTTCATTTCTTTTCCTTCTTTCTTTTCTATTGTTTCGTTTCTAAATTTCCGAGTCAGGATCGTTCCTGGTTCTCTGCTCATACATTCCATCCTTCCGACTCAGTCACCCTTGTGTTTCGGTACAGGCTGTGTCCCCAAGCATTGCAGACCTTCTTCCAAACAATGATGGGATCAGAAGGTGGAGATGTGCAGGCATCATATATGAGAATTTTTTTCTCCAAGAAAACCTGCAAGCGTTTATGATGTCTGAGTGACCTCGCAGGGGCCTGGATTCAGTCCTCAGCATCTAGATGGTAGCCGCTCTATGTGGCTACCTTGCAGAAGTTCCAACATCCACATTGGTGACCCCTGCAGAGACCAGCTCCTGTAAGTTAAAAAGCTGACATTGACCCGTAATGGTGGAGGGCTCCTTGATCTTGCCCCGGGAAAAAAGCAAAGAGTAGAGTCAGCCACAAGATCTTGTAAGCAGAAAGAACCAGGGAAAGGACCGGAAGGGGTTCCTGGAATTTTAGAGAGAGGACCCTGGGGCTCAGCAGGAGGATCAGGACGCACGGGTGAGGGTGCGCCTGAGCATAGTCAGAAGAAGGGAGGTTCTCATGGCGGCGAGAAGAGGCTCACCACGTGTCCGGAAGGGTCCTTGAATGAATTCTCTGAACCCTTCTGCCCCAGCCATGAGCAGTTACTGCTCATGGCTGGGGCAGAAGGGTTCAGAGGGCAACCATGAAGGCAACTCCCTGGAAGCTGCCTGCCTCCGCAGTGGCAGTCTGCTGCCACACGGTGGCGCACGTGTCCCACTTGATAGTAACTGCATCTGTCTCAAGCTGGTCTGGAGGCTGAACCCTAGCTTCACAGGGGACTGGAGATGTTTTTGAAGCCATTCACATGATTGTGTCTCATGGACACACAGTCGGTTTGCCCGAAATAGTGTATTCCATGGTGGGAACAACGCATGGCGCTTCTCGAGTTACAGGACAAAGTTCAGAAATGAACACCACATCCTGAGGGGATCAGCGTTGGGTTCGAAAGAACATTGACACCTGTTCATGGCAAAAGGGGTCATAAAGAGAAATGACCAAAGTGGCTGTTTACATGTCCGAAATGCCCCTACAATATTTGATTCAGCACCCCCAGTATAGCAAGTCTCCACAATCACTAAGGGCTGATCATGATCTGCTATGGAGCATGATTCACTCAGGTGTGACTTATTTCTACACAGTGGTTCTCAACCTTCCTAAGACCGCCACACTTGAATACACTTTCTCGTGTTGTGGGGACCCCGATAATGAAGTTCTTCTGTTGCTAATTAGCAACTTTTGTTTTGCGAAGCAACTTGTATGAATCTTAATGCAAATGTCTGACACGCAGCAGTTCTTAATCGAATCCTGGGACAATGTTCTTCACGCTCCACATTGGTTGTGCCCGCTGCATGAGAATTGCTGCCTCATATGCACAGGCCCTGTTAGAACCTTCTGTTTCTCTTAAGTGTTTGGGTGCTCAGGATCAAACCCAGGACTTTGTGAATCCTGGAGAGGTACGATCCAAACATTTCCTTTGCTTTCCTTTCGTTTCCTTTCCTTGTCTTTTCTATTCATTCCCTTTCAGTTTTTTGAGATAGGATCTATCTGAGCTCCCCTCACAGACAACCCATGCTTCTGCTTCAAGCACTGTTGCAGCTCGGTGACAGGCCCATGTCCACAAGCGTGGCAGAACGTTTCTACCAGCAATGAAGAAATCAGATGATGGAGATGTGCTGGCATCCAAAGGGAGAGTTGTTTTCTACAAAATCACCTCCAGAGCATTTATGATGCCTGCTTGCCCTAGCAGGGGCCTGGATTCAGTACTCAGTGTCTACATGCTAGCTCCTACATGTGGCTACCGTTCCAGTGGTTCGAACATCCAGTCTGCTGACCCTTGAAAGAAGCAGCTGGTGTAAGTGAAAAAGCTGACATTGACCCATAATGGAGGAGGGCTCCTTGATCTTGCCTACTGCAAAGATGCAAAGGGGAGCATCAGCCACAAGTTCCTGTGAGCAGAAAGAACCCGGGACAAAACAGGAAGGGGTTCGTGGAATTTAAGAACAGGGACCCAGTGGCTCAGCAGAAGGATCAGGAGTCACGGGTGGGAGTGCAAATGAGCAGGGTCTGAAGAAGGGAGGTTTTCAGGGCAGCGAGAAGAGGCTATCCATGTGTCCCGAAGGGTCCCTGAATGGATTCTCTGAACCCTTCTGCCCCAGCAATGAGCTTGTTTGCTCATTGCTGGGGCAGAAGGGTTCAGAGTCCAGGCGTGAAGGAGCCTCCGTGGAAGTTGCCTGCCTCCGCAGAGTTAGCCAGGAGCCAAATGTTGGCACTTGAGCCCCAGTTGAAAGTTACTGCCTTGGTCTCAAGCCGGTCTGGAAGCTTAACCCTCGCGTCACAGGGGACTGGAGATGTTTTGGAAGGCATTTGCATGCCTGTGTCTCAGGGAAACACGGTCGGTGTGCCCGAAATAGTGGATTCCGTGATTGGAACAGTGCATGGCGTTTCTCGATTTACAGGACAAAGTCAGAAATGAACACCACATCCTGAGGGGATCGTCGTGGGCTTGGAAAGATCATTGACATCTGTTCTTGGCAAAAGGGGTCATAAAATAAAATGGCCAAAGCGGCTGTTTACAAGTCCGAAGTGACCCTACAATATTTGATTCAGGACCCACAAAATACCGACTCTCCACAATCACTACGGTCTGATCACGATCTGCTGTCGAGCATGATTCAGTCAGCTGTGACTTGTTTCTACACAGTGGTTGTCAAACTTCCTGCGACTGCCACACTTGAAGACAATTCCTCGTGTTGTGAGAACCCCAACAATGAAATTATTCTGTTGCTAACTTGTAAGTGTTGTTTTGCAAAGCTACTTCTATCAAACGTATTGCAAATGTCTGACATGCAGCAGTTCTTAATCGAAACCTGGGACACAGTCGCTCAAGCCCCAACTGGCTTGAGCCCCTCAGCATGAGAATTGCTGGCCTATATGCACAGGCCCTTTTATAACCTTTGGTTTCCTTTAAGTGGTTGAGTGTTCAGAATCAAACCCAGGACTTTGTGAATACTTGAGAGGTACGACCCGAACCTTTTCTTCCTTTTTTCCTTTTCATTTCTTTTCCTTCTTTCTTTTCTATTGTTTCGTTTCTAAATTTCCGAGTCAGGATCGTTCCTGGTTCTCTGCTCATACATTCCATCCTTCCGACTCAGTCACCCTTGTGTTTCGGTACAGGCTGTGTCCCCAAGCATTGCAGACCTTCTTCCAAACAATGATGGGATCAGAAGGTGGAGATGTGCAGGCATCATATATGAGAATTTTTTTCTCCAAGAAAACCTGCAAGCGTTTATGATGTCTGAGTGACCTCGCAGGGGCCTGGATTCAGTCCTCAGCATCTAGATGGTAGCCGCTCTATGTGGCTACCTTGGCAGAAGTTCCAACATCCACATTGGTGACCCCTGCAGAGACCAGCTCCTGTAAGTTAAAAAGCTGACATTGACCCGTAATGGTGGAGGGCTCCTTGATCTTGCCCCGGGGAAAAAAGCAAAGAGTAGAGTCAGCCACAAGATCTTGTAAGCAGAAAGAACCAGGGAAAGGACCGGAAGGGGTTCCTGGAATTTTAGAGAGAGGACCCTGGGGCTCAGCAGGAGGATCAGGACGCACGGGTGAGGGTGCGCCTGAGCATAGTCAGAAGAAGGGAGGTTCTCATGGCGGCGAGAAGAGGCTCACCACGTGTCCGGAAGGGTCCTTGAATGAATTCTCTGAACCCTTCTGCCCCAGCCATGAGCAGTTACTGCTCATGGCTGGGGCAGAAGGGTTCAGAGGGCAACCATGAAGGCAACTCCCTGGAAGCTGCCTGCCTCCGCAGTGGCAGTCTGCTGCCACACGGTGGCGCACGTGTCCCACTTGATAGTAACTGCATCTGTCTCAAGCTGGTCTGGAGGCTGAACCCTAGCTTCACAGGGGACTGGAGATGTTTTTGAAGCCATTCACATGATTGTGTCTCATGGACACACAGTCGGTTTGCCCGAAATAGTGTATTCCGTGGTGGGAACAACGCATGGCGCTTCTCGAGTTACAGGACAAAGTTCAGAAATGAACACCACATCCTGAGGGGATCAGCGTTGGGTTCGAAAGAACATTGACACCTGTTCATGGCAAAAGGGGTCATAAAGAGAAATGACCAAAGTGGCTGTTTACATGTCCGAAATGCCCCTACAATATTTGATTCAGCACCCCCAGTATAGCAAGTCTCCACAATCACTAAGGGCTGATCATGATCTGCTATGGAGCATGATTCACTCAGGTGTGACTTATTTCTACACAGTGGTTCTCAACCTTCCTAAGACCGCCACACTTGAATACACTTTCTCGTGTTGTGGGGACCCCGATAATGAAGTTCTTCTGTTGCTAATTAGCAACTTTTGTTTTGCGAAGCAACTTGTATGAATCTTAATGCAAATGTCTGACACGCAGCAGTTCTTAATCGAATCCTGGGACAATGTTCTTCACGCTCCACATTGGTTGTGCCCGCTGCATGAGAATTGCTGCCTCATATGCACAGGCCCTGTTAGAACCTTCTGTTTCTCTTAAGTGTTTGGGTGCTCAGGATCAAACCCAGGACTTTGTGAATCCTGGAGAGGTACGATCCAAACATTTCCTTTGCTTTCCTTTCGTTTCCTTTCCTTGTCTTTTCTATTCATTCCCTTTCAGTTTTTTGAGATAGGATCTATCTGAGCTCCCCTCACAGACAACCCATGCTTCTGCTTCAAGCACTGTTGCAGCTCGGTGACAGGCCCATGTCCACAAGCGTGGCAGAACGTTTCTACCAGCAATGAAGAAATCAGATGATGGAGATGTGCTGGCATCCAAAGGGAGAGTTGTTTTCTACAAAATCACCTCCAGAGCATTTATGATGCCTGCTTGCCCTAGCAGGGGCCTGGATTCAGTACTCAGTGTCTACATGCTAGCTCCTACATGTGGCTACCGTTCCAGTGGTTCGAACATCCAGTCTGCTGACCCTTGAAAGAAGCAGCTGGTGTAAGTGAAAAAGCTGACATTGACCCATAATGGAGGAGGGCTCCTTGATCTTGCCTACTGCAAAGATGCAAAGGGGAGCATCAGCCACAAGTTCCTGTGAGCAGAAAGAACCCGGGACAAAACAGGAAGGGGTTCGTGGAATTTAAGAACAGGGACCCAGTGGCTCAGCAGAAGGATCAGGAGTCACGGGTGGGAGTGCAAATGAGCAGGGTCTGAAGAAGGGAGGTTTTCAGGGCAGCGAGAAGAGGCTATCCATGTGTCCCGAAGGGTCCCTGAATGGATTCTCTGAACCCTTCTGCCCCAGCAATGAGCTTGTTTGCTCATTGCTGGGGCAGAAGGGTTCAGAGTCCAGGCGTGAAGGAGCCTCCGTGGAAGTTGCCTGCCTCCGCAGAGTTAGCCAGGAGCCAAATGTTGGCACTTGAGCCCCAGTTGAAAGTTACTGCCTTGGTCTCAAGCCGGTCTGGAAGCTTAACCCTCGCGTCACAGGGGACTGGAGATGTTTTGGAAGGCATTTGCATGCCTGTGTCTCAGGGAAACACGGTCGGTGTGCCCGAAATAGTGGATTCCGTGATTGGAACAGTGCATGGCGTTTCTCGATTTACAGGACAAAGTCAGAAATGAACACCACATCCTGAGGGGATCGTCGTGGGCTTGGAAAGATCATTGACATCTGTTCTTGGCAAAAGGGGTCATAAAATAAAATGGCCAAAGCGGCTGTTTACAAGTCCGAAGTGACCCTACAATATTTGATTCAGGACCCACAAAATACCGACTCTCCACAATCACTACGGTCTGATCACGATCTGCTGTCGAGCATGATTCAGTCAGCTGTGACTTGTTTCTACACAGTGGTTGTCAAACTTCCTGCGACTGCCACACTTGAAGACAATTCCTCGTGTTGTGAGAACCCCAACAATGAAATTATTCTGTTGCTAACTTGTAAGTGTTGTTTTGCAAAGCTACTTCTATCAAACGTATTGCAAATGTCTGACATGCAGCAGTTCTTAATCGAAACCTGGGACACAGTCGCTCAAGCCCCAACTGGCTTGAGCCCCTCAGCATGAGAATTGCTGGCCTATATGCACAGGCCCTTTTATAACCTTTGGTTTCCTTTAAGTGGTTGAGTGTTCAGAATCAAACCCAGGACTTTGTGAATACTTGAGAGGTACGACCCGAACCTTTTCTTCCTTTTTTCCTTTTCATTTCTTTTCCTTCTTTCTTTTCTATTGTTTCGTTTCTAAATTTCCGAGTCAGGATCGTTCCTGGTTCTCTGCTCATACATTCCATCCTTCCGACTCAGTCACCCTTGTGTTTCGGTACAGGCTGTGTCCCCAAGCATTGCAGACCTTCTTCCAAACAATGATGGGATCAGAAGGTGGAGATGTGCAGGCATCATATATGAGAATTTTTTTCTCCAAGAAAACCTGCAAGCGTTTATGATGTCTGAGTGACCTCGCAGGGGCCTGGATTCAGTCCTCAGCATCTAGATGGTAGCCGCTCTATGTGGCTACCTTGGCAGAAGTTCCAACATCCACATTGGTGACCCCTGCAGAGACCAGCTCCTGTAAGTTAAAAAGCTGACATTGACCCGTAATGGTGGAGGGCTCCTTGATCTTGCCCCGGGGAAAAAAGCAAAGAGTAGAGTCAGCCACAAGATCTTGTAAGCAGAAAGAACCAGGGAAAGGACCGGAAGGGGTTCCTGGAATTTTAGAGAGAGGACCCTGGGGCTCAGCAGGAGGATCAGGACGCACGGGTGAGGGTGCGCCTGAGCATAGTCAGAAGAAGGGAGGTTCTCATGGCGGCGAGAAGAGGCTCACCACGTGTCCGGAAGGGTCCTTGAATGAATTCTCTGAACCCTTCTGCCCCAGCCATGAGCAGTTACTGCTCATGGCTGGGGCAGAAGGGTTCAGAGGGCAACCATGAAGGCAACTCCCTGGAAGCTGCCTGCCTCCGCAGTGGCAGTCTGCTGCCACACGGTGGCGCACGTGTCCCACTTGATAGTAACTGCATCTGTCTCAAGCTGGTCTGGAGGCTGAACCCTAGCTTCACAGGGGACTGGAGATGTTTTTGAAGCCATTCACATGATTGTGTCTCATGGACACACAGTCGGTTTGCCCGAAATAGTGTATTCCGTGGTGGGAACAACGCATGGCGCTTCTCGAGTTACAGGACAAAGTTCAGAAATGAACACCACATCCTGAGGGGATCAGCGTTGGGTTCGAAAGAACATTGACACCTGTTCATGGCAAAAGGGGTCATAAAGAGAAATGACCAAAGTGGCTGTTTACATGTCCGAAATGCCCCTACAATATTTGATTCAGCACCCCCAGTATAGCAAGTCTCCACAATCACTAAGGGCTGATCATGATCTGCTATGGAGCATGATTCACTCAGGTGTGACTTATTTCTACACAGTGGTTCTCAACCTTCCTAAGACCGCCACACTTGAATACACTTTCTCGTGTTGTGGGGACCCCGATAATGAAGTTCTTCTGTTGCTAATTAGCAACTTTTGTTTTGCGAAGCAACTTGTATGAATCTTAATGCAAATGTCTGACACGCAGCAGTTCTTAATCGAATCCTGGGACAATGTTCTTCACGCTCCACATTGGTTGTGCCCGCTGCATGAGAATTGCTGCCTCATATGCACAGGCCCTGTTAGAACCTTCTGTTTCTCTTAAGTGTTTGGGTGCTCAGGATCAAACCCAGGACTTTGTGAATCCTGGAGAGGTACGATCCAAACATTTCCTTTGCTTTCCTTTCGTTTCCTTTCCTTGTCTTTTCTATTCATTCCCTTTCAGTTTTTTGAGATAGGATCTATCTGAGCTCCCCTCACAGACAACCCATGCTTCTGCTTCAAGCACTGTTGCAGCTCGGTGACAGGCCCATGTCCACAAGCGTGGCAGAACGTTTCTACCAGCAATGAAGAAATCAGATGATGGAGATGTGCTGGCATCCAAAGGGAGAGTTGTTTTCTACAAAATCACCTCCAGAGCATTTATGATGCCTGCTTGCCCTAGCAGGGGCCTGGATTCAGTACTCAGTGTCTACATGCTAGCTCCTACATGTGGCTACCGTTCCAGTGGTTCGAACATCCAGTCTGCTGACCCTTGAAAGAAGCAGCTGGTGTAAGTGAAAAAGCTGACATTGACCCATAATGGAGGAGGGCTCCTTGATCTTGCCTACTGCAAAGATGCAAAGGGGAGCATCAGCCACAAGTTCCTGTGAGCAGAAAGAACCCGGGACAAAACAGGAAGGGGTTCGTGGAATTTAAGAACAGGGACCCAGTGGCTCAGCAGAAGGATCAGGAGTCACGGGTGGGAGTGCAAATGAGCAGGGTCTGAAGAAGGGAGGTTTTCAGGGCAGCGAGAAGAGGCTATCCATGTGTCCCGAAGGGTCCCTGAATGGATTCTCTGAACCCTTCTGCCCCAGCAATGAGCTTGTTTGCTCATTGCTGGGGCAGAAGGGTTCAGAGTCCAGGCGTGAAGGAGCCTCCGTGGAAGTTGCCTGCCTCCGCAGAGTTAGCCAGGAGCCAAATGTTGGCACTTGAGCCCCAGTTGAAAGTTACTGCCTTGGTCTCAAGCCGGTCTGGAAGCTTAACCCTCGCGTCACAGGGGACTGGAGATGTTTTGGAAGGCATTTGCATGCCTGTGTCTCAGGGAAACACGGTCGGTGTGCCCGAAATAGTGGATTCCGTGATTGGAACAGTGCATGGCGTTTCTCGATTTACAGGACAAAGTCAGAAATGAACACCACATCCTGAGGGGATCGTCGTGGGCTTGGAAAGATCATTGACATCTGTTCTTGGCAAAAGGGGTCATAAAATAAAATGGCCAAAGCGGCTGTTTACAAGTCCGAAGTGACCCTACAATATTTGATTCAGGACCCACAAAATACCGACTCTCCACAATCACTACGGTCTGATCACGATCTGCTGTCGAGCATGATTCAGTCAGCTGTGACTTGTTTCTACACAGTGGTTGTCAAACTTCCTGCGACTGCCACACTTGAAGACAATTCCTCGTGTTGTGAGAACCCCAACAATGAAATTATTCTGTTGCTAACTTGTAAGTGTTGTTTTGCAAAGCTACTTCTATCAAACGTATTGCAAATGTCTGACATGCAGCAGTTCTTAATCGAAACCTGGGACACAGTCGCTCAAGCCCCAACTGGCTTGAGCCCCTCAGCATGAGAATTGCTGGCCTATATGCACAGGCCCTTTTATAACCTTTGGTTTCCTTTAAGTGGTTGAGTGTTCAGAATCAAACCCAGGACTTTGTGAATACTTGAGAGGTACGACCCGAACCTTTTCTTCCTTTTTTCCTTTTCATTTCTTTTCCTTCTTTCTTTTCTATTGTTTCGTTTCTAAATTTCCGAGTCAGGATCGTTCCTGGTTCTCTGCTCATACATTCCATCCTTCCGACTCAGTCACCCTTGTGTTTCGGTACAGGCTGTGTCCCCAAGCATTGCAGACCTTCTTCCAAACAATGATGGGATCAGAAGGTGGAGATGTGCAGGCATCATATATGAGAATTTTTTTCTCCAAGAAAACCTGCAAGCGTTTATGATGTCTGAGTGACCTCGCAGGGGCCTGGATTCAGTCCTCAGCATCTAGATGGTAGCCGCTCTATGTGGCTACCTTGGCAGAAGTTCCAACATCCACATTGGTGACCCCTGCAGAGACCAGCTCCTGTAAGTTAAAAAGCTGACATTGACCCGTAATGGTGGAGGGCTCCTTGATCTTGCCCCGGGGAAAAAAGCAAAGAGTAGAGTCAGCCACAAGATCTTGTAAGCAGAAAGAACCAGGGAAAGGACCGGAAGGGGTTCCTGGAATTTTAGAGAGAGGACCCTGGGGCTCAGCAGGAGGATCAGGACGCACGGGTGAGGGTGCGCCTGAGCATAGTCAGAAGAAGGGAGGTTCTCATGGCGGCGAGAAGAGGCTCACCACGTGTCCGGAAGGGTCCTTGAATGAATTCTCTGAACCCTTCTGCCCCAGCCATGAGCAGTTACTGCTCATGGCTGGGGCAGAAGGGTTCAGAGGGCAACCATGAAGGCAACTCCCTGGAAGCTGCCTGCCTCCGCAGTGGCAGTCTGCTGCCACACGGTGGCGCACGTGTCCCACTTGATAGTAACTGCATCTGTCTCAAGCTGGTCTGGAGGCTGAACCCTAGCTTCACAGGGGACTGGAGATGTTTTTGAAGCCATTCACATGATTGTGTCTCATGGACACACAGTCGGTTTGCCCGAAATAGTGTATTCCGTGGTGGGAACAACGCATGGCGCTTCTCGAGTTACAGGACAAAGTTCAGAAATGAACACCACATCCTGAGGGGATCAGCGTTGGGTTCGAAAGAACATTGACACCTGTTCATGGCAAAAGGGGTCATAAAGAGAAATGACCAAAGTGGCTGTTTACATGTCCGAAATGCCCCTACAATATTTGATTCAGCACCCCCAGTATAGCAAGTCTCCACAATCACTAAGGGCTGATCATGATCTGCTATGGAGCATGATTCACTCAGGTGTGACTTATTTCTACACAGTGGTTCTCAACCTTCCTAAGACCGCCACACTTGAATACACTTTCTCGTGTTGTGGGGACCCCGATAATGAAGTTCTTCTGTTGCTAATTAGCAACTTTTGTTTTGCGAAGCAACTTGTATGAATCTTAATGCAAATGTCTGACACGCAGCAGTTCTTAATCGAATCCTGGGACAATGTTCTTCACGCTCCACATTGGTTGTGCCCGCTGCATGAGAATTGCTGCCTCATATGCACAGGCCCTGTTAGAACCTTCTGTTTCTCTTAAGTGTTTGGGTGCTCAGGATCAAACCCAGGACTTTGTGAATCCTGGAGAGGTACGATCCAAACATTTCCTTTGCTTTCCTTTCGTTTCCTTTCCTTGTCTTTTCTATTCATTCCCTTTCAGTTTTTTGAGATAGGATCTATCTGAGCTCCCCTCACAGACAACCCATGCTTCTGCTTCAAGCACTGTTGCAGCTCGGTGACAGGCCCATGTCCACAAGCGTGGCAGAACGTTTCTACCAGCAATGAAGAAATCAGATGATGGAGATGTGCTGGCATCCAAAGGGAGAGTTGTTTTCTACAAATCACCTCCAGAGCATTTATGATGCCTGCTTGCCCTAGCAGGGGCCTGGATTCAGTACTCAGTGTCTACATGCTAGCTCCTACATGTGGCTACCGTTCCAGTGGTTCGAACATCCAGTCTGCTGACCCTTGAAAGAAGCAGCTGGTGTAAGTGAAAAAGCTGACATTGACCCATAATGGAGGAGGGCTCCTTGATCTTGCCTACTGCAAAGATGCAAAGGGGAGCATCAGCCACAAGTTCCTGTGAGCAGAAAGAACCCGGGACAAAACAGGAAGGGGTTCGTGGAATTTAAGAACAGGGACCCAGTGGCTCAGCAGAAGGATCAGGAGTCACGGGTGGGAGTGCAAATGAGCAGGGTCTGAAGAAGGGAGGTTTTCAGGGCAGCGAGAAGAGGCTATCCATGTGTCCCGAAGGGTCCCTGAATGGATTCTCTGAACCCTTCTGCCCCAGCAATGAGCTTGTTTGCTCATTGCTGGGGCAGAAGGGTTCAGAGTCCAGGCGTGAAGGAGCCTCCGTGGAAGTTGCCTGCCTCCGCAGAGTTAGCCAGGAGCCAAATGTTGGCACTTGAGCCCCAGTTGAAAGTTACTGCCTTGGTCTCAAGCCGGTCTGGAAGCTTAACCCTCGCGTCACAGGGGACTGGAGATGTTTTGGAAGGCATTTGCATGCCTGTGTCTCAGGGAAACACGGTCGGTGTGCCCGAAATAGTGGATTCCGTGATTGGAACAGTGCATGGCGTTTCTCGATTTACAGGACAAAGTCAGAAATGAACACCACATCCTGAGGGGATCGTCGTGGGCTTGGAAAGATCATTGACATCTGTTCTTGGCAAAAGGGGTCATAAAATAAAATGGCCAAAGCGGCTGTTTACAAGTCCGAAGTGACCCTACAATATTTGATTCAGGACCCACAAAATACCGACTCTCCACAATCACTACGGTCTGATCACGATCTGCTGTCGAGCATGATTCAGTCAGCTGTGACTTGTTTCTACACAGTGGTTGTCAAACTTCCTGCGACTGCCACACTTGAAGACAATTCCTCGTGTTGTGAGAACCCCAACAATGAAATTATTCTGTTGCTAACTTGTAAGTGTTGTTTTGCAAAGCTACTTCTATCAAACGTATTGCAAATGTCTGACATGCAGCAGTTCTTAATCGAAACCTGGGACACAGTCGCTCAAGCCCCAACTGGCTTGAGCCCCTCAGCATGAGAATTGCTGGCCTATATGCACAGGCCCTTTTATAACCTTTGGTTTCCTTTAAGTGGTTGAGTGTTCAGAATCAAACCCAGGACTTTGTGAATACTTGAGAGGTACGACCCGAACCTTTTCTTCCTTTTTTCCTTTTCATTTCTTTTCCTTCTTTCTTTTCTATTGTTTCGTTTCTAAATTTCCGAGTCAGGATCGTTCCTGGTTCTCTGCTCATACATTCCATCCTTCCGACTCAGTCACCCTTGTGTTTCGGTACAGGCTGTGTCCCCAAGCATTGCAGACCTTCTTCCAAACAATGATGGGATCAGAAGGTGGAGATGTGCAGGCATCATATATGAGAATTTTTTTCTCCAAGAAAACCTGCAAGCGTTTATGATGTCTGAGTGACCTCGCAGGGGCCTGGATTCAGTCCTCAGCATCTAGATGGTAGCCGCTCTATGTGGCTACCTTGGCAGAAGTTCCAACATCCACATTGGTGACCCCTGCAGAGACCAGCTCCTGTAAGTTAAAAAGCTGACATTGACCCGTAATGGTGGAGGGCTCCTTGATCTTGCCCCGGGGAAAAAAGCAAAGAGTAGAGTCAGCCACAAGATCTTGTAAGCAGAAAGAACCAGGGAAAGGACCGGAAGGGGTTCCTGGAATTTTAGAGAGAGGACCCTGGGGCTCAGCAGGAGGATCAGGACGCACGGGTGAGGGTGCGCCTGAGCATAGTCAGAAGAAGGGAGGTTCTCATGGCGGCGAGAAGAGGCTCACCACGTGTCCGGAAGGGTCCTTGAATGAATTCTCTGAACCCTTCTGCCCCAGCCATGAGCAGTTACTGCTCATGGCTGGGGCAGAAGGGTTCAGAGGGCAACCATGAAGGCAACTCCCTGGAAGCTGCCTGCCTCCGCAGTGGCAGTCTGCTGCCACACGGTGGCGCACGTGTCCCACTTGATAGTAACTGCATCTGTCTCAAGCTGGTCTGGAGGCTGAACCCTAGCTTCACAGGGGACTGGAGATGTTTTTGAAGCCATTCACATGATTGTGTCTCATGGACACACAGTCGGTTTGCCCGAAATAGTGTATTCCGTGGTGGGAACAACGCATGGCGCTTCTCGAGTTACAGGACAAAGTTCAGAAATGAACACCACATCCTGAGGGGATCAGCGTTGGGTTCGAAAGAACATTGACACCTGTTCATGGCAAAAGGGGTCATAAAGAGAAATGACCAAAGTGGCTGTTTACATGTCCGAAATGCCCCTACAATATTTGATTCAGCACCCCCAGTATAGCAAGTCTCCACAATCACTAAGGGCTGATCATGATCTGCTATGGAGCATGATTCACTCAGGTGTGACTTATTTCTACACAGTGGTTCTCAACCTTCCTAAGACCGCCACACTTGAATACACTTTCTCGTGTTGTGGGGACCCCGATAATGAAGTTCTTCTGTTGCTAATTAGCAACTTTTGTTTTGCGAAGCAACTTGTATGAATCTTAATGCAAATGTCTGACACGCAGCAGTTCTTAATCGAATCCTGGGACAATGTTCTTCACGCTCCACATTGGTTGTGCCCGCTGCATGAGAATTGCTGCCTCATATGCACAGGCCCTGTTAGAACCTTCTGTTTCTCTTAAGTGTTTGGGTGCTCAGGATCAAACCCAGGACTTTGTGAATCCTGGAGAGGTACGATCCAAACATTTCCTTTGCTTTCCTTTCGTTTCCTTTCCTTGTCTTTTCTATTCATTCCCTTTCAGTTTTTTGAGATAGGATCTATCTGAGCTCCCCTCACAGACAACCCATGCTTCTGCTTCAAGCACTGTTGCAGCTCGGTGACAGGCCCATGTCCACAAGCGTGGCAGAACGTTTCTACCAGCAATGAAGAAATCAGATGATGGAGATGTGCTGGCATCCAAAGGGAGAGTTGTTTTCTACAAAATCACCTCCAGAGCATTTATGATGCCTGCTTGCCCTAGCAGGGGCCTGGATTCAGTACTCAGTGTCTACATGCTAGCTCCTACATGTGGCTACCGTTCCAGTGGTTCGAACATCCAGTCTGCTGACCCTTGAAAGAAGCAGCTGGTGTAAGTGAAAAAGCTGACATTGACCCATAATGGAGGAGGGCTCCTTGATCTTGCCTACTGCAAAGATGCAAAGGGGAGCATCAGCCACAAGTTCCTGTGAGCAGAAAGAACCCGGGACAAAACAGGAAGGGGTTCGTGGAATTTAAGAACAGGGACCCAGTGGCTCAGCAGAAGGATCAGGAGTCACGGGTGGGAGTGCAAATGAGCAGGGTCTGAAGAAGGGAGGTTTTCAGGGCAGCGAGAAGAGGCTATCCATGTGTCCCGAAGGGTCCCTGAATGGATTCTCTGAACCCTTCTGCCCCAGCAATGAGCTTGTTTGCTCATTGCTGGGGCAGAAGGGTTCAGAGTCCAGGCGTGAAGGAGCCTCCGTGGAAGTTGCCTGCCTCCGCAGAGTTAGCCAGGAGCCAAATGTTGGCACTTGAGCCCCAGTTGAAAGTTACTGCCTTGGTCTCAAGCCGGTCTGGAAGCTTAACCCTCGCGTCACAGGGGACTGGAGATGTTTTGGAAGGCATTTGCATGCCTGTGTCTCAGGGAAACACGGTCGGTGTGCCCGAAATAGTGGATTCCGTGATTGGAACAGTGCATGGCGTTTCTCGATTTACAGGACAAAGTCAGAAATGAACACCACATCCTGAGGGGATCGTCGTGGGCTTGGAAAGATCATTGACATCTGTTCTTGGCAAAAGGGGTCATAAAATAAAATGGCCAAAGCGGCTGTTTACAAGTCCGAAGTGACCCTACAATATTTGATTCAGGACCCACAAAATACCGACTCTCCACAATCACTACGGTCTGATCACGATCTGCTGTCGAGCATGATTCAGTCAGCTGTGACTTGTTTCTACACAGTGGTTGTCAAACTTCCTGCGACTGCCACACTTGAAGACAATTCCTCGTGTTGTGAGAACCCCAACAATGAAATTATTCTGTTGCTAACTTGTAAGTGTTGTTTTGCAAAGCTACTTCTATCAAACGTATTGCAAATGTCTGACATGCAGCAGTTCTTAATCGAAACCTGGGACACAGTCGCTCAAGCCCCAACTGGCTTGAGCCCCTCAGCATGAGAATTGCTGGCCTATATGCACAGGCCCTTTTATAACCTTTGGTTTCCTTTAAGTGGTTGAGTGTTCAGAATCAAACCCAGGACTTTGTGAATACTTGAGAGGTACGACCCGAACCTTTTCTTCCTTTTTTCCTTTTCATTTCTTTTCCTTCTTTCTTTTCTATTGTTTCGTTTCTAAATTTCCGAGTCAGGATCGTTCCTGGTTCTCTGCTCATACATTCCATCCTTCCGACTCAGTCACCCTTGTGTTTCGGTACAGGCTGTGTCCCCAAGCATTGCAGACCTTCTTCCAAACAATGATGGGATCAGAAGGTGGAGATGTGCAGGCATCATATATGAGAATTTTTTTCTCCAAGAAAACCTGCAAGCGTTTATGATGTCTGAGTGACCTCGCAGGGGCCTGGATTCAGTCCTCAGCATCTAGATGGTAGCCGCTCTATGTGGCTACCTTTGCAGAAGTTCCAACATCCACATTGGTGACCCCTGCAGAGACCAGCTCCTGTAAGTTAAAAAGCTGACATTGACCCGTAATGGTGGAGGGCTCCTTGATCTTGCCCCGGGGAAAAAAGCAAAGAGTAGAGTCAGCCACAAGATCTTGTAAGCAGAAAGAACCAGGGAAAGGACCGGAAGGGGTTCCTGGAATTTTAGAGAGAGGACCCTGGGGCTCAGCAGGAGGATCAGGACGCACGGGTGAGGGTGCGCCTGAGCATAGTCAGAAGAAGGGAGGTTCTCATGGCGGCGAGAAGAGGCTCACCACGTGTCCGGAAGGGTCCTTGAATGAATTCTCTGAACCCTTCTGCCCCAGCCATGAGCAGTTACTGCTCATGGCTGGGGCAGAAGGGTTCAGAGGGCAACCATGAAGGCAACTCCCTGGAAGCTGCCTGCCTCCGCAGTGGCAGTCTGCTGCCACACGGTGGCGCACGTGTCCCACTTGATAGTAACTGCATCTGTCTCAAGCTGGTCTGGAGGCTGAACCCTAGCTTCACAGGGGACTGGAGATGTTTTTGAAGCCATTCACATGATTGTGTCTCATGGACACACAGTCGGTTTGCCCGAAATAGTGTATTCCATGGTGGGAACAACGCATGGCGCTTCTCGAGTTACAGGACAAAGTTCAGAAATGAACACCACATCCTGAGGGGATCAGCGTTGGGTTCGAAAGAACATTGACACCTGTTCATGGCAAAAGGGGTCATAAAGAGAAATGACCAAAGTGGCTGTTTACATGTCCGAAATGCCCCTACAATATTTGATTCAGCACCCCCAGTATAGCAAGTCTCCACAATCACTAAGGGCTGATCATGATCTGCTATGGAGCATGATTCACTCAGGTGTGACTTATTTCTACACAGTGGTTCTCAACCTTCCTAAGACCGCCACACTTGAATACACTTTCTCGTGTTGTGGGGACCCCGATAATGAAGTTCTTCTGTTGCTAATTAGCAACTTTTGTTTTGCGAAGCAACTTGTATGAATCTTAATGCAAATGTCTGACACGCAGCAGTTCTTAATCGAATCCTGGGACAATGTTCTTCACGCTCCACATTGGTTGTGCCCGCTGCATGAGAATTGCTGCCTCATATGCACAGGCCCTGTTAGAACCTTCTGTTTCTCTTAAGTGTTTGGGTGCTCAGGATCAAACCCAGGACTTTGTGAATCCTGGAGAGGTACGATCCAAACATTTCCTTTGCTTTCCTTTCGTTTCCTTTCCTTGTCTTTTCTATTCATTCCCTTTCAGTTTTTTGAGATAGGATCTATCTGAGCTCCCCTCACAGACAACCCATGCTTCTGCTTCAAGCACTGTTGCAGCTCGGTGACAGGCCCATGTCCACAAGCGTGGCAGAACGTTTCTACCAGCAATGAAGAAATCAGATGATGGAGATGTGCTGGCATCCAAAGGGAGAGTTGTTTTCTACAAAATCACCTCCAGAGCATTTATGATGCCTGCTTGCCCTAGCAGGGGCCTGGATTCAGTACTCAGTGTCTACATGCTAGCTCCTACATGTGGCTACCGTTCCAGTGGTTCGAACATCCAGTCTGCTGACCCTTGAAAGAAGCAGCTGGTGTAAGTGAAAAAGCTGACATTGACCCATAATGGAGGAGGGCTCCTTGATCTTGCCTACTGCAAAGATGCAAAGGGGAGCATCAGCCACAAGTTCCTGTGAGCAGAAAGAACCCGGGACAAAACAGGAAGGGGTTCGTGGAATTTAAGAACAGGGACCCAGTGGCTCAGCAGAAGGATCAGGAGTCACGGGTGGGAGTGCAAATGAGCAGGGTCTGAAGAAGGGAGGTTTTCAGGGCAGCGAGAAGAGGCTATCCATGTGTCCCGAAGGGTCCCTGAATGGATTCTCTGAACCCTTCTGCCCCAGCAATGAGCTTGTTTGCTCATTGCTGGGGCAGAAGGGTTCAGAGTCCAGGCGTGAAGGAGCCTCCGTGGAAGTTGCCTGCCTCCGCAGAGTTAGCCAGGAGCCAAATGTTGGCACTTGAGCCCCAGTTGAAAGTTACTGCCTTGGTCTCAAGCCGGTCTGGAAGCTTAACCCTCGCGTCACAGGGGACTGGAGATGTTTTGGAAGGCATTTGCATGCCTGTGTCTCAGGGAAACACGGTCGGTTTGCCCGAAATAGTGGATTCCGTGATTGGAACAGTGCATGGCGTTTCTCGATTTACAGGACAAAGTCAGAAATGAACACCACATCCTGAGGGGATCGTCGTGGGCTTGGAAAGATCATTGACATCTGTTCTTGGCAAAAGGGGTCATAAAATAAAATGGCCAAAGCGGCTGTTTACAAGTCCGAAGTGACCCTACAATATTTGATTCAGGACCCACAAAATACCGACTCTCCACAATCACTACGGTCTGATCACGATCTGCTGTCGAGCATGATTCAGTCAGCTGTGACTTGTTTCTACACAGTGGTTGTCAAACTTCCTGCGACTGCCACACTTGAAGACAATTCCTCGTGTTGTGAGAACCCCAACAATGAAATTATTCTGTTGCTAACTTGTAAGTGTTGTTTTGCAAAGCTACTTCTATCAAACGTATTGCAAATGTCTGACATGCAGCAGTTCTTAATCGAAACCTGGGACACAGTCGCTCAAGCCCCAACTGGCTTGAGCCCCTCAGCATGAGAATTGCTGGCCTATATGCACAGGCCCTTTTATAACCTTTGGTTTCCTTTAAGTGGTTGAGTGTTCAGAATCAAACCCAGGACTTTGTGAATACTTGAGAGGTACGACCCGAACCTTTTCTTCCTTTTTTCCTTTTCATTTCTTTTCCTTCTTTCTTTTCTATTGTTTCGTTTCTAAATTTCCGAGTCAGGATCGTTCCTGGTTCTCTGCTCATACATTCCATCCTTCCGACTCAGTCACCCTTGTGTTTCGGTACAGGCTGTGTCCCCAAGCATTGCAGACCTTCTTCCAAACAATGATGGGATCAGAAGGTGGAGATGTGCAGGCATCATATATGAGAATTTTTTTCTCCAAGAAAACCTGCAAGCGTTTATGATGTCTGAGTGACCTCGCAGGGGCCTGGATTCAGTCCTCAGCATCTAGATGGTAGCCGCTCTATGTGGCTACCTTTGCAGAAGTTCCAACATCCACATTGGTGACCCCTGCAGAGACCAGCTCCTGTAAGTTAAAAAGCTGACATTGACCCGTAATGGTGGAGGGCTCCTTGATCTTGCCCCGGGGAAAAAAGCAAAGAGTAGAGTCAGCCACAAGATCTTGTAAGCAGAAAGAACCAGGGAAAGGACCGGAAGGGGTTCCTGGAATTTTAGAGAGAGGACCCTGGGGCTCAGCAGGAGGATCAGGACGCACGGGTGAGGGTGCGCCTGAGCATAGTCAGAAGAAGGGAGGTTCTCATGGCGGCGAGAAGAGGCTCACCACGTGTCCGGAAGGGTCCTTGAATGAATTCTCTGAACCCTTCTGCCCCAGCCATGAGCAGTTACTGCTCATGGCTGGGGCAGAAGGGTTCAGAGGGCAACCATGAAGGCAACTCCCTGGAAGCTGCCTGCCTCCGCAGTGGCAGTCTGCTGCCACACGGTGGCGCACGTGTCCCACTTGATAGTAACTGCATCTGTCTCAAGCTGGTCTGGAGGCTGAACCCTAGCTTCACAGGGGACTGGAGATGTTTTTGAAGCCATTCACATGATTGTGTCTCATGGACACACAGTCGGTTTGCCCGAAATAGTGTATTCCATGGTGGGAACAACGCATGGCGCTTCTCGAGTTACAGGACAAAGTTCAGAAATGAACACCACATCCTGAGGGGATCAGCGTTGGGTTCGAAAGAACATTGACACCTGTTCATGGCAAAAGGGGTCATAAAGAGAAATGACCAAAGTGGCTGTTTACATGTCCGAAATGCCCCTACAATATTTGATTCAGCACCCCCAGTATAGCAAGTCTCCACAATCACTAAGGGCTGATCATGATCTGCTATGGAGCATGATTCACTCAGGTGTGACTTATTTCTACACAGTGGTTCTCAACCTTCCTAAGACCGCCACACTTGAATACACTTTCTCGTGTTGTGGGGACCCCGATAATGAAGTTCTTCTGTTGCTAATTAGCAACTTTTGTTTTGCGAAGCAACTTGTATGAATCTTAATGCAAATGTCTGACACGCAGCAGTTCTTAATCGAATCCTGGGACAATGTTCTTCACGCTCCACATTGGTTGTGCCCGCTGCATGAGAATTGCTGCCTCATATGCACAGGCCCTGTTAGAACCTTCTGTTTCTCTTAAGTGTTTGGGTGCTCAGGATCAAACCCAGGACTTTGTGAATCCTGGAGAGGTACGATCCAAACATTTCCTTTGCTTTCCTTTCGTTTCCTTTCCTTGTCTTTTCTATTCATTCCCTTTCAGTTTTTTGAGATAGGATCTATCTGAGCTCCCCTCACAGACAACCCATGCTTCTGCTTCAAGCACTGTTGCAGCTCGGTGACAGGCCCATGTCCACAAGCGTGGCAGAACGTTTCTACCAGCAATGAAGAAATCAGATGATGGAGATGTGCTGGCATCCAAAGGGAGAGTTGTTTTCTACAAATCACCTCCAGAGCATTTATGATGCCTGCTTGCCCTAGCAGGGGCCTGGATTCAGTACTCAGTGTCTACATGCTAGCTCCTACATGTGGCTACCGTTCCAGTGGTTCGAACATCCAGTCTGCTGACCCTTGAAAGAAGCAGCTGGTGTAAGTGAAAAAGCTGACATTGACCCATAATGGAGGAGGGCTCCTTGATCTTGCCTACTGCAAAGATGCAAAGGGGAGCATCAGCCACAAGTTCCTGTGAGCAGAAAGAACCCGGGACAAAACAGGAAGGGGTTCGTGGAATTTAAGAACAGGGACCCAGTGGCTCAGCAGAAGGATCAGGAGTCACGGGTGGGAGTGCAAATGAGCAGGGTCTGAAGAAGGGAGGTTTTCAGGGCAGCGAGAAGAGGCTATCCATGTGTCCCGAAGGGTCCCTGAATGGATTCTCTGAACCCTTCTGCCCCAGCAATGAGCTTGTTTGCTCATTGCTGGGGCAGAAGGGTTCAGAGTCCAGGCGTGAAGGAGCCTCCGTGGAAGTTGCCTGCCTCCGCAGAGTTAGCCAGGAGCCAAATGTTGGCACTTGAGCCCCAGTTGAAAGTTACTGCCTTGGTCTCAAGCCGGTCTGGAAGCTTAACCCTCGCGTCACAGGGGACTGGAGATGTTTTGGAAGGCATTTGCATGCCTGTGTCTCAGGGAAACACGGTCGGTTTGCCCGAAATAGTGGATTCCGTGATTGGAACAGTGCATGGCGTTTCTCGATTTACAGGACAAAGTCAGAAATGAACACCACATCCTGAGGGGATCGTCGTGGGCTTGGAAAGATCATTGACATCTGTTCTTGGCAAAAGGGGTCATAAAATAAAATGGCCAAAGCGGCTGTTTACAAGTCCGAAGTGACCCTACAATATTTGATTCAGGACCCACAAAATACCGACTCTCCACAATCACTACGGTCTGATCACGATCTGCTGTCGAGCATGATTCAGTCAGCTGTGACTTGTTTCTACACAGTGGTTGTCAAACTTCCTGCGACTGCCACACTTGAAGACAATTCCTCGTGTTGTGAGAACCCCAACAATGAAATTATTCTGTTGCTAACTTGTAAGTGTTGTTTTGCAAAGCTACTTCTATCAAACGTATTGCAAATGTCTGACATGCAGCAGTTCTTAATCGAAACCTGGGACACAGTCGCTCAAGCCCCAACTGGCTTGAGCCCCTCAGCATGAGAATTGCTGGCCTATATGCACAGGCCCTTTTATAACCTTTGGTTTCCTTTAAGTGGTTGAGTGTTCAGAATCAAACCCAGGACTTTGTGAATACTTGAGAGGTACGACCCGAACCTTTTCTTCCTTTTTTCCTTTTCATTTCTTTTCCTTCTTTCTTTTCTATTGTTTCGTTTCTAAATTTCCGAGTCAGGATCGTTCCTGGTTCTCTGCTCATACATTCCATCCTTCCGACTCAGTCACCCTTGTGTTTCGGTACAGGCTGTGTCCCCAAGCATTGCAGACCTTCTTCCAAACAATGATGGGATCAGAAGGTGGAGATGTGCAGGCATCATATATGAGAATTTTTTTCTCCAAGAAAACCTGCAAGCGTTTATGATGTCTGAGTGACCTCGCAGGGGCCTGGATTCAGTCCTCAGCATCTAGATGGTAGCCGCTCTATGTGGCTACCTTTGCAGAAGTTCCAACATCCACATTGGTGACCCCTGCAGAGACCAGCTCCTGTAAGTTAAAAAGCTGACATTGACCCGTAATGGTGGAGGGCTCCTTGATCTTGCCCCGGGGAAAAGCAAAGAGTAGAGTCAGCCACAAGATCTTGTAAGCAGAAAGAACCAGGGAAAGGACCGGAAGGGGTTCCTGGAATTTTAGAGAGAGGACCCTGGGGCTCAGCAGGAGGATCAGGACGCACGGGTGAGGGTGCGCCTGAGCATAGTCAGAAGAAGGGAGGTTCTCATGGCGGCGAGAAGAGGCTCACCACGTGTCCGGAAGGGTCCTTGAATGAATTCTCTGAACCCTTCTGCCCCAGCCATGAGCAGTTACTGCTCATGGCTGGGGCAGAAGGGTTCAGAGGGCAACCATGAAGGCAACTCCCCTT
>JAMJFZ010003222.1:0-42531 GCA_026225945.1 Cricetomys ansorgei | reverse complement strand
GGAGAGGCGTCCAAGGAGATATCTCTCATTTATTAAAATGAGAATGGTTTCATTTATAGGATACAATCAGGGGAGGGTCTTTGGTGTAGCTTTTGGGGGCACTCCTAGCTACTGCCTAGAACCTCTGGCCCTGTCCGCCCCACTGCTACCCAGGGGATGAGCCGGTGTGGAGTCAAGAGACCAGATTCCAGGAGATGCGTGGACAAGCAGACTCTCTTTGTTCAGGACAAAAGGCATACTTTATACCCACTATGATCCTTCATCGGCCCCCATCCCACTCCCATTCGTCTCTTGATCATGATGTAATCTGTTCCTAGGTATCAGCTTTCACATCTGTGCGACCACTGTCCCTGTTTTAACTCCTGACAACCGGTTCTTAGGGAGACCTTACTTCCTCCTACACTTTGGTACCCAGGTAGGGATCCATTGGTTAAGACAAGGATAGTGGAGTAGCCTCATTTGCATGTAGAGCTCAAGTTTAAGCGTCAAGGTTTTGCAAGGGCATCTTCTGCATAAGGAGTTGTCCCACAGGGACATTTACCTTATCAGTAAATGGATTCATCCCGATGCTTCCAGCTACAGTGCAGATAAGTACCAACCAAGCCACATTCCTTCCAGAGTGTGTTTGGGTTGTTAAGCTGTGTTTGTGAACACAGGGGTTTTTATTACTCCCCTCCATGAATGTCATTCCACCATCTTATTGTTTTCTTCTAGCCCTCTCCTGCCAAATGCGTTCTCTAGCTGCCTCTTAAGAGTGGGATGGAGCCTTTTGAGTCCTACCTGGAGACCTGTTTCCAGTCCAGCAGTTCTAACTTGCTGCCGTCCCTCCTAATATCTGATGGCAAGGATGGAGGTGTTGGATCTGCCTTGGCCCCTGT
Source organism: Cricetomys ansorgei (assembly GCA_026225945.1). Lineage (NCBI taxonomy): Eukaryota > Metazoa > Chordata > Mammalia > Rodentia > Nesomyidae > Cricetomys > Cricetomys ansorgei. The sequence continues at coordinate 41,653 of JAMJFZ010003222.1, read as the reverse complement.
ACCTTAGTCCTGGGTGGCCAAGTGGAGCGGCAGCCATACCCCTCACTAAGAATAAACACCTCAGCCTTAGACTACCCCCACTCCCCCCACCTCCACCCTATCCTATCACAGATCCCAAAACACAACCTCCTGGTAACTTGGCAAGTGGCTGATCCTGATCCTGGCCACAGCGAGGCCTCCCTGGTACCAAGAGATCCTGCAGCCCAGAGCCCACTGGTTCCAAGAACCTCAGGAGGTGCCTCTGGCTTCTGGAACTGACACTGGGGAGCCCGTGTGTCAATCTAGGGGAGCAAACTACTCACCAGGAGAGTCAAAGACAGGTTTTGCATTATCCCAGGAGGCAACCCTGTGCCTCTCCCTTGGTGGTCTGCTGCTTGTCCTGCCCTGCCCTCCTGAGCTGCAGGGAATTAAGGAGAGTATGAAAAATCAACCCACCTAGCAGGGAAGACACCTAGGAGAAAACCCAGAGGCTGCCCTCCCGTACATCCATGACTCTGTCACAGGGTCAGCCTCCCTGGTGCTCACGTGAAGTGGCAATGCCCTCCTAGCCCAGAGCCAAGCTCCCACCCCTCCGGGTCCCCAAGTGAGATTGTACATTAACTACCGTATAGAGAGGAGCAGTGATGGGAAATGTGAACCCATAGAGTAAGTGATGTCTAGGAGAATAAACAACAGAATTTAGATGACCATTTAAAAGTCTCCAGCTGAGCAGCAGTGAGAACACCCACACTTGTGCAGTCATTGTCACAACTGTCCCCTGTAGTTGTACACCTACAGTGGCAGCTCACCAAGAGAGACATGGTGGCATTTTCTTATGTGGAAACCCTGCCAGACCTCAGCAGAGGGAACCACCTTCCTGGCCAGCGCCAGACTTGACAGTGGAACCCGGAGCATCTGAGCTCAGGTGTTTTTATTGATATCAAATGCCTCAAGTGCAGATCATAAGCAATCAAATGTCCCCCACAGAAATCAATACCTGCAAACAATACAGAACACCAAGACCTAGGCTAGCCCCTCCCCCAACCGTGCATAAAACATTTTATACATAACTTCTGAAACATTTCCAGTGCCCTGGCTGCTGCCAGCGACAGGAGGGAGCATAGATAGGCTCCACGATCAGGAAAAGCGGTTCGGGCCTTGCTTTTTCCCTGCTCCCAGATGAATTCTGTTTTCACTATGAAATTTCATCCAAGACATTTGTCCATAACATGGCTCTCGCCTAGGAGCTTTCTTTCTCATTTATTTATTAATCTCACAATGTTTGCTCTTCATAGCGGCTTATTTCCTTTCTCTCTCCTCTTCCTTCAGGAGCCTTCAATGAATACCTTAATCTCTGTCCTCTGATAGCTTCTCTGAGCATACTTTACTAGACTTTCTTAGGTCTGGAGTTTCTTTCTCTTCTTCCTTGTCTCCACTTTGGATGAGCTGGTGTGATGTCAGTGCCCCACGTTGGTATGCCATTTGTAGTAGTATGCTACTGTGGTAGCTCACCAAGAATACAAGGAGCCATTTCATAGGTGCAAACTTTGCCAGACCTCAGCAGAGGGACCCACCATCCTGGCCAGCCTCAGACTTGACAGTGGAACCTGAGCATCTGAGCTCAGGTGTTTTATTGATATAGAACTCCTCTGGAACAGACCATAAGCAATCAAACGTCCCCCACAGAAATCACCTGCAAACAATACAGAACACCAAGACCTAGGCTAGCCCTCACCCAACAGTGCATAAAACATTTTATACATAATTAAAATAAACTTCTACAACAGGCTTCAGGACTTTCTTCACTTGTCCAAAAGAAGGCTTGTCTCTGTGGGGCTGGAGAGATGGATGCGTCAGAGGTTAGGAGCTCTCACTGCTCTTCTGGAGTTCAGCTCCCCTGACCCATATCAGGTGCTTTAACAATCACCTGTGACTTCATCTTTGGGGGATTCGACACTCTCTTCTGGCCTCTTCTGTGTCCACACACACAGCACACACACAGACACGCATATACTACATAGAAATAATAAATAGTAAAAGTTTGTTTCCATTACACAGCAATCCCTCAATTCCTCTTTTTCCCCATCCCCTGATAACCATGATTCTATTTTCTGCCTCTATGAATGTAGCCATCCACATACTACATACTACCATGTAGTATTTGCCCTTTTAGGACAGGCTTATTTCATTTAAAATGATATCCTCCAGATTCCACAATAATTGTAGCCACTGTATTATATACCACATTTTGTTTATTCAGTCATCCATTGGTGGATACTGGAATGCTTATAGCTTTCAGCTACAATCAATGATGCTGCTACGAACAGTGGCATGCAAATACCTGATCAAGTTCCTGCTTTTAATTGTATAGTTCTATTTATGTTTTGAGGAACAGCCATACTACTTTCCCTAGTGGACAAACCATGTTACACTCCCATCAACAATGCCATGCCCCAATTTCTCTAGGTCTTTGCCAACACTTGTTTTCCTCATATCTGTTCTATGGGTGTGAATTAGTCTCTCGTTGTGGTTTTCATTCGCACTTCTCTAATGATTACTGGAGTTAAGTCCTTTGCTTATATTTTAATCTTTTTTGTTGATGTTGTTGAGGAGTTGGAGATCTTTTTGTAGTCTGTGCATTAACATTTTATAAGATATGTGATTTGAAAATATTCTCTTCCATTTTGAGGGTTGTCTTTTTCACTGCTAGCAATGTTCTGAGATGCAGAAAAGTTTTGAACTTTGATGGAGTTCAAGGCAAACATCATGTCCAAACATCATGATAGGAGTAGGAAAACATGAAGTACATACCTTAACATTTTTTTAAAAAAATATTTTATGTGAGTGAGTTTTTGCCTGCATGTATTTATGTGCATTATATGTGTGTGCCTGGTGCCTCTGGAGGCCAGAACAGGGTGTGAGATCTGGAGCTGGAGTTACAGGTTGTGAGCTGCCCAGTGTGGATGTTGGGAACTGAACCTTGATCTTCATCAAGAGCAGAAGGTGTTCTTTAGCCACTAGGCTATATCCTGCCCCTAATGTTGCTTTAAAAATAATTTGTCAATTTCTATTTTACGTGTATGTGCTGGCTAGTTTTATGTCAACTTGACACAAATTATAGTCATCTGAGAGGAAACCTTGATTGGGAAAATGCCTCCATAAGATTAGATGGTAGGTATGCTTGTGGAGTATTTTCTTAATTAGTGATTTTTAGGGGAGGGCCCAGCCCATTGTGGATGATGCCACCTCTGGGCTAGTGCTCCTGGATTCTATAAGAAAGCAGGATAAGCAAGCCATGAGGAGCAAGCCAGTAAGCAGCACCCTACCATGGCTTCTGCATCAGCTCCTGCCTCCAGGTTCCTGCCCTATTTGAGATCCTGTTCCTGAATTCCTTCAGTGATGGACTACAATGTGAAAGTGTAAGCCCAATAAACCTTTACCTCCACAAGTTGCTTTGGTCATGGTGTTTCAACACAGCAATGATAACTCTGAGACAGTGTATGAGTGTTTTACCTGCATGTATGTATGTGTATGTAGCATGTGTGTGTTTGGTGCTAATGGAAGCCTGAAGAGGGTGTTGGATCCCCAGGAACTTGAGTTACAGATGATTGTGAGCTGCCATGTGGTTGTTGGGAATCAAACCTAGATCTTCTACAAGAGCAACAAGAGCTTTTAACCCTAAGTCATCTCTCCAGCTTCCAAACACTACTTTTTAATTAATTTTTTAAAAATTAAAATTTTCTGGTGACGGGGCTTCAGAGATGGCTCAAATGGTTAAGTGTGTTTACTGCTCTTGCAGGGGACTGAGTTTGGTTCCTAACACCCGTATCAGACAGATCACAAACACCTGTAACCACAGTTCCAGGGACTCTCACATCTCCTTCTGGACTCTGCAGGCACCTGCACTCACAGCGCACGTACTCACAAGCACACCTGTGCATGCACATGCACATACATAACTAAAAAGAAAATCCTTAAAAATTTGGCTAGTGAGATGGTTCAGCAGGCAAAGGGCCAAAGTGCTTCATATCTTAATAACAAATTCTTCAAAAATTAGAGTTGTGTGTGTGCATGTGAGTTCAGGCGTGTATGCTATAAAGTGTGTGTGTAGGTCAGAAGACAACTTTGTGGAGTCAATTCTCTTGTACTTTTATTTGGGTTCTGGGGATCGGATCGGATCGGACTCAGGTGGCCAGATTGAAATAAGCGCCATTATCTGCTGAGTCATTTTGCAGGCCCATTTAACATTTCCCTCAGATCCAAAGTCTTAACAGTTTATAAGAAGGTAAGATTTGTTAATGATTTCAGAGATTAAGCCAGGATTGGCTGTACATGTCTAAAAATCCCAACACTGGGCGAAGGCAGGAGGATAGCCACGAGTTTGAGGCCAGCCTAGGCTATTTAATGCTGCTTTGTCTCAAATTTAAACAAAAGGTAATGCTTACATTTCTATAACCTCTTTCAAATTCCATTTTCTTCTTCACTCAGCTTCTCTCCAGAGGTAACGAATATGCTATCACAAGTCTGGGGTGAATTCTTTTAACCCGCTTGAAATAATTTTACATTTGTTTATGTCCATATATGTAAAAACTCACACCAAGTATAGTTACTGTACCTTCTTGGCTAGTAATTAAAATTGGGAAAGCCTAAATATTAAGCATTCTGGATTTTCGTGTACTGGAAATATAATATTAGATAAACAAACTTATACAGACCACTGTGGATTGCATGTTCAAAGTCAGTCTGTGCTACATAGTAACATTCTCTCAAAAAACAAATAAATAGTGATGAGGAGACAGGTCAGCTGGGAAAGCATTTGACACGTAAGTGTGAAGCCTTGGGTTCAGATCCCTGAACACTTGTAAACCCTGATGTGGCAGCACATCTGCGATCCTAGCGCTCCTATGGCAAGAGGAGAGGCTGAGACAGGAGAATCGGATCATTTCCCTCTCCTGCTTAAAATCCTTACTTATAAGCCCCCTTTTTTTTTATCGCTCCCATCAGAATGGACTAATCAGGTGTATTCACTACCTAGAGTGCTCCCAGGATCTTTGCATAGCTACTCACCTCTTATCATGTAGTTACCAGCTTAAAACCTTAGTTTTCCCCAAGTCACCTAGTTCAGAACAGGTCTCCAGCACTATCTTTTTTCAGCATTATGTTTTATGTATCAGGAAAACATTTTTGCATTTATACTTTTTTTTTTCCAAAAATTTTTACATTTGTATGAGATTTTGCCTGCATGTATGTGTGTGCACCATGTGTGTGCCTGGTGCCCACATAAGCCAGAAGGTATCATATGCCCTGGATCTGTAGTTACAGATAGTTGTAAGCCACCATGTGGGTGCTGAGGACTAGACTTAGGTCCCCTGAGTGAATGGAAAGTACATATTATTACTGTCTTGGAGCTAGACAATTATTTTAAACGTTTAGATCTTACTTTCCCCACTTATAAAGCGAAGATTAAAACTTCTGTTACAGGCTGGGGATGTAATTTAGCGATAAGACTCTTAGCATGTGTGAGGTCCTGAGTTGTAGCCCCAGCATCAGCAAATAGCAAACAGTGGAAAAACATCACATTACTTTACAGATTTGCCTTATAATTATAATTTGGAGATAATGTAAGTTAGCAAGTACTTGCTTTATTTCTTCCTATACACATGTACTTTATAGCTCATCAAATCCTCGTGAGCTTTTCTAGATACATGACCTCATTTTATTTTCTCAGCCTTCTACAGTGCTTCTCATCTTACAGTCGACAGACTCAAAGATTGAGACATAACTTTTAAAAAGGTAATGAGAAGCCAATGGGCATGTTTTATAAGCAGAAGAGTCACATGACGTGTCTTTTGAAGATTAATCTGTCAGTGGCCTGTAAACTGGGCTTGCCGAAACTAGAGCAATACTAGTTTGACTACTGGCATAAAAATAAATTTTAAGGTGGTTAAAGGCCACAGTAGGCAGCAGAAGAGTGTTTAGCAGCGGAAGGACGGAGGGAAGGATGGGAGAGAGGGAGGAAAAGAGGCGAAGAAGGAAGGTAGAGTAGGAGGCCTAGGCAAAACTGTGGGCCGTTCCTTCGGTATCTATGTAGAATGTCTGGTAGATAATGGTATACATTTGACCCTCTCTCCCCTCTTCCTCGAGAATCTACTGCAAAACCCTGGCCTGGAAATCGCTATGTAGCCCAGCCTGACCTCCAATTTCACAATCTGCTGCCTCAGCCTCCTAGGTGCTAGGATTATAGGCGTGCACCACCCTACCCAGCCCTTTGCAAGTCTTTCTTGACTCCACTCCGCCCACAGCATCGTGACCCAGGCGGGAGCCTCATGTTCCTCTAGAGTTTGCTCCTTTGGACAAGCAGCCTAACCGGGTAGGGTCAGGACGGAAAGGACTTAGGAACCGAGGTTTTGAACTTTCAGAACTTTAGCTAGGTAATCTCCTTCCTTCTCTGGAAAACAATGACCTCTTTTTCATTTCTCGCCCTAATTCGTAAACCTAGGAGTCTCTTCCCGATCCGGATCCGCACCCCGAAATAGATCCAGGTGCGTCCGGACGCCGGGGCGCTCCGCTCCCAGTCCAACCGCGAGCCGCCCCACGTGCTGGTGACGTCACTTCCGACGCGCCGACGCCAAGTCCGGCGTGCCCACGTCTGCGTCAGCAGAGAGCGGGGCTGGGGGCACCGGGTTTGAAGTGGTGCGGGTCAGAGCGGCGCCGCCTCCGCCCGTGTGAGGGACCCCGTCCGCGGCGGCGACGAGCTCTGGTGGGCGGCCCATGCCCGAAGACCCGCGCCGGCAGCTACACGCCGCGCCGCTTGCTGCCCTGCGTCCGGCGGCCCGGGCCTGCTCCGCTCTGCTCGGGAAACGAGCGCCCGAGCGGCGCGGCGTGTAGCTCGCCGGGAGTTCGGAACCGCCGGCGCCAGCCATGGCGGTCTCCAGGTGGGTGTCGCCGGCGGCCGGCTAACGGGGAGCGCGCGCGGGCGAGGCTGTCCGTTCCCGGCACCTCAGCGGGGCAGGGGCGCTGCTTCTCGCACCGACTTCCGAGTTCGCCCCTCGGCCGGCGGGCGCTTTGGGCTCGGGCTGCTCGGAGGAGTCGGCTCGAGAAAGGCTTTTTCCTCGTTCGGGAGACTCCCGGGCGTCTTCGGACTGGCTTTTCTCTTTTTCCTCACCACGCTTCTCTCTCTGGTTTCTCTTCCCTCTTTGAATTCTAGGCGAATCTCTTTTCTTTCTTAGTATCAAAGTCTGCTCCCTAACCACCATTTCACGGCAGAACTTGGTAGTAACTGTCGAAAGAGGCGGGGGTTTGAAATACTGTTATCTAATAGACCATCTGGTTATGCTAAATTTAAAAGAATTTACAGCGTTAGGGGGTATAGTCCTTCTCATTTTTTTCCCTTAAGGTATAATTTCTTTTGTTTGGTCGTAAGCATTCCGTCATCAGCGTGTAGTCTTAAACAGATGACTATTTTAGTATTTTTTCCCCCCAAGCGACATCATAGATCTTAAATTATTGTAAAATTTTGCCCACTGTGGGAAAGTCTAAGAAAATTATAGAAAAATTTACAAGCGTTTAGCTTGTGTAGCTTCTGATGATAAGAACGAGTTGGAAAACTTTGAAATGATTTTGGTGTCCCGATAACATTTAAATAGGGGATAGGTAGTCTCTGGGTGTTCAGTCAGAAAGAGTTGCCAAGTTCTGTAGGGATAAAGATGAGGTAACAGTGAAAATTGGGTCCTTTTGCCATGTGGACTGAAGGAGATAAATGCTGAAAATAAACAGCTTTAACTCGTTTTTCGCGATTAGTCGAGTACATTATGTGCTGAAGTTTTCTTTTATAATGAAAGACTAATCCATACCTCACAGGCTCTCTAGGAAACTGATGAAATAGTGTGTGGGAGAAGCCCATGGGAGTTGAGTAAAGAGGGTTGCTAGGTACCGGTAGTACGGGACATCTCATTTTCATTTCATAAGCAGATTCATCTACTCAGTGGGAGAAAGATTTTTATTTCAGCATCTATGAATACAGGTGGCATTTCTTATTTCTACAAGTACAGATAGATTTATCTTCTAATTTCTGTGTAAATGATAAATAAATACATACACACACACACAAGACATTTATCTTATAATTTATCTTCTATGTGAATGCATACATATATACACGAGAAATATGTTGGTACGTTAACAATAAGACACTTAACAGTTTGTTTTGAGATAAGAGTCTCTTTGTAGCCTAGGCTACCCTTGAACTCAGAAGGGTCCACCTTCCTCTGGTTCTGGAATTAAAGGTATGTTGTCTCCTGGCCTTATCAGGCGTTTCTAGTTTAAGGAAATTAGTACTTCCTTTCATAAAGTAGGCGTACAGTGTTGGAAAGCTTTATATAGATAGGCCAAATGATAGTGCTTTAACATTGTCCTCTTGACCTAAGTTTAGGATACCTAATTTTCAAAAGAATGAGTGGGCTTTGAAGGCTTTTTGTCCTCATTATTTGATTTTAAAGAGTAGTGCTGTTGTTTCTGCCAGTATTTTTTTTTTTTTGTCCTAGTCATTGCCAAAATTAAAGTCAGTCACATTTTAAAAAAGCATCTTCTGTGCTCAACTTAGTAATATAAGTTCAAGCAAATACTTTAGGATACCTTGTTTGTTTCGGGCGGTATTGAACTTTTAAAAATATATGTGGATTCAGTTTGAAAAGCTTTGTAGTTTCAGGTATGACTTCATGCACTAAGCATATGTCTGCTAAATAAGCTTCATTTTTCTCTTGTTGGTATTGTGAAAATAGAGGCTCATTTAAGTACTTTACGTAAAATAAGCAGAAGATAGTGTGAGAAATGGGAATCATATGCCAGAATCAAATCAAAAATATTTCTGCACTGTTTATGTCAATGTGCATAACTGTAGAGAAACCTTTCATTTTTAAGATTATATAAACATTTCTAACAGGAAATAAACTGGTACTGTTACTCCTTTCTCAGGAACTCTGGGATAATCTTTAACTTTTTTCTCTTTTCCATTCCCTCTATCCAGCCAGTCTGTACCTACCTCCTCCATGCGCCCCCCCCCCTTTCTTTTTTGAGATAAACTTTCTCTGTTGTAGCTCTGGCTGTTTTGGAACTAACTCTGGAGACCAGACTGGCCTCGAACTCACAGAGATCCACCAGCCTTCCAGTGCTGGGATTAAAGCCATGCGCCACTCACTGCCCAACTTTGCAGTACCTTTCTAAGCTGTCTGCAGTCAGTGTTTGTTTTTCTGTAATTGCCACAGTCATCTGTGCTCTGTCATCTAGTCCAAGACATCTTCAGTAGCAGGCCCACTCCTTTGCTTTTAAAAGTGGTTTTGTTGTTGTTGTTTTTGTTTTGCCTTTTTTTTTTTCCTTTTGGCTTTGGGGCTAAAGTTGATTATGGTGGGAAGTCATGTGGGAGCCTGAGACAGCTGGCTACTTTGCATCCACAGAAAGTAGAAAAAAATGCATCTCTTTAAAAAATTGTGTGAGTGTGCATGTGGAGGTCAGAGGACAACTTTTGGGAGTCAGTTTTCTCCTTTCTACCTTGAGTTCCAGGGCTAGAACTCAGGTTGTCAGGCCCAAATGTCAAATGCCTTCAACCTCTTACAGCAGCAGGATGATCTGGCCAGCTCACAGTCTCCTTGTACTTGTTCCCCCTGTCATCTCACTCCAATTTATTCATCATTTCGGATGTGCTGATATGCAAATTTTAATGCCATTGTTTTTTGGCTTGAAACTTGCTAGTTTTCTCTTGCCTTACTGGTATGTAGATCCTTTGGTTCTTGCTTCATCTTGCATCAAGTTCTCTGCAGTACTTCCCTCCCTCACCTTTATCTTCCTTCCCATTCTTTTATATCTGGAACACTGATCTCCCCATCTCTTCTTTTTCATTGCAATCTTAGTTGTACCTAGATGCCTTCATATCACTTTGTTCAGGAAACTGTCTTCCTGAGTTTTACTTAACCTGTGTTATTTGCATTGGTATAGTTTTGTCAGTCAAGGTGTTTTTCACACTTAGTAACTGGCTGCCTAATTGTTCTCTCCCTTGCTGCATTAACAAATTCTGTGTGGGACAGAAATACGACTTACTATCTTTCTGTCTTCAGCAGAGTGCCTGGTTCGTAGGAGCCACTCACTGCAGTTTATTTTTTATTTATTTTATTTTGGGGACAGGGGTCTCAGTATAGTGCCCAGGATATTCTCACTTCAATTTCCCATAGCTGAGACCACAGGAATATGTCACTTTCTCAGTGAGTGCTTCCTAGTTCAGCTATAGGTTTTTACTGATTGGTTATACTGGGGATTGAACTAAGGGACATTTGAATGTCAGGCAAATACTTTACCAATGAACTACAACTTTATCTTTTGTTTTGTGAGACAGACTCTAGGTATGTACCCAATGCTGGCCTGCAACTAGCTATATATCATGCTGCTCCTGCCTCTGGAGTGCTAGGTTTATAGGTACACTAACATGCCTGGCACCTAGCTATGCTTTTGTTGTTGTTGGGGAGAAAAACATTTAGCTTTGCATATTGCATGTTTATAAGTGTATGTTCTTTATAAAATATAAATATGTTCTTTATAAAAATATAAAGATTATACTTTTAAAAGATTTATTTTTATTAGTTTTCATTGTGTATACATGTGTGCCTGTTTATGGGGTATATGCACATGTGTGCAGGTGACCTTGGAGTCCAGAGACATCAAATTCCCTGGAGCTGGAGTTACAGTTTATTGTGAGTGGCATGGCCTGACATGGGTGCTGGGGAATTAAATCAGGTGCTCTATAAGAACAGGAAATCACTCTTAAGTGCAGAGCCATCTCTCCAGTCCAGGATCATACTTTAAAAAAATAAATCATCAGAATAGTTTTAAATGTTTTTAAATAAGTCCTGTTATAACATGGCTTTTTGTGATGGTAACTGTATATAATGTAACACTGCATTTGGTATGATCAAAAAATTTTGATTCTGCTTCCATTGTTACTAGGATTGACTTTATTGTACTCTGTGGCAAATTATGAAGTGTACAATGAGCTTTTTGATCTGTGGATGAGGATGTAAATCTTGCATAAATAATGGAGTCTTTAAGATTGCAAACAGGATGGGGTTGGAGAAATGTCTCAGTGGTTAAGAACATTGGCTGTTCTTCCAGAGACCTGGGTTCAATTCCCAGCAACTACATGACAGCTTAAAATTGTCTGTAACTCCTGTTCCAGGCTTAGGGTTAGGTCACGCAGACATACATGCAGGCAAAACACCAATGTACATAAAATAAAAATAAAGTATTAAAGAAGATTGCAAACAGGTAGCATTTAAAATTCTCTGTAAAATTTAGCAAAATATTGGATTTTTAAGCTGTGTGTTTCCTTCAGGTGCTTGAAAGATAAAATATATATATGTCAGAGTTAAAAAAAATGTCACTGTTAAAATGTGGATGCTGGACAGTCTGCTAAACTTACCATATGTCTTTGTCCCATAAACTTTTAAACTAATCAAATTAGTACTTGTTATGAGCTTGTAGTGTTGCTTGCAAACAGTTTAAGTCATACTTGCTAAATATTTGAATTCTGTATTGCTTTGTAAAATGCTCTTCTGTTACCTTTTTTACTAAGTGGGAATTAGACAACATAAAAAGTAACTTTAGGGGGTTTGTTCACTAGTAGTGAATCTATAACTGTTAGGTTCCAAGCTTAATGTAGATCTGCTTCTTAGAGATTGGGTCTTATTTCTGCAGCCGAGGCAAAAATTCAGTTGGTAGTCCCTCAGCCTCCTGACTTCTGGGCTTACAGACATGTACCACCATACCCTGCTTAATGTAAATTAGAAGAATACTATATGTGTGTGTGTGTGTGAGACACACACTGGCTTAAAGGACAAATTGAGGGAGTTGGTTTTTTTTCACCATGTGAGTCTGGGGGTTGAACTCAGGTTATCAGGCTTAACAGTAAGTGCCTTTACTAGATGAACTGCCCTGCCAGTCCTGATACAGATTTTACAAAAAGAATAGCTTTTGGTATGGTTGCCTGTTTATGCCATAATTAACTGATTGATTGTTGTACAGTAATGTTTTCTTATTAGCCAGGTAAATTTTTTCTTGATTATGTTGTCTCAAGAATGTAGTTTATATTACTTTTCTAGGATTTATGCATAAAAGGTAATGTCTAAAGTATTTTGACAACATTGAGGATTTATTTTTGAAGTGCTGGCTGCCACCTCACATACATGAATTGAAAATGATACAGCTAAAGAGTCAGGGAGGAAAAAAGCAAACATGTCTCTTAACAAATTGTTACATAGGAATAGAACTTTTGCTCAGTCTTGTTAATTCTCACTACACTGCTGATATTTTAGAGAAACATTGTTTCAACAGGCATAGTCTACCAAATAAGAGGAAGTTGCTTTCTCAGTGCTGTGCTTACATGCTGACACTTCCTTGCTGTGGGAAAGTTCTGAGGATAGGAAATAATTACTTATATGGGCCAATACAAGTATGCTCTGCCTGCTCCTCCTCCTCCTCCCTTACTATTAACTTTAGCCATTATGAGATTGAAAGGAAATATTACTGTAAATTACATTTTATCAAATTCTCCATTCTTAGAAAATTTAGACACAATCAGGAAAAAGTAGAATTGGCTTTTTCCATTTCACAATGTGGTAAATTTCAATTTTTTGATTTGTTTCTCAAAGTACATTTATATTACTTTACTGAGTTGAATATTAAATCCAGGGCCTTATGCATGCATGGTAGGCAAGCACCCTACCACTGGCCTATACTCCCAGGTATGTTTGTGTTTTTAGTTGTGGTACCCCAACAAAACTCACCACTCTAACCATTTAAAAAAGGTATAATTTCAGATAATTTGAAATCACAGGTATTTATGCCAAAGAATCTAGCTTACTCTTTTTTTATCTTTAAGATAAAGTCATGAAAGAGGCTATAAGTTGTTGGATAAAGGTAGAGTGTAGAAAATGACCTGGTAGCACAGCTTGATTATGCCTTTTTACTGTCAGTGGTTAGCAGTATTTATTGAATACCTCTATGTTCTAGGTACTAGAGTTAGAACAGAACAAAAGCATTCTCCATCTGAGCTTGCACCTGTCTTTGTGGTTTCATATCTTCCTGTTGATTTCAAATGAGTATTTTATTTGGCATCTTTATCTGCTTTTTTGTTTAGTTGAAACATCAACATGGTTTCATATTACTCTTGAATATGGAACTAGAAGACATACATTTTAAAACAATAGAGAACTTCTTGGAAAATAACTCTTTAGTGTTATAAGGTACTTGGTGCAGCATTCATACCAACATTTATTCTCCTTTAGTAGCATAGGCAATCTCTACATTAAATTTTACTGCACTTTAACCTCATGTGAAAAAAAATAACAAAATGGACAAACTTGACTGATCATTGCTTCTTTTAAATCATTTTACTATTTAGAGTGCACGTTTGTACTTGTGTCTATGTTTCTGCCTTTGTTCGTGCAGTGGTGGTGGAGACTAGATATGGGCATCAGATTTCTGGAACTGGAGTTACATACAAGTGGTTGTGAGCTGCCCACTGTGTGAGAGCTAGAACCAAACCTAGATCCTCTGCAAGAGCAGCCAGTGCTCTTAACTGCCGAGCCATCTCTCCAGCCCCATTGCTGGGTCATTGAGTTTTACAATTATTTATTTGATGGCCCTTTTTTGTCCTTGGCTAGACTGTAGTCCTACTAGTGTTAGTCACTCTTAGTTGAGAGTGCAACACCACTTTTCTGTAGGTTGTCCTTCCCCAGTTTTTCAGAGATTAAATTCTGAGAATTCCAGTGAGATTTTTTTTTTTTTCTTCTTGGGTGGGCATAGAGTAGAAATATAGCCTTTTTTTTTTTAATTGACTGAAGTTGTAATCTGGGGCATGCCATCGTTCAAAATGTACAAGATTTCTGTCCTTTTAAATAGTTTAACTGTTTGAATTATATTGAAAACATCTGGAGAGGAGAGAGGTCACATTGCAGTTACCTGCAGGACTTCCACAAACATCCATATACCCTTTCTCTGTTTAAGGCAATTTTCAGGGCATTTGTCTGAAATCAGTTTGAAATAAACATGAATCATGTCTTCTGTATTATTTCTCTGAATTGAAAACAGGCTAATTTTTTTTTTAAGCATCAGTAGATTGACAACCAGTGAATGTTGCCAAATATAATTACCTTATTTAAAAAAAAGATTTGTTACTCTTTATTTTATGTGTATATGTATATGCCTGAATGTATGTGCTAACTCTTTTTTGTGCATTGTTCGTGGGGGCCAGGAAAGAGTTTCAGATCCCCTGGGTCTGGAGTTATAGATAGTAGCGAGCCATTTAATGGGAGTGCTGAGAACTGAACCTAGGATCTCTACAAGAGCCATAAGTGCTCTTAAGCTCTGAACCATCTTTCTAACCTGAAATACCTTAAGTTTTATTTAAATTACTCTGTAGTCTCTGATACTTCCATTTAATTTGGCATTTGTTGTCTTTGCTTTTTCCATCTGTATGCCCTTCAGAGAATGAAGAATTTTTTTAAAGGGTCTAAAGCCAGGGATGGTGGTGCATGCCTTTAATCCTAGCACTTGGGAGGCAGAGGTTGGCAGATCTTTGTGAGTTCCAGGACAGCCAGGGTTACACAGAGAAACCTCGTCTCAAAAAAAAGACAGGGTCTCACTATGTAGCTTTGCCTGGCCTAGAACTCACTATGTAGATGAAGAAGGTCTTAAACTCAGAGAAATCTGCCTGCTTCTGCCTCCCTCTTGAGTGCTGGGGTTAAAAGTGTTTGCCACCACACCTGGCCAAAACTTCTGGTAACCAGGCATGGTTTGTACCTGTGATCCTGGTACTCTGGAGACTGAGACAGGATGATCTCAAATACTAAGCCAACCTGGGCTATATATATATTGAGACCTTGTCTCAAAAACGGTGGGGTTGGAGAGATGCCCAGGAATTAAGAGCACTGGCTGGCTGCTGTTGTTGAGGTCCTGGGTTGGAGTCCTAGTACACACATGGTGGCTCCTAACCATCTGTAAATTCCAGTTCCAGTGGAACCAACACCCCTTTCTTGCCTCCATTGGTACCAGACACACACATGATGCACAGACATATACTCAGGCAAATTCCCATACATGTAAAATAACAATATAACAAACATTCCCCCATATTTGGGGGCTGTGTTTAGAGAGGAAGGAAGGGGGAAGGGAAAAAAAGTACTATGTCCCAAACCCTTTTTTCCTTCTTTAATTTCTCTTTTCTTTTGACATTTAGCTTCCTCATCAAGGGTTGTGCCTACTATCTAATATAGTACTGACTTTATCTCGTGTGTTTCCCCTTCTACCAGTTCACACTATATCACCGTGACCTTGCCCTGATGAGTACCCTACTTATCTGGCTACCCTAGATTAACAAGTCAGACAGCCCTTTTTGTCAGATCCTTGTCTGTTCATTCCTTTGTTTTTCCTTTTCTGTGGTCTCTAATTTGCTGAGGAATGGAGGACTCCAAAAAGTGCTCTAATCAAGACGACTAGAGAAGTATTCTTGTGTTTATTCCTCTACTCAAGGAAGCCAGTTTGGATGCTAATACAGGGGAAGAAGTAATAAACAAGCCAGAATTGAAGGAGAAAGTGAGCTCGTCTATTTATTTACTTATTTTTTTATTTGCTTGTTTATTTATTTGCTTGTTTGTTTGTTTATTTATTTATTTACTTATTTATGCATGCTTTCAGGGCAGTTGGCTGGTAGGTGAGGCAGAGGTGTGGCATGACATTGGGATAAAGGCTCTGCAGAAAGGGGCAAGAGGATCTTTGGGATCAGTAGGGTCAGCAGTGGATTAGAGAAATGGCAGGAGTGTAGTGATCAGAGGACAATCCCTCCAGTCAGTACTTCCCTCTACCTTTTTTTTGAGAGAGGGTCTCTTGTCATCATTTCCACCCCCATTCTGTAACTGGCCTATGAGCTTCCAGGGAGGGACATGTACTTCTATATCTGGTCATGGTGTTTTATGACAGCAATAGGAAACAAACTAATACAAGAGCTTACTGGTGAACCAAGAAAATATCTTGGTTATGTAGCACAGGTTGACTTTGAACTCAAGATTATAGTCCTGTATCTCTAAGCTCACTTTATAAGACATTGTTGAAACTGTGGATATAACTCAATTGGTAGAGTGCTTGAATGCATAAAGTCCTGCATTTGATATCTCATCCCTCCACCCCTTAAACTAGGCATGGTGGCACACACCTGTAATCCTAGCCCTTGGGAGGTGGAGGTAGAAAGACCAGGAGGAGTTCATGGCCAGCCTCAGCTTCATCAAGAGTTTAAGGCAAGTCTAGGCTACATGAAGACCCTGTCAATAAAATAAAATAGATAAAAATTAAGTTTAAAAAGTAAGTTAATAAAGAAAAACTTTCTAAAGGGAAAAATCTCATAACTGTATTGTGGAAATCCAAAAGACTCATATTTGGGTTATACTTCTTTGTTTTGTGTTGCTGTGTGGTAGATAAGAGGGAGTCACTAAAAATTTTCAGAGTAAGGTAGTGATTTGGTGAAAGTATAATTTAGGAAGTTTATCTGGCAACCGGATCACATTTAGTATGAATTATATATACTTACAGGCAGTTGGACATGTACCAGATGGCCTAGATTTGGAGACCAGTTGTACTGGGTATAAACAAACAATGGTATATAGTTTCCTAAAAGAGAAATTGGTGAGATGAGCAGCCAAAGATTGTGTGGGTTCTGAATATTCACAGGAAGGGCGGTATGAATAGGAGGTGAAGTAAAGAGGTGTTTGGAGACTAGTAGGGTAATCAAAGCTTGAGAAGGAAAGGATTTATAAATGAGTACTTACTGGTGTCAAGTGTCATAGAAGAGTTAAGAAAATTTGAATTTACAAGAATGCTATTGGATGTGGAGCTTAAGAGTTCATTGCCAAGTGTGATGTTTCAGTCATATATAAAAAATCTGATTTTCCAGGACTAAATTGCATGTGATCAGAAAAAAAAAATGATATGTGTGTATGTGTATGCACATTTGTGTGGAGGCTTAATGACAATCTTTGGTGACACTCCTAGTATAATATCCATCTTGTCTTTGGAGACAGTCTCTCACTGGCCTGAAACTCATTGACTATACTAGGTTGGCTAGTCATCAAGCCCAGGGGATCCACCTGTCTTTGCCTTCCCAGTACTAGTATTACAAGCGTGCACCACAAGGCTTGCCCTTTTTAATGTAGGTTCTAGGGTTTGAGCTCAGGTCCTTATGCTTGGGCAAGCACTGTACTGACTGAGTTGTCTCATCAGCCCCAGGAATAAATATTTAATATTTAAGTACTTGTTCAAGGTGTTTGGCACCAAGGGAACATATTGTAGAAAATAGAGATCAAGAGATTTCTGCATAGTGGAAAGTATGAGAGAATGGATTAGTGACTCAAGTATTGTGACCAGATATTAGGGAAGTAACTGAGGTTAAAAGAGTAACGGTATCAGGACATGGACTTATAAATAGGTTAGTACTAGGCTTTCCTAGAGTGTATTTTGCTGTATATAGACTTACAAATGGATTGGTAGTGGACTTTCTTTAGAGTGCTTATATTGCAGTCAGCCTTGCTTTTGTTCATAATAAAAAAATCACAGAAAATAAATTTTAGAGTAGTTGAAGTTTTTCCAGAGGCACAATTTAACAGACTAGCATCAGGTAAATCAAAGATATGACATATCAGTGGTTTTTTAAAAAAAAGCACTATAAAAGACTTTTGTAAGACTATTAAACTGTCAGATATATACACTATCTAGTTCTACACTCCAACATAAGAGAAACCTAAGTGAAGTTTTAAGTGAGCCTGCCAGAGTCTTCCAATAAATGAGTGGGTGGGATTTTGGAAGATCTTTTAACTTCAACCTAATTTTTTGCGATGTGTGTGTGTTTCCAATACTTGAGTCCTCAGTTGATGTGAGTTGTACACATTCTAAGAGCATCTGTGATATTATAGAGAACACAAATATAAACCTTGTGGCATAGATTTGATCTTCTAGTATACATGCTTGCAGAGA
The DNA here is from genome assembly GCA_026225945.1 of Cricetomys ansorgei. NCBI lineage: Eukaryota > Metazoa > Chordata > Mammalia > Rodentia > Nesomyidae > Cricetomys > Cricetomys ansorgei. The sequence continues at coordinate 23,611 of JAMJFZ010003222.1, read as the reverse complement.
CCACAGGAGAATGTCAGGTGTCCTGCCCTATCACTCATCACCTATTCCCTTGAGACAGGGTCTCTCACTGAACCAGGAGCTAGGTCAGCAGTTAGCAAGCCTCAGCAACCTACCATCTCTGACCCCCACAGCCCTGAGTTTACAGGGGCATACATGGTCATGCCCAGTTTTTTAAAAATATGAGTGTTAGGGATTTAAACTCAGGCCCTCAGGCTTGCTCAACAAGTGCTTTTACCCAGTGTACTATCTACCCAGCCCCTTCAACTATTTCTTTATAATAAAACTTACTTAAATATTTAAGTTTGGTAATTTTGCTTTTTTTAAGAATTAAAATGCATATCTGGACCAAGTGAGGTTGTAGTTTGTTAAATATAAGTAGGAGATTAAATTTAGTTGGATTTAATAGGGAGACTAAAAGTTAGATATTTGTCATGGTGCCTATTTGTTCTTGCATGCTTAAAATTTATTTTTAAAAACATTTAGTTTGCCAGCAGTGGTGGCCTACACCTTTAGTCCTAGCACTTGGGAGGCAGAGGCAGGCATCTCTGAGTTCGAGGCCAGCCTGATCTACAGAGAGAGATCCAGGACAGCCAGGGCTACACAGAGAAACCCTGTTTCAAAAAAACCTGTGTGTATATTCACACACTGAGGATTGAACCCAAGTCATCAGATTTGGTGACAATTACTTTTACCTGCTCAGTAAGCCATCTTGCTAGTCTCCTAAAATGTCCTTAAAGTCTTTTTGTCATTGAGCCTGAGGCATTCTAAATAGCAATATGCAGATGTTTGTCATCATTTCCAAGGATAGTCTTGTGTAGATTCAGGGGGTGCATATGAACTTTGAAATATCAGTCTCAAGAAAACAGGTCAAAAGGGCTCAGATCTGAGAATCACATATATAGTGGATTTTAAGTCTTAACCTTAGAACTTTTTAAACAGCAGTTTCCTTTTTTTTTTTTTTGGTCTAAGAGTCCAGATCTTCCCCCAGTCCTTTAGTAAAAAAACAATGAATGGACAGTATGCTAGTCAGTGTTTTGTCATTGTGTCAGGTATCTAGGAAGTTATTTCAGTTTATCGCGTCAGAAGTTACAGCTTACTGCGTCAGAAGTTACAGTTTACTGTGGCTGACTTTATTGTGTGGTTCTATGGGATCGCAGAATAGCTTGAGTAAAGGGCATGGTAGTGCAGAACTGCTTGCCCTAGGCAGAGAAAGGAAGAGGGAGAAGGAGACAGAGACACACACCCTTTGAAGACATATCTTCAGTGATCTGCGTCCTTCAGCTAGGCTACCTCCTGAAGTTTCTGCTACCTTCTCAAATAGCACCATGTGCTGGGGATCAAACCTTCAACATGTTGGCCTATGGAACTAAATAGATAGTTTATATTCACAGAAGACATGTGTTTAGATAGCTGTGAATGAACAAGGAGAAATGCAGTCTATGTGCATAGTATATGTATAAATTAATTTTTGCGTTTTCTTTTGGAAGTTAAATGTGTTTTGTATTCCTTTTTTATTTGCCTTTAGCTTTAATTGCCTGAAAGAATTTTCTTGCTATCTTTCTTACAGTGCCCTTAACTATAAAATGTAAATCATGGTTTTAGCGTTTTGTTCTGAAACAGTTGACCTTTTCAGTACGATTAATATTGACCAAAAAAGAGGTATTTTAGCTATATTTCTAACCATTTATGATGATTTTGTGCTTAATATGACTCATTTTTTTAAATGCTGTGTTTCAGCTGTTTACCTCACTGTGTAGTCATGGCTGGCTTTGTACTCAGGTCCACCAGCCTCTGTCTCTCTTCTGAATGTTGGTATTAAAGGCATGGGCCACCATGCCCCTGGCCTGTTTACCTCTTAGTGTGAAAGAAATTCATGTATTTCATTTGTCTTCTAATAGTCTTTTTATTTCTCCTTCTTCGTCCTCTTCCTCCTCTTCCTCCTCCTCCTCATCAAAGGCTTTCAGAACTTTGTAACATTTTAGTTCTTTATGAGATAAAAATAATCCCAGAAGTATTATGAACCTCATAGTTTATTGATGCTTAAAGCTCATGCCTAGCTTTGGAACCTTGTTTATTCTCTCTTCCTCATACATAAAATGTAAAGTTACACCCACTAGCTCTTCCCTCATGTCAAATGGGCAATTTTTTTTTTTTTTTGGTTTTGGTTTGGTTTTGGTTTTTCAAGACAGTGTTTCTCTGTTATAACTCTGGCTGTCCTGGAACTCACTCTGTAGACCAGGCTGTCTCGAACTCACAGAGCTTCACCTGCCTCTGCCTCCTGAGTGCTGGGATTAAAGGTACAGATAGACAGTTCCTATAACCTTGCTCATTTTCCCCATCTATTTTGTTTAAAATAATTCACTTATCCCAAATATGAAGCCTCCTTCCATAAACATGGCACTCATTTTACTTCAGTGGGTTAGTGTAGTGACAAGCCTAGCCCTATTGATAGGTTGTATAGTTGTGACTTTGTTCATCCTTACACCTTACTCTATGCATGATTTTTCTGTGATTTTATTGCACACCTTCCTTACAAGTAGCAGAACTGGGATTTGGATTTGTGTCATTATCCCATATGAGTAACAACCTCAAGGATATATTAATTGCTGTGTTATCACCTTTGTGCAGATGACTCTTACCTACCAGCTCTCTTCTTTTTATTCCAACTATCATTTTGTGCTCTCCTAGCTATATTTTCCCTGTTACCAGTAAGCTGGCCATCTTTTCCTGTGTTTCTTCAACGACCTTTTCTCATTTCTTTCAGTGATCTCTTTTTTCTTTTTAGGGGTGGAGTAGGAGTGGAATGGGGAGTTGTAACAAAGTCCTGATATGTAGCCCAGGCTGGTCTTGAACTTAGTTGTAACCCAGGCCGGTCTAGATCTCAGTTATAGTCCAGGGTGGTCTCACCCTCAAACTGGTCATTCTGCTCCATTTTCCTAGGTGCTGAGATTGTAAGCATATACCATTTATTCTCTGCTTGATGCCTTCATTTCTCAGATTCAAAATAATAGTTCTTTCACCACTCATGTTTTGCTTAATTACCACACCATGTATGTTTTGTTTTTATGTATGTTTTGCTTCTGTATCACGAGTACTAGCATCTTTGTATTTCTGTCAGGATTGTGGTTCAGTTATCTACAAGGCTTCCCACTACTGCCAGATCAATGTTCACATGTAATCCCAGTTATATTTGGTGTTATACTCTGCTCTCTTCTGCTTGTCTCCTCTCCCCTTTCTTTTTATGTAGCCCAAGCTGACTTTGAACTCACAGGCATCCTGTTTCAGCCTTCTGAGTGCTAAGATAATTGCACCAATGCCCCTGCTAGTTCCATCATTTTCTTGACCTAAGACTTTTGTTGCACTGTACAGTCAAGGATTCCACATTATTTCTGTAAATGCCTTTCCTTTCCCCTTCCCTTCCCTTCCCTTCCCTTCCCTTCCCTTCCCTTCCCTTCCCTTCCCTTCCCTTCCCTTCCCTTCCCTTCCCTTCCCTTCCCTTCCCTTCCCTTCCCTTCCCTTCCCTTCCCTTCCCTTCCCTTCCCTTCCCTTTTCCCTTTTTCCCTTCCCTTCCCTTCCCTTTTTCCCTTCCCTTTTTCCCTTCCCCTTTTTCCCTTCCCTTTTTCCCTTCCCTTTTTCCCTTCCCCTTTTTCCCTTCCCTTTTTCCCTTCCCCTTTTTCCCTTCCCCTTTTTCCCTTCCCCTTTTTCCCTTCCCTTTTTCCCTTCCCCTTTTTCCCTTCCCTTTTCCCTTCCCTTTTTCCCTTCTCCTTTTTCCCTTCCCTTCTCCTTTTTCCCTTCCCTTCTCCTTTTTCCCTTCCCTTCTCCTTTTTCCCTTTTCCCTTCTCCCTTTTCCTTTTTCCTTTTTCCTTTTTCCTTTCCCCTTTCCTTTTTCCCTTCCCTTTCTCCTTTTTCCTTTCCCCTTTCCTTTTTCCCTTTCCTTTCTCCTTTCATTTTTCCTTCCCTTCCCTCTTTTTTCCTTTTTTCCTTCCCCTTCCTCTTCCCTTCCCTCTTTCATTATTTATTTACTTGTTCAAGGTCTCTCTATGCAGTCCTGGCTGGTTGGGAATGCTTTATGTAGTGACTGGCCTCAAGCTCACAGTCTGCCTCTGCCTCTGCCTCTGCCCCTCCTGCTCCTCTGCCCCTCTTTCTTCCCCTCTTTCTCTGCCCCCCTCTCTCTCTGCCCCCCTTGCTACCTCTCTATCTGTCCCCCCTCTGCTCCCCTCTCTCTGCCCCCCCGCCCCCTGCCCCTCTTTGCCCCTCAGCCCCCCTCTGTTCCTCTCTTTGCCCCTCTCTCTGACCCCCTTTATCTCTGTCCCTCTCTCTCTGCCTTCCGCCCCTCTGCCCCCTCTCTCTGCCCCCCCTTCTCTGCCCCTATCTCTGCTCTTCTCTGTGCCCCTGCCTCCTGCCTCTGTCCCCCTGCCTCTGCCTTTGCCTCCCTCCCAAGTGCTGGGAGTTGTGCCTGACCCTCTCATTGTTTTCTAATTAACCCTGAATTGTAACCAAACCATATTATTCACTTTGCAAGTTACATTCTTTCACTATTGCTCTTTTAAAATTTCATTTATTTATTTATTTATTTATTTTTGAGGCAAGGTATTCTCTGTAGCCTAGGCTGGACTGAAACTCACTATATAGCCTAGGTTGGCCTTGAATTTGTGACAGTCCTGCCTCAGCCTCCCTTCCGTAGGAATTATGGGCATGAGCCATCATCCTCAGTTTATTGCTAGCTCCTGTTCCTCTTCCTTTAGAGCAAAGATAGGTATATAGCCATAGCATAGATCTTTAAATTTTGTTAAATTTTTGAGATAAGGTTTTGCATAGCTCAGGTTGGCCTTGAATGTTCTCCGTATCTGTGGCTGGCCTTGAACTGCTGCTTTTGAGGTGCTGGGACTATAGGCACATACCACCACACCTGGCTCCCAGCATAAGACTTTGTTCACAGGTGTTGGATACATTTCCTGCCTCAAGCTTATGAGGAAACACATTTAGATTAATAATTGTGTCTTTGCTATTGTAGACTCGATCGTCTTTTTATCTTACTGGATACTGGTACTACTCCAGTTACAAGAAAAGCTGCTGCACAGCAACTTGGAGAAGTAGTGAAGCTTCATCCTCATGAACTAAATAATTTGTTATCGAAGGTAAGAACTCAGTGTTTTCTTAATGTAATAAAAGTAGAAAGACTTGGTCACGGGCAGAAAAACACCAGGAAAGGTAAAAATCAACCTAAGTAACCTGTGGCCTCGAAATTCTATGAAATATCTTTTGTTTTCCAAATAGTTTTTCAAAGTTGCTGTTTGTTTGAAAGATAAAATATTTAAATCAGTTTTAATTATTTCAGGGATCTGTTAATATTGAACCTTTTGCTTGTGTAACAAATTTGGATCTGACCCAATTTGGTAATGAACTAAGTTGTTAATCGGGTTTGTTTGTGGTCTAACTCGTTCTTAATGGCTAATAATTATATGATGGTTGGTAGTTTTCAAATGGATGAGTGCTCATGGGCAGTGCTTGAATAGAGAAGATGCTAGCTGAGCTGTTTGGAATGGGAAGTTTTCTGCTTTGGTGGGTCAGTGTTTCTGTAATCCCCAGTACATGTTTTTTTTTCCTACGTAATGGCTGTAGTTTACCGAACTCTGTACGTTGGACTGTACCTGTACATTAATATTTGACAAATTTCTGTGTTAAATTCCCTGGCATTCAGAATAAAGCAGTAATACTTTGGGATGGTGGAAGCAGGGAAGTGGTAGGAGTTAGAGGATAGGGTGAGAGCATATGATTGCCCAGACATTGGAAGCCCTAAGACAGTCTAATCTAACCTTCTTCTTTCATTCTCATTTGTCTCTCCCTGATGCATTGGAGTCAGTTATAAGTCTCCTTTCAACACATACAAATCTGTATTGTGTGATTGATACCATAAGGGCTAATAGTATTAGATAATATCTGGACTTTCTAACTGAGATGTAGCTGGAGAGACTGATATGATACGTATAGGCTCTATACTCTCAGAATGGAAAATGATACCTATTAGGCATCATTTTATTCATTGGTAAGCTGAGAGAAGAGAGAGGCATATGTATTTCTTCTTATTCCAAGGGAAGGGATGGAGAACTGAAAACTGAAAAAAGGCTTTTAGCCTTCCAAGGGAGTATTAGTCTGGTCCCCCACACACCCCCCACCCCTCACCCCCAAGATGCGGTTTCTCTGTGTAGCCCTGCCTGACCTGGAGCTTGTTTTGTAGACTAGGCTGGCCTTGAACTCATAAATATGCTTGCCTCTGCCTCCCAAATTCTGGGATTAAAGACTGGCTTCTGACTTCAGTATATTGACTGCTGTCAACTCATTCTAAAATATTTGTCTTTAGCACCTTCTTGTCTTCTTTTTTTCTACTCTTTGTATTTTCCTGATGTCTTTTTATTTTTTTATTTTTCGAGACAAGGTTTCCTCTATTGTAACTCTGGCTGTCCTAGAACTCACTCTGCAGACCAGTCTGGCCTCAAACTCACCGCCTTCCTCTTCCTTCCGAGTGCTGGGATTAAAGGCATGTGCTGCCACCACCTGGCTTGATTTTGTTTTTTAAAACAAGTTTTCTGTGTGGCTGTAGAAAATGGCTTAGTGTTTGAATTCTTGCAGGGAACAGGGGTTTGGTTTCCATGTACATGGTGGCTCACAAACTCTGTACCTCCAGTTCCAGGAGATCTGATTCCATCTTCTGATCTCCAAAAGCACCAGGTACACATGTGGATGCCCATACATACACAACACAAGTAAATATTTATGTACAAAATAAAAGTGAAAAACAACCCCCCCAAAATTTACAACCATTAGATACATATTTCTGTATATGTAGTTTATCACTGTTACGTGCAATAGGTGTTACAATAATATAATTAAAAATGTTTTTATCACCATAGAAAGATGCTATATCCCTTTTAGCAATTGCTTTCTAGTATTTAATCATATACTCAGCTCTAGCAACCTTTAGACTAACTTTGTAGATTTGTCTGTTTGAATATTTTGTGCAAAACATGTTGTGCCATGTGTGATCTTTTATGACTTGTTTCATGTAAAATAATTTGTTCATATTGTAGCTTGTTTTATTACCTCATTCGTCTCTTTTGCAAATGATATTTAATTTTGTGGATATGAATAGGCAGTACTTAAACAGTATACTGTTTAGACAGTATATGTTTAAGAAGTGTAAACATCTTAGCTGTCCATCAGGTGATGGACATTTATGTTGTTAAAAAACATTGCCATGAAAATTTATGTACATTTTTTTATTGTATGGAGATGTGTTTTTTTATCTGTACTTTTGCTTTACTTTAAAAGTTTGTTTATTTTTATATGTTTGATTGTTTTGCCTGCATGTGTTTGTGCATGTACGTACCCATAGATCTCAGAAAAGGGAACTGGAGCCACCTAATATGGGTGCTAGAAACCAAACTGAGGTCCTGTGCAGAAGCATGTTCTCTTAACTACTAAACCATGTCTCCATCCTGGCCTTTCTCCTTTTAAAATTATCACACACTTTTAGTTTTCTAATAGTAAAAGATGTCCCATAGTCAAAAGACAAATATAAATGTGGTAAAATAAGCAATGTGACAGAAGGTCAATATTATATTATACAAAGTGTTGAGTCAGTTACAGAAGTGATGCAGTAGTGGACAATGGTTATGAACAAGGAGCTTATTAAGAACTGCTGGTAGGAGTAGCACACACCTTTAATCCCAACACTCAGGAGGCAGAGGCAGGTGGAGCTATGTGAGTTTAGAGCCAGCCAGGTTTACAGAATGAGTTCCATCCAGGCCAGCCATGGAGAAACCCTGTGTTGAAAAACAAACAAAACAAAAAAAAAAAGAAAGAAAAGAAAAAAGAAAAATATCCAAACGTGTGCTAGGTTTGGTTAACTTGATACCAGCTAGAATTGTTACCTGGGAAGAGGGAACCTCATTTGAAGAATTGCCTCTGTAAGGTGACCTATGGGCTTGTCTTTGAGACATTTTCGTAACTGTTGATTGATGTGGGACAGCCTAGCCACCATGGGAAGTGCCATTCCTGGGCAGGTGGGTCCTGGATTGTAGGAGAAAGCAAACTGAGCAAGCCAATAAGCAGTATTCCTTCCAGTGGTTCTCAACGGGTGGTTGAGACTCCTTTGGGGGTTGAACAGCCCTTTGACAGAGGTTGCCTAAGACCATCTGCATATCAGATATTTGCATTACAATTTATATCAGTAGCAAAATAACAGTTATGAAGTATCAACGAAAATAATTTTATGGTTGGCGGTCACCATAACACGAGGAACTGTATTAAAGGACGGTTGAGAAACACTGGTTCCTTCCATGGTCTCTGCTTCAGTTTTTGCCTCCAGGTCTCTTTCTTGAGGTTCTGCTTTGGCTTCCCTCAATAGTGGACTTTAACCTGTAATTCAGATAAATCCTTTCCTTCCTGTGTTTTGATCCTTTAATGGCTGAGCCATCTCTCCAGCCTGGTCAGTATTTTATCAAAGTAACAAAAAGCAAACTAGGACAAAGTGATGATACTGGGAAGAATATAAGGAAATTTGCTTTTTTTAAAAAAATATTGCTGGGGATAAAAATCTATGCTTTGTAGGCAAGAACTACCACTGAGCTACATACAGCCCTTGTCTCTACAGTATGTATGTGTGTGTGTGTACATATATGTATATATACATGTGTATATATGTGTATATATGTATATATAATTTAGATTTATTATTTTTATTTTGTGTATGGGTGTTTTGTCTACATTTATATCTGTGGACCATGTGTGTGCCTGGTGCCCATGGAAGCTAGAAGAGGGCATGGAATTCCCTAGGACTGGAGTTAACAGATGATTGTGAACCATCATATGGATGCTGGAAATTAAACCCATGCCCTCTGGAAGAACATCAACTACTCTTAACTGCTAAGCCATCTCTCTAGCCCCAGATTAAATTTATCCTCGAGGAAACAAACAAAGAAAAAAATTAGTTCTATTTTTTGTCATGTCCACAAAACATTGCCTGACCCAAGGTCACAGAGTTTTACCTGTACATTTTCTTCTAGACTTTTATACGTTTAGGTCTTAGTTTAAATCTCTGGTCCACTTTGAGGTGTTTGTTTGTTTTTGTTTTTTTTGTGTGGCTGTTATGTTTCTCAGCATTATTTTTTGAAAAAAAGACTTACTTCTTCATTGAGCTGCCCTGGGAACTTAAAAAATCAGTTGACCATGATAATAAAGGTCATCAAAACATTTTTTTTTCTAATCCAGTGGCCACTATGTCATTTTGCCAGTATCATACTGCCCTGATTATTACTGTTTGCAGTATACCTTGAAATAAAAAAGTATGGGTTTACCAACTATTTGTTTTTGAAGGGATTCTGGGTCTCTTGTATTTCTATATGAGTTAATTGATTAGCTTGTTTATTTTTGCCAAAAAATAATCCAAGATTTTGATAGTAGTTATGTTGAATATATAGATAAATTTAGAAGTTATTACCATCTTAATACCAATCCATGAAAAGGAGATATCTGCATTCAGATATTTAAGTCTTTCATGGTTTGAGTGTACAAGGTTTGGTTTTTTTTTTTTTTTTCCCCCTTTTTTGACAGGGTTTTTCTGTTGTATGTCCTGGAATTCACTCTGTAGACCAGGCTGGCCTTGAACTCACAAAAATCCACTTACCTCTGCTTCCCAAGTGTTGGGATCAAAGGTGTGTGCTACCTCTGCCTGGCTGAGTATACAAGCCTTAAACTTCATTAAAATTGTTCAGAAGTATTTTTCTGCTTTCTGATGCTATTGCAAATGGGATTTCCTTTTTAATTTTATTTAAGAATATCTAATATATAGAAACACCTTTTAATATATTAGTCCATTTTAGAGCCTTACTGAATATACTTATTCTTGTAGTCTTGTTAACTTTTTATACTTTTTTTCCCTGTTTATGTTTGTGTTTGTGTTTGTGTGTGTGTGTGTGTGTGTGTGTGTGTGTATGTATGTGTGTTGAGGCAGAATCTCACTAGATAAGCTCTCACCACATTTGGCTGGTCTGGGATTCATTATGTAGAGAGCACACTGGCCTCAAACTCAGAGAAAGCCTCTTGAGTATTAGAATTAATGGTGTGTACTACCACACCCACTTTTCTTTAATGTGCATGGCAGACTTACTCTGTCTAGGGTAGCCCAGGGTGTCCTGGAACTCACTGTGTAGCCTAATACTGGGAACAGTTCTCTTGTCCCAGCCTCTCAGTTGCTAAATGGTGAGAATAAATAAGATATGTATTTGGCTTTGTGTGTGTATGTGTGTGTTGTGGGGGGGAGGGGGCGATTTGAGTGCACTAGAGGTGAGCCATGACTTGTTCTTTAGAAGTCATAATTCATGCTAGGATTTTTAAAAATTAATAATACTTTTATTAATAATTTGAATTTTATACAGTGTGTCTTAATAACACCCTCTTCCCATTCCTCCCTGTACCATCCTGCCACCCCTGTGCCCTCAAAAAAACAAAACAAAACCACCAAGTAAAAGAAAATGAAGTCCAACTTGTGTGGCAGGAGCATGAATCATGGACATCCCCATAGTCACTACAGGAAGCAGACTGCTCTGACATTCACCTGGCCTGGGAGATATTCAGGTGTCTGCAGGTTGATGCAGTGTCTGCGTGATGCCAGGGAGTCTGCAGGATGCACTATTACCTCCAGGAGGTCCTGGTACCTGTCGGATGTCTGGTACCAGGAGGTCCTGGTACCTGTGCCCCGTGGGAGGCCATGTTGGAATTTTTTGAAACAGAATCTTATAGGCTTGGAGATCACTGAATAGGGAGTTCTAGGTTGGACGGCCAAGAAAGCCTCAAGAGTTTGCTTCTGTCTCCCAATGCTGAGATTACAGGTGCTAGCCGCCACCTAGTTCATTACTTAAGGTTTTAGGGATTATTGAATTCAGGGCTTCATGCTCACTTGGGCTAGCAGTTTACTTACTAACTGAGTTATCTTGCCAGCCCAAATTTGCTTTTCAGTGTGTTAGATAGCTATGTTATTTTAAAAATGCCTTTAAATATTTTGTTTCCTCTTTCTCCTTTTTAAGATAGTGATGAGGAGAAGATAAATGGCTCAGTGGGTAAAGGAGCATGTTGCCAAGCCTGATGACCTGAGTTCAATTCCTGGAACCCAGATAGTGGAAGGAAAGGACCAACTTCTGCAAGCTGTCCTCTGACCTCCACATGTATACACACACAATAAAAAAAAAGTGATAGTAATATTTTCTGTGAATAATCAAATTTTATAAATTAGTTTAATAATTCTAAAATGTTTTATATGTATTTGAAGGACCCCAATAATTAATGACATTAATATTTTTGGCTACTTGCAGCAAACTTTTGATACGTAATTATTTTATTTTATAATTTAAGGTATTAATATATTTAAGAAGTGCAAATTGGGATACCCGGATTGCAGCAGGACAAGCTGTTGAAGCTATAGTGAAAAACGTGCCTGAGTGGAATCCAGTTCCAAGAACTAAACAAGGTGCCTTTAAGTGGAAATATAGTTTGAAATAAGACATAACTCTAGAATTAACTGCAGCATATAGCTTAATAGTTTCGATTATTATTTAAAGGCTGAGTTCATGTTTTCAGGTTCAACTTTGCTAGTAAAGAATATTGAATAAGATGGTTTTTGTCTCTAAACTTTAAAAAAAAACTGCTGGATAGACAGTGTTTTCATATGTATTTCTAAAATTATTTAATCCTATAGTGTGCTAAATTTATTACTTTTCTCCAAGAAATGAATATAATACAAATATCTGAAACAATTTTTTCACTGTTTGGAAGATCGTATAACTTGAGCATAATTCATGTATGGATATTTGGCAAGCTAACTTTTTAGTTATGTCCCTCTTCAGTGTAGGGGTTTTGTCTGCTTTTTGTTGTTTTGATTTTGTGGTGTTGAGGGTAAACAAACATTGTACTACTGAGCTGCCCTGTTATCCCAAATTAATGTTTTGTTGTTTTTCTTTTTGGATGTTGTATAGAGGTAAAAGATTGTACTTTTCTTTTTAATTGCCTATATTACTATTTTAAAGCAAACCATATGCCTTTGAGAAGCTATAAGGCATACATTTTAATTAAGTGAACTTTTGTTATGTATTATTTTATCTAAATTTTGTGTTTTAGAATCCGGTAACACAATATCTGTTATGGAGTAGTATGAGTTCTATTAAAGAATAGAATTTCAAATTTAGTTTCAAGGCATTAATTGAGGTTTTTGTTTTGTTTTGTTTTTGTTTTTAGGTGTAATAAATTGTTCCTTAAGTAAGAATTCAGTAAGGAGCAACTAGGTTGATTTTTAAATCATTTGGATACTTTTTTTCTTTTTGCACAAATCTTAGATTTATTAAAGTTTTTGCTTTTATTTCCTGGTGTATAATTTTGAGTTTTTGTGTTAATTTGACTTGTACCAATTGTAAACCCAGAACCTTCTCACTTTCAGCCTATTATCTCCAATTATCTTGGTAGATAGACACAAGAAGCTCATTTTATTGAACTTTGTGAGGTTTTTTTGGTTTTTTTTGTTTTGTTTTTTGAGATAGGGTTTCTCTGCTGTAACTCTGGCTGACCTGGAACTCACTCTGTAGACCAGGCTGGCTTTGAATTCACAGAGCTCTGCCTGCCTCTGCCTCCCGAGTGCTAGGATTAAAGGCGTGTTCCACCACTGCCTGGCTTCATTAGTTTTGTTTTTTAAAGTTTAAGCAGTTACACTTTAGTTTACAGTGAATGATTGCAAGTGCCAGATTAACTGTTGTGTTAGTAAGCAGTTATAGTTTAACATTTGTAGCTGACCTTTTGGGGGAAGAATGTAGAACATTTTGAAGATATTCTTGGGTTTCAAATGAATGTATAATTTCGACAGTTTATTACGAGGTTCCAATTAGAGTATGGAAAGCAAGTCCTATTGAATGAATAGTTGTTTGTATCCTGGCTATTCCTTGTACATAGGGAGAGACAATGTCTTGAACTTATTTATGAGTGATTTTGTGCATGTTGGTCTTCTAATTTAACAGTATAATAAACTCATGCTGTAACTCTGGAGGTTTTAAACCCATAACAGTAAATGAGTATAGTATAATATTTAACATATATGCCAACATGGAGATGTGTTTCTTCATATAACATGCTTTCATGGCTGGACACACATATATACTCACTTACTATTTATTATTATTATTATTATTATTATTATTATTTTTTTTTTTTTTGTAGAAGGGGAATCACTAAGTCAATAATTGATCACAGATAACTAAGGAATGATTGTAGATAAGTCACAGTAGTTTTATTATTTCTTTGCTTTTCTTAAATATTAGTCAGTACTGGAAGTAATGATATGTCATGTTCTTTCATTCTGCACTTTTGACTATGTGGTCAAATTAATATTTTTAAATTTCATCTAGAACCTACAGAAAGTTCAATGGAAGATTCATCTACTACAGATCGATTAAATTTTGACAGATTTGATATATGCAGATTGTTACAGCATGGTGCATCACTTTTGGGGTCTGCTGGTGCAGAATTTGAAGTCCAAGATGAAAAATCAGGTTAGTGGAAGTCCTGGAGAAGTCTGAAATTTTGCTTTCAAACTAATTTATAATTTGATGTGCTATTTAAAATATAAGGAATCATGAAATGTAAATTGACTGGAGGTTTATGTTTGGAGGAGTTATCATTGTCATACTAACCAACCAATAGTGCTTGTTCTAAAGCAGCAGTAATCAGAAGTACAGATTGTGGCAATGTTTTTACAATTCTGGGAATTTGAAGGTTATTTTATTGTTGTATTTTCTTATGAATAGTGTTGGGTTTTGTGCCTATGTCCAAAATAAAAAATTAAAGTGAAACCTTGGTTAGATAACTGGCTTATTATCGTTAAGGTTACAGAATATATTAGATACACAGGTAAGCAAGTGCCTTGAGTGCAGTGGGCTAGACTTCAGAGTGCTGGATCCTTGGGAGGCTGAACAGGATCATTTAGTCCAGGTATTTGAGGTTAGACTGTGCAACATAGGGGACTATTACCTCAAAAAAGTAAAAAACTAGAAAGGGGGTGATCACAGAAAAATAGATATTTTTCCTATTTAAGATTGGCCTTGAGTAGAAAAAAATCCTGATGTTTTTAATGGATTTCTGTAAAAAAAAAAAAAAAAAAAAAGAAAAGAAAAGGTTAATCTAAAAAAAGAGGGGGCAGATTGTGGATCTCTGTGAGTTCCAGACCAGCCTGCTATACATAATGAGTCCCAGGCCAGACAAAGCAACACTTTAAAGTGATAGATATCAATATGATTTTGATTATGGTCTGTGAATTTGATTTTCTTTTGTTCATTTATATACTTTGTGTGTGTGTGTGTGTGTGTATGTGTATGTATGTAGAATAAGGGGCATGTGTGCCATGGTGCACATGTAGAGGTCAGAAGAAAATAGTCGAGTCTTGCTTTCTACTGTGTGGTTTCTAGGGTTTGAACTCAAGTCATCAAGTTTGGTGGAAAGCTCCTTTATCCACTTCCCTAGTGCATGAGCCTCCTGCTTTTGTTTCTTTAGCATATTTACCATAAAGTGAGCTGCTAATCAGGTGGTAGTTCTAAGTTTTCTGTAGCACCAGCATCATTTTATATTCCCACCAGCAGTGAACAGGGATTTCAGTTCTTTCATGCTTTGGCCAGAACTTTCTTTTTTGGCATGCTAGAGACTGAACTTAATATATCCTTTATGCTGTAAGCAACAGTGAGTTATACCCGACAGCCTTTTTTCCCTTTCCCCACTTCGGTGTGAGTATTTGTGTAGGGGTTGTATGTGCACATGTATATGTGTGAGGGCCAGAAGCCAACCTCGTGTTCATGTTGATTTTTGAGACAAGGTCTCAGTTTTTCCTGGGACTCACTGATGTGGCTGAGCTGGGTGGCCAGTGAGTTCCAGAGAGTCCCCTGTCTCCACCTCCCCAGCTCTGGGGTTACAGGTATGTGCAACAGGCCAGGGTTCTGGAGGCTTGAAGTCCAGTGCCGTCTCTCCAGCCATTATTTTCAATTTTTTGGTGGTAGTCATCTTAAGGATACAAGACAGTCATATTTTATGACTAAATAATATTCTATTGTGTGGACACCATATTTGTTTATCCATTCTTCATTTGAGTTGTTTATACTCTCTGACTATTAAGACTAAGCTTCTGTCAGGGATGGAAAGATGGTTTACTGGTTAAAAGTATACTGCTCTTGCAAGGAATCCATGTTTGGTTCCAAGCTAGCATGTCAGGTGGTCAGACCACCTGTAACTCCTGCTCCAGGGAATCCAAAGCCTCTGCTCTGTGCACATATCTCCCCTGCCTCCATACATATAATTAAAAATAAAAAAGTAAATGCTAAAGAGAGTAAGTAATTACAAGTTTTTGTACGAGCATAAGAGTAGAATACTGGGTTATATAGTAACCATGTTTTTCTGTTTTTGAGAAACTACCAGTTTTTACAAAGTGGCTCTGCCTTTTTATTCCACTAGCAGTGTATGAGAATTCGGATTTCTCCACAGCCTTGCCAACACTTTATTATCTAACTTGTAATGCTAGTCGTACTGGTGAATGTGAGTGCTATCTCCATGGTTTATATTTGTGCTTTCCAGCTGAGTAGTGATATTGAACATCTTTCATCTTTTCATGTGTTTGCTGTATTTTTTTGTCTTTTCTTTGGAAAGCTTCTTTGGAGAAATGCCTGTTCAGAATCTGCTCATTTTAAAATTGGTTCTTTTTTTTATGACTTGGAAGCATTCTTTATATGTTCTAGAAACAAGTGCCATATTGGAGATACTACTTACATATTTTTGTTTCTTCTGTGAGTTGCCTTTTTATTTTCTTGGTCATCTATACACACACAAACACACACACACACATGTACATGCATACATATATACACATGCACACACATACATATATTTTGTGGTGGAGCTGGGAATCAAACCCAAGGCCTTGCATATACTTTGCTATTGCTTTATCACTGAGTTATAGTCCTTGTTTTCATTTTCTTAATTTACTTAATTTTCTTTGTAGTATAAAGTATAATTTTGATAGGTCAAATTCATGTTTTTTCTTTTTTAATTTTGTATGTGTGCCATTATCAAGAAACTCTCTCCAAATCAAGATCATGCATTGTTCTAATTTGTTCTTACTTTAGCTCTTATGTAGGATTGATTAATGCTCTATAAAAGTTTTTAAAACAGGAAGTATAAACTTCCAGTTCTTTTGGATCTGTTGTTACAGGTGGTTGTGAGTCACTTGATATGAGACTTAGAACTTTGAAGAACGCGTATTCTTAACCTCTGAGCTATCTCTTTAGTTCCACTGTTGGTTTTGTTTAAATTACGTCTTATTTACTCATCGGTGTATGTGTGTATGTGTCTGTATGTCAGTGGGTGTACACGTTCCATGGAGTATTTTTGGAAGTCAAAGGACAGCTTGCTGGAGTTCTCTTTTTTTCATCATGAGACTGCCAGGGACCAATTTCAGCTCATCAGACTTGCAACAACCACATGACCCACTGAGCCATCTAACAGCCCCTGAGATAATTACTGTTTTATTTTATTTTGTCTTTTTGAAATATATAGGCCAAGGTGACATAAAACTCATAGATATCAACCTGCCTTTGTCTCCCATTGTTGTTTTTAAGAAAGTATTTTTATATAGAATTTTTAAAAAATGGCCTAGCTGTTTTAAAGCCAAGTCTTTAAATTATTTATTTATTTATTTAGTATTTATTTAGTGTTTTTTTTTTTTTTTTTTTTTTTTTTTTGAGATAGGGTTTCTCTGTTGTGTCCTGGAAATCACTCTGTAAACCAGGCTGGCCTTGAACTCACAGAAATCCACCTGTCTCTGCCCATCAAGTGCTAGGATTAAAGGTGTGCGCCACCACTGCCCAGTCCAAGTTTTAATTAAAAAAAAAAATTATGTATTTAGAGACAAAGTGTCATTGTGTAACCCTAGTTGGTCTGGAACTCAGAGATCTGCTTCTCTCCTGGACTCTGGGATTAAAGGTGTATGCTGCCACACTTGTCTTTTATGTTTAATGAATAAATGTTTAAATAAAAAAAATATGTGTGTATGGGCGTTTTGCCTGTAAATCACATGTGTGGTTGGTGCCTGAGGAGGCCAGAAGAAGGCATCAGATCCCCTAGAACTGAATTTACAACCAGTTATGAACTTCCATGTAGGTGCTAATAACCAAACCTAAGTCCTCCGGAAGAGCAGCCGGTTCTTTTAGCCCCAAAGCTCCTAAGTTTTTATTTTTAGGATGGCACTTCTTGGTATAACTCTGTTTTACTGTTTTTCATGGAAGGATTGGATATTTTCCTTGAGACATTTCAAAACTAACTTACCTACTTTAATTTCCTTATCTTTATTGTTTGGGCTATACCATCTCAGAACACAGAAAAGAGTGGTATTGAAATAAGCATTTGTTTGTTGATCTTTTTATGTCAAACAGAATTTAGATTTTGGTAATATAGCCTGCTAAGGTTTTTCAGAGAAGGTACAAGGTGTAACTATAAAATAAGATTGATTGCCGTATGAATGAATCATATTATTTCATATGTATTTGATAACTGACAGTAAGGCAACATTAGAATGTCAGTTAAAAGTCGTAAAATGCTTTGTTAATTAGGACACTTTTCTAATGATTATAGGCAACAGTGTTTATGGCCTGCTCAAATTACTGAGCATGGTTTGTTCAATCAGCAGAGGAGATCTTGGTCTTCGTAGTCTTCTCCTCATCCTTTTCCTCTTCCTCCTTCCTGCCCTTTCTTCTGCCCCCAACTCTTGTTTCATTATTATCATCACCATCAAAAGGTCTAATTTTATATTGTGATCCTCCTGTCTCAGTCTCCCAGGTGGCTAGGATTACAACTGTGTGGCACCATACCTGATAAAAGAGATGTTTTAATGTTATCATTATTGTTATAATATTGTCTGCCTGCCTGGCTCCCTCCATCTCTCACTCTTTCCCTCCCTCTGTTTCATTATAAGACTGTGTCTCATTATTCAGTCCTAGTAGACCAGGTTGGCCTAGAACTCACAGAGATGGCTTACTTCTTCCTCCTGAGTGACACTGTGTCTGTATAGTGTTTTGTTTTTGTTTGAAACAAAATTTTATTATGTAGCTCTGGCTGTCCTGGAGCTTACTGTGTAGTTTGATGTGGCCTCAACAGAGACCCATCACCTGCCTCTGCCTCTCAAGTGCTTGGATTAAAGGTGCGCACCACCATTCCTGGCTCTAGTTTTGTTATTTTGAGACAGTCTTACTATTATTCCAACCTAGCCTTGAACTCAACTATGTAGTCCTGGTTGGCCTCAACTGTGTAGTCTCAACTGGCCCCCTACTGTTGCCTCAACTCTGAGTGCTAAAATTATAGGCATGTGGTACCACTTGCAATTAACCAAGCAAATGTCAGACAATATGTGGTTTTTTTTTTACATAATTTTTTTTATTGTAGTAGGAGTCTGATCTACACATAGTAAAAACTTAAATTTTTTATTTTATTTTATATGCATTGGTGTGAAGGTGTCAGATCCCCCGGAACAGGAGTTATAGTCAGTTGTGACTTGCCACATGGGTGCTGGGATTTGAACCCGGGTCCTCTGGAAGAGTAGCCAGTACTCTTAACTGCTGAGCTATCTCTCCAACCCCAGTAAAAACTTTAACTGATTTTGAGGAAATGTACTTCTTTTCTGTTTACAGGTGAAGTGGATCCTAAAGAGAGAATAGCACGCCAACGGAAATTATTACAGAAGAAACTTGGACTTAATATGGGGGAAGCAATTGGAATGAGTACTGAAGAACTCTTTAATGATGAGGATTTGGACTATACCCCAACTTCAGCAGCCCTTGTTAACAAACAATCTGTAGGTAAAACATTGGGTTGTTTGATTGCAAATAACACAAGGGTTTGCGTCGTTTTGTTATACAGTTGCACGAAGGAAAATGCTGTGCTAAATTCTCCTCGTTGTTGTTTAATGCCACTCTAATTCAGTATCTGAAGCTGAGTATCTGACAGATTCTACAGACAGAAGTCCAGCCTATCTCCTACATGTCAGACTGTTAGAGAGATGTTGTGCCAGACTTTGCAGGTGCCACTAGTAT
Organism: Cricetomys ansorgei; assembly: GCA_026225945.1. NCBI lineage: Eukaryota > Metazoa > Chordata > Mammalia > Rodentia > Nesomyidae > Cricetomys > Cricetomys ansorgei. The sequence continues at coordinate 4,451 of JAMJFZ010003222.1, read as the reverse complement.
TAAGAGATCCTAGATGCTTAAATGGAGGATAAAAGTAATTTTTTGGGAGAGTGAGAAGAGGACTCTCATAGGAAGATAATAGAAATGTTTAGAACTATGACTCATAGTTCTAAAAATAAAGAGGGAAATAGGTTATACTAAATAGAGGAAAATAGGATATAAGAATAAAAATATAGCAATATGATAATGAATAAATCAAGCATGCTATAAGAGTAGATGGCTGTACTAGACAAAGTGAGCTATACACTTCTGAATAGCTTGACACGAACAGTGCCATTTTGGGGTTTGCCCTATCCAGATTTGGTTGGTCTTGTCCATTGGGCACCTTTAAAGGAAGTTGCATATGATCCATTCTTACAGCTGAGAAACATAACCCTAAACACTTTAGACAGTATAAAAGACTATATAATATGAAATAAAGAACTTTTATTTTTCTAATTAATTTTTTTTTACTACATATATATGTGTGTGGGTGTGTGCATGTGAGTACATTTGTCCCTGGAGGCTGGAAGATGAGGGTATCAGATTCCCTGATGCTGGAATTACACAGAGTTTCTTTGTTTTTAAAGATTTATTATTTTTAATTATATGAGCTTTCTGCCTGCATAAATTATGTGCACTTTGTGCATGCCCTGTGCCCACAGAGGCCAGAAAAGGGTGCCAGATCCCCTGGAACTGGAGTTAAAGACAACTATAAGCTACAGTGTGGGTGCTGGGAACCACACTCAGATCCTCTGCAAGAATAGCAAGCACTTTCTGATGAGCCATCATCTCTCCAGACCTCCAAAGAGGTATTTTGCCAATAACGTAGGGACACAAACTTTCCTATACCGACAGGTAACCTGTTTAGAGTTACTTGGGTATCTTTCTGAAATTTCCATAGGGGTGCTGGGGCTTCAAACTCAATCTTCATGCTTGTACAAGTACTTTATTAATGGAGCTATCTTCCCCTAAGATTTCTATATACCCAAGTATTGTGTGGTCCATTTAAGCCATACTGACCTTTTCCCACTTAATATAACTCACTCTATCATTATATATCGATTAAACTCATTTATGAGTGCAGTATATGTAAGTGTTTGTGTGAATGTGTGCATGAGTGCTTCCTGGTGCATTTGTGTGTGTGTGGGTGTGTGTTTGTCCTTGTGTGTAGAAGTCAGGTCAACATCTAGTGTTTTTCTTGACCAATAATCACCTTAGTTTTAGAGACAGGGTCTCCCTTTGAACTTGGAGCTCATCTATTCAGTTAGATTGGTTAGCCAGTGTTTTGTAGGGATCAGTGAGTCTCCACCTGGCAGGCCTACTTGAAGTCCTCAAGTAACTTCACTGAGCCATCTCTCTAGCTCCAAACACGCTTTTCTGATAGCCTCATTCCATTTTATGGTTGAGTCAGAGTTTCACTTTTGTTTTTTTCTTTTTTCCTTTATTCTTTCAGTTCTCAGTGGATACATAAACTTCAAAAAATTATGTTTTTATTAATTCAGAATTTCGTAGAATATATTTTATCAATTCACCCTAACTCTCTCCTGACCTACTCCCGTCTCCTCCTTCTACCCTGCCCCCTACCCCCAATTCACATTAACTTTTTTGGACACAGTCTGTTGGAGCTCTACTAAAGGCTGTGGCTCTATTTCACATACAAGTGAAATGTTATGTTTCAAGAGGTTCAGTACTCATCCTTCTATCCTCTAAAATCTTTTAGGGCCCCTTAGCCCCATTAATATTCCTGTTTATTGTCAGGTACAGTGGTGCATGTCTATAATCCCATAACTCTAGAGGCAGAAGCTGAAGTATCATAAGTTTGAAGCCAGCCTGGGGAACATAATGAATTCTAGCCTAACTTGGGCTACATAGTAAGATTTGTTGGGGGGCACTTTGTTCCTAGCAGGTTGGTCTTGTATGCTGAGACCCTTTAAGGGAAGCTTAGAGTTTGTTGTTGCTATGTGCTTGGTATAGCTGCATTGTCACATGCCAATGGTTCATGGTTCCAAGACCTCAGCACAGCATCCAAACTAGTAACCCATATTGGCCATGAGGTGTCCATTTTCAGTTCATTCTTAGGTTAGACACAAAAAGGAATTGTAAACATAATATTTATATATAAATACAGTATATCTATCTGTGTCTCTGTCTTGCTCTCCCTCCTGCCTATGATATACTTCTGCCTCTACCTGGGTCCTGGGATTCTTGGTATGCTACTCAGGCCCAAACCTCCTGAATAGACAAGCATCTTAATATTTGTTTATCATGCAGTTTTTTATAGTATCTACAATAGGAAAAGATCAAAACAAGCAGGAAGTAGCTAAGAGGAAAGGATCGTGTAGCTAAGTTGATAATGGAATACAGGATCAGTCAGTTGGTCATTTAAGGCTACAATTCTTTCCTTTTTCCCTCCTTTTCTTTTCCTCTCGTCCTCTGCTCTCCCCTCCTCTCTTCTCCGCTCCCATCCCTTCCCCTCTCCTCGTCTTTTCCTCTCCTCCTCTCCCCTTCTCTCTCCTTCCCTCCTCTCCCCATGCCTCCTCTTCTCCTCCCCTCCCTTCTGTTCCCCTAACCTCCCTTTCTCTCCTCTCCCCTCCCCTCCCATCCTCCCTCTCCTCCCCTCTCCCCTCCTCTCCTCTCCTCCTTTCTCCTCCCTTCCTCCCCTTTTCTTTTTTTTTTTTTCTCCAAGATAGGGTTTCTTTGTCTAGCTTTGGCTGTCCTGGAACTCAGAGATCTGCCTGCCTCTGCCACCACCACTGTCTGGTTTTTTATATATATATATATATATATATATATATATATATATATATATATATATATATATATATTACTTTTATTAATTTGAGCTTCATGCAATGTATTTCTCTAACATTTTTAAAAGCACATAATAAGCATAGTTTCTTTAATGAGAATTTTATTTTCATAACTTTTAATGGTATTATTATTTTGAAATCTCAGCTCTTCAGAAACTGTATTCTTAGGATTACTTATTTATGCCACACCTGTAGTACAAAAGTTATGAAACAAGACTTAGTCTGTTGTGAATTAGACAATTACATATGCTCTCTAAAGATTTGTTTATTATTATTATTATTATTATTATATTATTATTATTATTATTATTTTATTTTTTGCTTACTTGTTTGCTTATTTTTCAAGATAGGATTTCTCTGTGTAGCCCTGGCTGTCCTAGAACTTGCTCTGTAGACCAGGTTGGTCTTTACTTACAGAGATCCTTCTGCTTCTCCCTCTGCCTCCCGAGTGCTAGGACTGAAGATGAGTGCCACCACTACCTGGCTCTTTATTTGTTTTTTGAAACAGAATCTATGTAGTCCTGTTTATCCTGGAACTTGATAGGTAGACCAGGCTGGCATCTGCTGGGATTGAAGGCATGCCATTTTTGTTTTTGAGACAAGGTCTTCCTAGATAGCCCGGTTTTCTCATCCTCCTCCAGCCTTCTACCTGCTGGGATTTTAAGTGTTCCAGCACACCTAGATTGAGAGTAAAATCATGATATAGCCATACATGCTAGTGTATTATAATATAATTTGATAATACTAGCGTATTATCAAAAAGAATGTTTGATCTCTGTATATTAAAATTTATATACCCATTTCTCTGCTAAGATTAAAATTATAGGTATTTTAATTTCTGGCACTTTAAACTCATTGTTTACTCTTTTAGACTCTCCAGGCTGCTGAACTGATCGATTCAGAATTCCGAGCAGGAATGAGTAATAGGCAGAAGAACAAAGCTAAAAGAATGGCCAAGTTATTTGCAAAGCAGAGATCCAGGGATGCAGTCGAAACAAATGAGAAGAGGTAGTAACCTTTCTGCTTATTCACTTGAAACAGTTATGTGTGCTTGATTACAGATAAACATTTTGATGACTTCTGTTTAGTAGAGTAGTACTGTTTGGATTGTTTTACTCAGGAGAGAGTATTTATTGTTACTAGGGAATGAGATTGTTTCTCCAGAAAAATCTATAGGACTAGAGTTTTTTGTTCTTGTTTTTATTATTTTTCCTTAGTAATTTTCAGACTCACATGAACACTAAAGACCTACAAGGGGCAAGTATTCCAGTCACAGGGAGTGTAAATGCCTTCACTATAGGATATTCAGTATGGCTGAAGTCCATCAAATGAAGAACATTAGAACATGAATTCAGAGAGATGGTCTAAGGATTACCGGTCAAGATAATGTACTTAAGTGAAAACTGTCAGGGTATTATCCTCTGCTCTTTAGTTAGGGCTATTCTAGTGGGTAATAATTCAGATTTGCTGGATTAGTAATTTTGTAGAAAAGAATTCTGAAGTAGAGTAATTGTCTACAGAATTAAATAAAAGTGTTATCTGTCCTCAAAGGGCAGCTAGTTCAAAACTACACCTTTCAGACTGATCTCTAAAATGCTAGTTATTGAATTTTATGTTCTTGGGCCTCCGTCGATGTCCTGTTATATCAGATTCTAATGA